>JAAGEH010000021.1:3180978-3331711 GCA_011751065.1 Lasiurus cinereus
TAGATAGATAGATAGATAGATAGATAGATAGATAGATAGATAGATAGATATACATAACCTATGGATACAGGCAATAATGCTGTAATGGCCTCTGGGGAAGAGAGGGGAGATGGAGAGGGCAAGGGAGTCAATGGAGGGAAAGAGGGACAGCTGTAATGTTGTCAACAATAAAGATAAAAAAAATGTTAAAAAGTATATGTCTTCAATTTCTGTCTGTTTAGCTGTCCACCTATCATCTCTCTGTTTACTTTGCTATTATATTCCAATCTAACAAGGAAATGTGGGCAGAGAAGGAAGTGGCCAACTTTCTGTGGTCATGTTCATTCACTGTAAGAAGGATATTTCCAAATTCCTGGCATTGAATTAATACAATGCATATTGTTATGATTTACATACCACTAGAGGCCCAGTGCACCACATTCATGCACTTGGGGCAGGGGATGGGGGTACCCTCAGTCCGGCCTGTGTCCTTTCACAGTTTAGGAGCCCTTGGGGGATGGATGTTTGTCAGTCGGACATCCTTAGTACTGCACTAAGGGTCTGTCCTCTGGTGGTCAGTGCATGTCCTGTCCCCCACTGTTCAGTTGATTTGCATATTAGCCTTTTATTGTATAGGATTGGTTGCTTTCTGCTGTGCTCCTGGCTCAATTGCTTTCATGAGACAAGCTGTTGAGGTAGATATTAATACATCTTTCAAACTAGCTGAATAAATAACACAGAATTCTGTCCATGAGCAGTCTCAGTCTTACAATGTTTTCATCCTTCTATCCTTCCCCCCACCAATTTTTAGAAGAAAAGAGCTGCTTCATATGGGTTCAGCTTTCCCAAGGAGGTAACAACATACCTGCTTATATATCCTGCACTAATGTTACTACATCAGAACTAGAAGCTTATTTCTCCTGGATTTTAACACATGACAATTAGACATCAATACACTTTACACTTCCATGAGGTTTAATTTTGGTTAAAAAAACAACTTCAGAACATTTGTATAACCATGCCATGTTTTTCTTGGTGCTTGGAAAGTGAAATGGTGTGCATTTGTTGAATGAAGGCCTGCTATGTGCTCACATTTTCCCATTTGCTAAGATGAGGCCATTGTAGCAGAATTCAATAACTTTGCTCTATGAAAATTATATCCTTTCATAACATCTGATTAAATAACATCATTTTGTCTTTCCACTCTAAATGTTCTTCTTTCACAGTCTCATCCAGCATTATGGCTTTCACTCCCATTTGTATAACTTTTAGGTTATTATCTCCAGCCAAACAGCAATCTTCATTTCCACAACTTTGTGTCAAGTTGCCTGCTGTATGTCTCCGCTTAAAGGACCCACAGTACCTCAACACTAGCATGCCCTATGATGAACTTATACCTTTTCCCTCTCCATTATGTGCATGTACACACGCACACACTCAAATGATCTGCCTATGGTGCTTTCCATCTCAATGTATGTCACCATAATCCATCTACCTAACAGGTTAGAAATCAGAAAGCCCGTCTACACTCTTTCTCTTTCTCAGAAACTATTGAAACCTTTTCCTTCAGTGGGGCCCATTTCTGTTGCTTCAGAATAGTTTCAACTTCTAGATATGAATTCTCCTTAAGTTCATGCTTACCTCTCTTTTCAGGCATCCTCCTCCCCCCACCCCATAAATGAATTTCATTCTCTTAAGCATGCTATGTTCTAGCACAATTCTCTATGATAAATGGTCAAGTGTTGTCCTGTGAGCACTTAAATCTTAACTCAAATATCCATTTCCTCTATGAGATTCTCTTTCTGCAGTTATATTGTTTCTTGCACATGCCTCTCTTATAGTATTTCACACACTATACTATAGTGATCATTCAATTTTTCCTCCCTCTTGCATGCATTGCAAGATGTGTAATCATGTTCTTCTCTTTTCCATTTCTCCATTACCTAGCATGTTTGTACTAGGCTTCCAGGAAATATTTATGGATAATAAAATAATAAATGGCAATAACAAAGCCCTGAAAAACACATCTAGTGGGTGGTCATTGGTGCAAAGAATAGGAAACCATTTTCCTGGATGACAGCTCAGATAGATTGAGGGAAGGAGTTAATTGGAAGCAATATGCCCTACGGGATCACTCAGTCCTGTAGACACCTGATCAATAGTAGGTCTTCCCTAGTTGGATGAAAATCGATGCTATGGCCAAGCTGGTGTCACTCAGTCGTTGAGTATCAATCTATGAAACAGGAGGTCACGGTTCAATTCCCAGTCAGGGCATATGCCAGGATTACCAGCTTGATCCTCAGTGTGGGGTATGCAGGAGGCAGCTGATAAATTATTCTCTTATCATTGATGTTTCTCTCTCTCTCTCTCCCTCCTATTCTTTCCTCAAATATATTTTTTAAATTAATACCATGATTCTAGTAAAATAAGAATAAGTTTTGACACTAAAATGTAGACTAAAATACTTTGCATTAAATATGTGTTTAATCTAAGAAATGAGCATGGTTTGAAGACAAGCATACCTTTGGTCCAGGCATCTAGTTAAAAAGCTAAGTGATAGATCTTCAATGGCCTACTTCCCTGAAGATATCATTATACTAATATACATGAATTCATATACATTTTCTAAAACGTATCTCTATTTTACAATTTGCTACTTATTTCTTTAGTGAATTGCAGGGTACTTACCAGTTCTATTACTCTAAGATTGGGCGAACTAGTCACCATTCACCTCATCCATGTAATTATAATTTTATGACTTATATCATATGGCCTTTGCAATTAAATGCGGAACCCAGTAATTTCTCAATTTCATCCTTGAGTACCTTTCTAATTCTTCAATAGAATAGCTTCCCCCAGTAATTTTTCTATAATTTCTTTATTAGTTACATGCAGAATCAATAGAATACTAATGTCAGGAGACTAGTATTATTTAAAACAACAAAACAAAATGAGAGTAAAAAATCTTACATAATACAGTAAATATAAGATTTATTATTTTAATTCCCACTTACTCTTTTATTATCCTTGATCATTTTTATTTGTTTGTTGTGTGTTTTTTACTTGTTTAAATTATGGTTTCACATGCTCTATAATTTTTCTTTTGGTCTAAGAAATAGTTTGCTTAAAGATCTTGCCTTTTTTGAGGAACAAATTGAGGAGAAATAAATGAGAATGTTTAATAAGGATGAAAAAGTTGAGTCCTTGACTGCTATATAATTTTTTTTTCTATTCTCTGCAAGGAACTGTGTAAAATTTTGGCTGCATCGCATTAATCAAACAGGCATAGACCCTTTCTTAATTAAAAAAAACAATAATAAATATGCACATTAGGGTATAAGGTATTGTGTTAAGCATAATAAAAAAAAAGTTATTTGAGCCAAACAATTGTGTTTATCCCAGATGAGACTAGGTAATCCAGGAAAGCCTCTCTGTAGAAAGGGCATTTCAGAGGTAAGCACTGGAATAACACAGGGGAGAACAGAAAGCATGGCACTCCAGTTAGGAAATGTTGGGGGAAAGACCTGCACTAGGAAGAATCTTACTCCTGCCAAGTGATACAGAGAACTTCAGGAAGCCTCGGGATGGAAGAAAGGAGAGGATGAGAGAAGAGGAGACCAGATGAGAGGATGAGATGAAGTGAGATAAGGTGAGATGAGATTACAAAGTTATGTTTTGGGCAGAAATACATTTTAGAAATATAAATTGCATAAAAGATTTAAACATGATAATAGCATAATTAGATTTACATTTTAAAAGACCAGTCTGGATGCTTTGGAGACCTTTGGTAAATAGTGTAGTGAAAGGAGGGCTGCTTAAAAGATCAGCTGTATAACATGAATATTTTAAGTACCTACCTCATGAAATCAAAAAGATTATATGAGATTATGCCTCTAAAGCACAAAGAACAGTTCTGGCACACAGAAAGCATATATATGTTTATTATTAATACTGCCACTCTTATGACTAATATTGTTTGCAATCATTTGGTTTGGGTTTAGAAAATAATTTGATAGAATTATATTATGGTGTACTGTCTTAGGGGATGATATTGAGAATGATAGTAGGTGATATTTCGTGAATATTAAAAGGAGGGAATGAAACGGTTCACTTAAAATATCTAATGATTCACTGACTCGGGCACCAATAGAGCCTCACCATCTTCCTTGTTACTTCTCTTTCCTCTAAGAAGTTTCTTCAGTATTTTTAAACCTTAGAGATTCATTCTCTGAGAACTATATAAATGTCATGGCAATTCTCTACTGAGGTTAGAACAGTTTTGTTTTTTTGTTTTTATGGAAATTGCTTTAGGACCTCCTTTAATGTCAGAGCAAAAAGGAAACCTGGTGTACTTTGACCTAATTCTCTTGGTTACAATGCAGAAGCAGAGTCTGAGAGGGGAATCACTGTGATTCTCAGAGGTACCGGATTGTGTGTTGCAAATGCCCAGGACTAGATGTCAGAGTGAACTAAATTTGAGTTTTGTATCTATCATTACCACAAGATATTGAGCAAATTGCTTAAAGTCCTGGGGCTCCATTTCCTCAAGGAAAAAGGAAAATCCTAACCTCTTTCCTGCTTAGCTACAGAGTTGCCATAGGAGTGAATATCGATGTACATAAAAGCATTTCATGAACTATACAATGTATTTGTTATCATTCTTTTGCCATGTTTACAATCACCAAAGCAACAGATGAGCATATTGACTCTGTTACAGAATTTACCAGGGGACTGGAAAATACACACAGGAGTACTCAGAGATACAGGGAAAACCCATGTATTTCCAGATGTGCTAGGAACGTGACTCAAGGGAGCCTGTTCCAAATCCTGAGCAAGCCAATATGGAAGAAACTTTCTTTATACTCTTTGGTTTCTTTGTCCTCCAAATATGGATCAGACTTCCAGACCTTTTGCAGACTTTGCAAAAAGCCCGGTGAGTTGGGATGGAGGTGGTGAGACCACACTTAAAGGCTTGGCCTGGCACTAGCACTGATAACCCCCTCTGCGGGTTGTGTATGGTTCATGGTTTATGGCCTCTGCAAAATGGGAGTAATTAGGTAAACAGGTCTTGCAAGACCAGATAATTAAGGAAGGGGCAGTGACTAGACTATAGGCTAACAAGAATGTGCATTAAGGATACTAATTAAGTACAGAGTCAGGCTGCTAGTCGCCTACATTCTTTCACAAATGGAGTTAATTATCAGCTAGCAAGAGTGTGTATTGGAAGGCAGGTTAGTGGCACAGATTCAGATTGCTGAACCCCCAAATATTTCTTATGTTCCCCACCAACTCAACTAGTTTCCTAGAGGTAGTTAGTGTAGCTCAATGAGGCTCGAAAATTCCTCAAGTAAATTTGTTGGGAGTACATGTGTAACTTATCTAGGTCAGCTGAAAATTTTCAAGCACACATTTTATGAATTATTAAAATTCTTAAACCTCAATACAATCTTTGGCTATTATTCTTATTTAAATTTTACTATGAGAAAGTAGGTCCAGTCTCAAAAACTAGATTAATTAACAAAATTTATACAAGGTTACACAGCCATTAGGCAGCAGAGCCTGGTTTCAAGTCTGGATCTGACTTCTTTAAAAAGCCATAAAATGTTAAATACTAACAGGGAGGTTATATATTGTCACTGAGATACATTGATATCATTCCGGGGGGCGGGGGAATCCTTAAATTGATCAAAGTTGATTAGGAAATTAGATGCAATTTTGGTTCTCCAGCATGTGTTGAAATGCAACTCGTATGCTATTGCAATTAACCAATTGGGTGTGAAAATCACTGGTAAAAACACACTGCAGATGACAATTAATTACCACAGGGTCCTGCTCTATTACTCAGTGAATAATTGACAAAGATGCTGAGACTGAACCAGGAATGAGCACACACTTGAACAACTGCCCTCTGCTGGTCAAGCCAGTGCCCTGTCCTTTTTAAACAGGGACATTATTCAAAATTGCAAATGAGGTATTTTGAACATTTTTGTATTTATGACTTTATTGCGCTGAGATGGTTGGGTGTTTTAATTTTGTGGTTAGCCCGCCTGCTGTTTCTTTATTAAAATCTTTGTTCTGATTAATCAAAAGTGCTCTTTGCAGTCAGGTTACATAGATTCCATAAGAAAGGATGCAGTAGTTTGCCCGGGATTTGTGTGAGGTTTATCTTTGAAAGATGCACCTGTGATTTATATGTGTGCTCACAAATGTGGCAGTGAGATAAAATATGATGGGGAGTGGGAAAGGTTCATGGCTTTCTGAATGTGATCATAAATACAGGATTTCATGACCACAGTGCTCTGTGTAATAGCCTTGTCTCTCTTCACCTATGGACATATTGGGGTCACTCTATTGGTGGCATCCGTGGTAAACTAGCATTGGTTTTGCATAGCTTTATAAAATTGGCATAAAAATCTACAGTCTATCTGCTGCCATTTTTTTATACACACAGCAGTAAAGCATGTGAATTCTTCTAAGCAACAGCCATATTATCTTTCCATCATCACGCAGATTTTTGTTCACTGGTAGTAACAGAGCTGCTTTGAGCTTTCTTCTATGCATCTTGAAGAGCAGCAGGGATGGGGCCAGGACATGAGAGTCAGAGAGAGGGTAGCACAACATGGAAGGTGTTCAGCAGACAGAGTAGAGAGAGACTCTAAAGAGGATGTGTTTTCAAAGCACACTTTAGATTGTATTTTACCCTCAGATTACTTATTAAATACCCATGTGAAAATGACCCTCCTAGGGATTTGATATGCCAATTTAATTACAAGTCTCTTTGTGGCAACTTCCATTGTCCACCTCCACCCCCAAAAAAACAAAAACAAAAATAAAATAAAAAAACACAAAAAATGAATATTGCTTCAGACTCACACATAATGAAATGTAATTTAAAATCTAGAACTCTAAAACAGATGAGACAGCCAAGATTGAAAAAGCACTGCTGTTTACATGGAATAAGAGAATTTCCTCATGACTGCCAGATGCCAGGAGACTCTCTGAGGGAAGAAACTTCTGTAATGTCAGAAAGCAGCAAAGGAGAGGTGCCTACCATTGCTCAGAAACTATATCTCTATCTATGTGTTTCTTGATCTGTCTGAGCCTCTGGGTATTATGGGCATAATACCTTCCCCACCGAAGTCTTTTGAGAATTAAATTTCATGTGTGAAATGCCTAACACAAAACAGACATAAAAAAAGTTAGTGCATCTCCTCTTTCCTGAGCAAACTTAGCTGGCATTATTCCTCAGCTGGGCAAATTACTTCATTTCTTCACTACCCTGTCTCCAGCATGTGCATCCTGGGTCCTGTGTGGTGAAATGGTTAGGCCTAGAGCTTCTCCATTGCAACCTGACAATTAGCAAGTGCCTGAAAATGTCCGCTGGCTTCTAGTCTTCTGCATAACCTGCTTTGTAGGTGTCTAAACCCCTGCATGAACTCACTCTGCCCCATAATAGTGCAGGGTGGCCCTGGGATTGTTTCCCACGTGCTCTGCCAACATTTCTCTTGAGGTAGTTGCCATTGCCACTCTCTGGGAACTAGCATTGGTCTGCTGCTCACGGTGGTCTCTCAGCAAGCCTCACTGCCACTGTTTTGTTCGCTTTGGATATTTCCATGCACATAGTGGAGTCCTCACCAGTCAAAGCTGCACGGAGCTGTGTGGTAGGAAAAGCTGAAGAGATCTGACAAGAAATAGACCTCTTTGGTTAATATTGGTTAAGTAAGGACCCAAAACATAGATTCTGTGTCCCTATCTTCTGCAGAGACTCCTGGGAATATCAGGCTAGGCTTACTAGTGACATATCCCTTCTCTGAATGAGAACTGGGTTTTAGTGTCAGTACTCTACTCTGTTACTATAGGGCACTGTATTGACAATCGGTAATCTTTTACTGACAAAGACTTTCTTTCTGGCTCAATTTATTGCATCTGTTTGATGAGTTACATCTTTAGAGATTGTGCAAGGCTTTACTGCCTTTACACCCTCACAAAAAGACTCTATACTCTACCCTCAACCTTATACAATTAGAATTTGAAATTAAGAATACATTAAAATTTGTATTAATATAAAAAATCAAGCATTTAGGTATAAGTCTAACAAAATATGCATAAGATCTATCTAAAAAAACAAAAACAACATACAATATGTTAAATAAAGAAATAAAATTAGATCTAAATAAATGGAGAGCCATTACATGTTTCTGAAAGGAATATTTAATATTTTAAGAGGTAAGTTCTTCTCAACTTGGTCTACAAATGTCTTAGGGAGGGCCAGCCAGTAAAGAATAAAAGCCTAGTGGTATATGGACAAGCATGTTCAATACTCTAGAACTGTTTTATCTAATGTGGTTGTTACTAGTTGTATCTCTCTCTTTTTTAATATGTTTTATTGATTTTTTACAGAGAGAAAGGGAAAAGGATAAAGAGTCAGAAACATTGTGAGAGAGAAACATGCCCTTGACCGAAATCAAACCTGGGACCCCTCAGTCCTCAGACCAATGCTCCATCCACTGAGCCAAACTGGTTTCGGTGAGGAAAGAACTCTTTTAATTGATGCTTTATCTCTTCCAATTCAGGTACTAATGGCCCAATCATTTAAACTCACTATTTTCTTCAAATATAAAATTGGTGAGGGATGAGCTTCACTGTATCATTGGGTTATACTAGTGAATTCAGGTTAGATAATTGTTCGAATACCATATGAAAAATTATAAAGTGAGCCCTAAACAGTTTTGCTCAGTGGATAGATCATCAGCCTACAGACTGAAGGGTTCCAGGTTCAATTCCGGTCAAGGGCATGTACCTTGGTTGCGGGCACATCCCCAATATATGTAGGAGGCAGCTGATTGATGTTTCTCTCTCATTGATGTTTCTAACTCAATATCCTTCTTCCTTCCTCTCTGTAAAATATCAATAAAATATATTTTTTTAAAAAGAAATATAAAGTGATACCTATTATTTTAAGTTCTAAAATGACGACTTCAGTTGGGAAATAGCAAATAGCAGCAGGATTTGAAAGAATATGGAAAGTAAGAATTCAGAGTTCACCCTTCCATGCCAGCATCTTTGGCTTTTTTGATGCCCTTTTTAATAGCCATATTACAAGGAATCAAATTATGTCTTTAATTACCTCAGACTTAATAATGCAATGAAATCATCTGCCTCTATTCCTAATTACCATTTGTTTCCAAGAAAATGGCTGTACCATGGCCCAATGCCTCAGTACAGTGGGGTAAATGAAGCCTGGGTGAGGCATCCTACAAAGTTACTTTTTTTTCACACTTTTTATGGGTCTGGAGCTTTCTAACAATTTAATAGAAAGCATCTATTCAGCATTTCTCACTTTCAAAACTGTGGATTTCCTCTAAATGACCCACAAAGCTGTTTTACATTAAATGCTCTCATGTAGAATCTGTTAGAGACACATTATAGGACATTCACAGAGCAATTACTTCTAGTCCGGTGTAAACAGTAACCTCTTGTCTACTTTAGGGAATTATTGTGAACTTCATCTAATTCTATTCCTCCAACCACCTTCAGCTGTCACCCTACCCTTCCTCATGCAAGTGGCCTGGAAGACAAGTTAGTGCCTCAACACTTGAATACCTTGTATTAATAAGATCTTGGAGAACTGCTACTGTTTTGGAGGAAGAAACAACTGATATTCCCAGCTAGGAACCTGCTAGAATTTGCTAGCTCATTGTGGATTAGGTGGTATTCTCAAATATTCTTCATATGACTGACATTTATGCTTCTTGTAGTTCATGAGAAACAGCATTTTCTAAGGTACTTTTTCTTACTGGGATGGATTATGTCCTCAGAATTTTCCTCAAGACTCTGCTCTATTCAGCCACAGTTGGCATGAGACTTGAAACATTTTTACCATTTTATTTTTTTTAAATATATTTTATTGATTTTTCACAGAGAGGAAGAGAGAGGGATAGAGAGTTAGAAACATCAATGAGAGAAAGACATCAATCAGCTGAGTCCTGCACACCCCCCTACTGGGGATCTGCCCGCAACCAATGTACATGCCCTTGACCAGAATCGAACCTGGGACCCTTCAGTCCCCAGGCTGATGCTCTATCTACTGAGCCAAACAGGTTTCGGCCATTTTTACCATTTTAGATTAAATAAATTTTATAGGCTTTAGAATAAAGCAGATTTATTATAATTACTAGTTCTGAATACCTACTTTCATTTCTCAGATGGGATAATACTGGTAATCTATACAGTGGTACCTCGAGATACGAGTTTAATTCGTTTCATAACCTTGAGGCGTGGGAAAATAGGAGATGCTCGAGTAGCAGTAAACTGGTGGGTCGTGTGCAGCCGGCCGATACGCGTGATTACTCCTATCTCAAATGTTGCTCATATTTCAAAGCAAAAATCGCTCGCTCGCTCGATGGCTCGTATCTTGTATGTTAGGGCACTCGTATCTCAAGGTACCACTGTACATACAAAGAGATAATATGCAAATTGTCTGTGACGCCATAACATCATGACCCCTCAGGAAGAAGCTGTATGCACAGGTAGGCATGAGAGGACTATGGGGGCGATGAGGCAAGCCACAGATGATGCAGGCCCGCAGAGAACAGGCCTGACAGCCATGGCATGCTAGCAGTCCCACTTCTGCATGTAAGCTGCAGAGGAAACACCTTTTCTGACTGCTCATTGGCTAAGCTTCCCGTATACCATTCACAGTGTTCATGGTAACTTGGGTATTAATAATCCAAGAAGGTGATCTAGGGTTTTTCCACCTCACTCCTGGAGGAAAAAATGAAGGTCTGTTGCTGAAGGGGCTAAGAAATGTCATATCCTGCCATGGCCAGTTTGACTCAGTAGATAGAGCCTTGGCCTGTGTACCACAGGGTCCATGTTCAATTCTGATCAAGGGCATGTACCCAGGTTGCAGGCTCCTCCCTGGCCAGGGCCCAGGTCAGGGCTCATGCAGCAGGCAACCAATCAAAGTCATCCCTTTCACATTGATTTTTCTCTCTGTCTTTCCCTTTCTCTTCTGTGTTCTCTAATAATCAATGGAAAAATATCCTCAGGTGGGTGATGGGGGGAGTACCTTCCTCTGATCAGCCCAGTCACCTCCTAAGAGAGAGGCCAGACTGCGGCTTAGGCCCTCTCTCCACAGGAAGCTAGCCTAAGCCATCCATAGGACATCCCCTGAAGGCTCCCAGATTAGAGAGGGAGGGTGCAGGTTGGTCTGAGGGACCACCCCCCAAGTGCACAAATGACATGCACTGGGCCTCTAGTAATATCTATAATAAAAGGTTTTTGTGAGGAGTTGATGAGTGTGTCATACACACACACACAAATACACTAGGACTCAAAATGAACAAAGTATAGCAGTAGTGACTCAGATATTATTTTGTCTTAACTGTACATATAAGCAGAACACTGCTTCCAATATGGTCATTGTGGAGAAGAGGCCAAGCCAACAGTCTAGCTTGTCCTTTCAAAGTTCCTAACATTCTCAATGAAATTGGGCCCTGATGTTAGTCACAATGACAGTTACCAAATGCAATCTTACTTTTAAGGCATTGCCCATTCTAGTGATGGATAAAACAGTAGCACCATTTTTTAAATGAATCTTTCCTTGTGAAATGACTCAATTTCCAGGACCTACAGAAGAAGAAAAGTAAGATAGTAGATAAAATTCAGGCTCTATAGAAGAGCTATTTACACACCACCATGAGAAAATGAGACAAGTCCAAAATGTGAGAGATTCAGCCAAGTAACTGGCCCGAGTCTTTCAAAAAGTCAATATTAGGAGAAAAAAAAGAGATGGGAAAAGTGTTCTATTTCAAAAGATACGAAGGAGACATCCAAGCCTAATGTAATGTAACAACATTTATTGAGTTTTGATTTAAAAAAAAAAAAAGCTCTAAAAATATGTCTGACAGCAATTAGGAAAATTTGGATATGAACTGAATATTAGCTGATGTGATGTAGTTTTAACATTCTTAGATATGTTACTGGTACCATCATTGTATGTAGATTATACCTTGTATCTAAGAGTTGAAATTTCATTATGCCTAAAACTTATTTTCAAATTATTCAACAGAAATGCACAAAACAATTTGCAGTGGTTATATAGATGTTCATCCTTTTAAGTTATCCTTAAAGTTATCCTTTTAAGTTATCCTTTTGTGTTTAAAAATTCAAATAATAACTAATTTAAAAATATTGGATTTATACTGCCCAGTTTTAATGCTGGATTCTTATCTTTTTATGTGTAGGGCCTTAGGCAAATGACTTTGCCATTTTGTGCCCCCGGATTCATCATCTATAAATGTAGAATTGAGTGAGAATGCAGTTTATTAACATGGGTAAAAATACAAGAGCCCTGTTCTTTCCTATAATCCAGAACCATGTATACAAATCTTACTGTATATCACCTTTGGATTGAACAAACAAAAAAATCAATACATCACAAATCAAACTCACTCAGTCTCTGCCTTTCTCCTCTTGTCCCCCACCGAATTTCTCTCCTTAATATTCCATATCTTAGTTATTATTACCATTGTATATTCAGTTTTTCATGTAAAAACTGCTCAATTAAAGATGGAAGTAGAGCCCCAACCAGTGTGTGCTGGGCATCACCCTGTGTGCTGAAAGCTTGCCATTCAATTCCCAGTCAGGGCACATGGCGGGTTTGCAGGATTGCTCCCTGATATGGGGCATGTAGGAGGAAGCTAATCAATGTTTCCCTCTCATCAATGTTTCTCTCTCTCTCCCAAAAATATCAATTTTTAAATAATTTTTTAAAAGATGGAAGTAGATAATGAGATTTGAAAGTCTCTAGAGCACTCACTCATGCAAGAGGGATAGCAGTTCCATTTTCTAGCTAGTACAGCCTTCAGTTTATGGAGATGAAATAGCATGTGGAGACTGAGAGGAGGGATGGAGTTATTTTGTTATATTTGTTTGAGCTAACATTTTCACTATAAAGGCTCTCCTGAGGCATTAGCCCAATCCCCATGTCAGCTTCACAGCTTGTCAAGGAAGTAATTTTCCCAACTATAGACTGCAGTTGGGTCTTACTCTTGGGGCTGTTTTATTTTTACATTTCTCTGATGGTTCATAAATATTGAAGTAGAAAATACATCCATGGACAGCTAATTAAGTGTCCATTCAAACCAGAAGCCATCTCTAAGTTATTTCTTTAACCTAAATAGAACTTATCTGTTTGGTAAGTTTCCAAATAAATTGATTAGGTTATCAGTTGGAATTGCATTAAATCATAGTATAACTTTGGAATATATGGTTATCAAAATGGACTGATAATGTCACTGAAGAAAATTCAACAGTCCAGATACGATGTAGTCTTTTTCAATGATACTAGGATAAGAATAAAGAAGGGTATAAAATCATTTGCATAAACAGAAGAAAGCACAAAGCAGTCTAGAAAAAGGTACAGTTTCCCAGATCCCAGACTTCCCTGACAACTCCTTCAGGTGGCAAAATTCTGCCCCCCTTCATCTCTGCCACTTCTGGTGACTCAGTACCCGCCTCCTGACAGCACATGTAAGAAATAGGGTCACAGCAATACTAGGGAGTATTCCTCAGTGTTCCCCCCTGGGAGACAAGGTAAGGAACTACATTTCTCAGGAGTACCATCAGCAGTCGAAGCTCCAGTTCAGACCGAGATCCATTCTTGAAGAAATTAAAATATTTAGTTTTCCTCTTCAGAAAATATCTCCACATAGTTCACATCTCTGTCAATTCTCTTCTTTAAGTGGTTTGTTTCTACCTTCTCATAGGCTCTATATTTCTCACTTTAATTGTAATTGGGGAATATGTGATTTTGTACCAATTTTAAAGGGATTCATTCTTCCTAAATATCTTATAATGGAATATTGATTTTCTTCATAAGTGCTTATGAAATTTAAATACTCCTTTTCAATTATTACATGACATATAAAATTATTTAACAACTCACTGTCCTCTCAATCAAAAATCTTCACTATAATTGTTTTTACCATTTCTCCTCCTAACATTGGAGGTAAGGCAGGACAAGAATAAGCAGTAAACATGGGAAATGTATTTTTTATTTAAAAAGGGATTTGTCTGAAACAAAGAAGGGATAACATTTTCTTAAACAAAAGGTGATGGTGTTCATTATCACTAGATCTGCCTTACAAAATGCTAAGGGGGTTCTTTAAATAGAAGTAAAAGAAGGCTAATTATCATAAAAGCACAAAAAATAGTGTAAATCTCACTGGGACTGGTAAGTATATAGTTATACTTTGATTCTGCAATATGGTAACAGTGCTGCATAACTCACAAATGTAGTATAAAAGTTTTTTAAAAAACAGCATAAATAATGTATTATGTTGCAGTTGCAATAACAATCACTTAAAATGTGAGGGGGATAAGCAGTATAATATAAAGTATACATATTTTATTGAAGTTACCAGTTTAAAATAGGGTGTCACACATTTAAGATACTTTTGGTAAGATATTTTATCATGGTAACCACAAGGGGAAAATCTGCAGCAATCACTGAGAAGAACATGATAAAGAAATGAAAGCCCAAACTAGGCCCCGTGGAGAGACCAAACTAGTCCCGGTGGAGAGACCACAGCAAAAGAGAGAGACCTCCCTTCAGCCATCTGCCCCTGCTCGAGCCCCAGCCCACCCAGCTGCTGCAGCTCCATTCACCATGTGACTTGCACCACCTTGAGAGGCTGCAAACCCAAACTACACAGCAACACCTTCCCTAATCCCAGATTCAGAGTAACCATGAGAGATCTTAAAATACCTGTTCTTGCTTTAAGCCACTACGTTTTAGGTGAGAGGTTAGTAGCAACACATAACTGGAATACAGTCAACCCTCCATATCGGCAGGTTCTTTATCTGTGAATTCAACCATTTGCAGATCAAACATATTTTTTAAAGTTACATTATTGCTAACATGTGCTATATAGTTAGGCCTACAATGGTTGTGCCTATGCTGAACACATATAGACATATGTTTCTTGTCACTATTTCCCAAACCATACAGTATAATAACTATTTACCTATATTTGCATTCCCTAGGTATTATAAGTAATCTAGAGATGATTTAAAGTATATGGGAAGATGTGTAAGTTACATGCAAATACTATGATATTTATAAAAGAGATGTGAGCATCTGAAGATTTTGGTATTGGGGTAGGCCCTAGAACCAATCCCCTATGATACTGAAGGACATCTCTACACATAAGAGAATATATACCTTGTGATTACATATTTATATAGAAATAATATATAAATATATGCATATTTAAAAACCATGATTCATCAATTTATGTATTGTTAACCAAACAAGGTGTGAACAGAAATACTTCTAAGAAAAATACAATCACAGAAAAGGATTCCTCACAATGGAGAACTTTCATAGCTCTATTTCAAGGACACAGGATGCCTTTCGGCTAGTGTTAAAGATCGAATTTTTGCCCACACAGCTTCAAATAATAGATCTTTATAACCAATTCTCTATGGACTTTAATTCTTTAGCCAAAGAAATATGTGTGAATATTAATAAAAACCTAAATCTACACAGATTAGATTGTAAATTCATTGATATGGTAAATAATCCTATTTAATAAATGAGTAATATGCAAATTGAGCATACCTCTGCTACACCCACAAGCCATGCCCACCAGCCAATCAGAGCAAGTATGCAAATTAACTTAACCAAGATGGCTATAATCACAGAGAGAGCAGGAGAGAAGCTTTGGTTGCCCCTGGCAATGGAGGAAGCCAAGCTTTCCTCACACCCTGGCCAGCAGGCCTCCGCTTAAGGCAATAAAGTTTCAATGGCAAGCAGAAGGCTTGGCTCCACTAAAGGCTACAAAGTTTCAGTTGTAGAAGATAAATAAATCCCAGATACCAGGGCCTCCACTTAGGTCACTGGGGGTTGTGGCCAGCCTGCAAACCACCATAGGCCCCTTGCCCAGGCCACCACACGCCCCAAGAGAACACCAATCCTGATCCAGGACACCCTTCAGGGCAAACCAGCTGGCTCCCACCCATGCACCAGGTCTCTATCCTAGCTAATAAAAGAGTAATATACAGATTGACCATTACTCCAACACACAAGTTGATTGCTCCCATGTGGTCAAAAGATCCTGCCCCCATGTGGACACAAGATTGCTACCACAAGATGGCCAGCAGGGGAGGGCAGTTGGCAGGGACCAGGCCTGCAAGGAAGGGCAGTTGCAGGTGATCAGGCCAGCAGGAGAGGGAAGTTGGGCATAACAGGGCCTGCAGGGAAGGGAAGTTGGGGGGGACCCAAGCCTGCAGGGGAGGGCAGTTAGAAGTGACCAGACCTGCAGGGGAGAGCAGTTAGGGGTGACCAGACCCACAGGGGAGGGTAGTTAGGGCAAACAGGCTGGCAGGGGAGTGGTTAGGGGTGATTAGACAGGCAGGCAGAAGCAGTTAGGAGCAATCAGGAAGGCAGGCAGGTGAGCAGTTGGGAGCCAGCAGTCCTGGAATGTGAGAGGGATGTGTGACTGCCCGTTTAGGCCCCATCCCTGTAGAATCGGACCTTAACAGGCAGTTGAACATCCCTCAAGAGGTCCCATATTGGAGAGGGAGCAGGCTGGGCTGAAGGACACTCCTCCCCCACCCTATGCACGAATTTCGTGAGCTGGGTCTCTAGTTCTATAATATATATAAAGCAATTTGGAAAGCCTACTTCTGGTACGTTTCTATTTACTGTACTACATCAAAGCCCATAAAGAGAATGCAAAGTGGTTCAGTGACCTTATCCCCAGTCTTATCTCTGTTAAATCCAGAATCAAGAATAATCTCAGTAACTATTATTCACTTAAATTAATTCTTTAGATTTCTATAGTCTCTGGAAATTTTGATGTGTATTTTAATAGAAATTAGGGATAACATTTCCCCACATATTCTCAGGCAAGCAAGTATAATTTCATTACAGTACTTTTTTTTTCAATAGGTTTGTTCTCTCTCATCCCACAATATTTATTTCCCAATGAACACTCACTATCATCAGACACACGCAAGGGTATGCAATACAGGAAAAACACTTCCTGGCCTGGGTTCTTTTTTTCTCTGTTTGTACTTTGCTTGGATGTTGTTGTTGTAGCTATTGTTTTGTTTGTTTGTTTGTTCATTCTCCAACATACTGTTTGGCCTGTTTGTCTTTATAACTTCTCATTGTCAGAAAATATATAAAATTGTGGTTTTACAAGTTTGATGGGCAAGTATAACATAATTTTATAAAACAAAATTGTGTCTTTCTGACTGGTAAGAGGTAACAAGAGAAGCTAGTGAGAGAATAAAGGTAGGCAACTCCAAAAAATAAAGCACAGTTGAATCCTAAGAACTTTCCAAATAAGTTTCTACATAGAGAACCCAGGGGGAAGCAAATAGCTATAGGCTTAGGAAACACTAGAGGAGCAGTAGGTTCAGGAGAGTTTCTCTGGGGCATAGAGCAGGATGTTCAGAGTCCCAGAAAGTTAATATCTGAAGTGTCAATAACTTATCCCCAAATAAAAAGGTGAAGAAAGGGAAAATCAAAATCCCTTCACAATATTAACTTATGTCACAAGTCATTGTTCAAAAGAGCAGAACACTTCAGACACCTTGGATAAGGGCTAGAAAACAATATAATGAATTTCCACTGCTATCTGTGCTGTAGACCCCATGTTGTGATGGGGTAATGTGGCTCAGATAGTAAAGTTTGAGCACAGATACTCTTTAGCACTAAAAGGTATTCAGAAACCATTGAGCTTTCACACAAAATGTCTGAATACAAAGTGATGAACAAATGGTCACCCATGAAAATACTGATTTATTTGGATAACTAAAGATGAAGATACTAAATTTCTGAACCTCATGGTTAGATTTAGATATATGGATATTACTTACCAAATAAACCTGAGAAAGTACTATGTGAGAATGCCAAACTCATTATCTTCCCTTGTGTTAACTTTTATTTCAAAATTATTTTAGATTTATAATAAAAAGTATTTTAATATTAAAGGATGCACAATAAAAGTGATTCACTAATTTCCTCCATTTCCAATTTCCAAGGGCTAAACCTTCACCTTTTCACTGAGTTTCTGTGTATGTGTATGTTTCTCTGTGTGTTTGTCAGAGAGACAGACACACAGACAAGTAGAAAGAGAGAAAGAGAGACATAAGAAATCTAAGAGTATGTTATTAGTTTTTAATGGAAATATATTTCAAATTTGATACTTAAAAATATGCCAATATATTAAAGTCACCCATGTAGGACTTATAGACTCACTATATTCATTTTAATAATTGTTATTAGGCATTATATTAACATATGTTTAAATTAACCATTGCCATTGGTGTTCATTTCCAATATTAATGCAGTGACCATCCGTGTGCATTAAATATGAAATTGCACTTTTAAGTTCTGAGTTATGCTGGGAGATTATTCTCTAAACCATTTTCCACATTCATTTATATGCAACAGATTGTCCTTTTAAACCTATATCCTCACCTACAGTGAATATTGTAGCTTGAGAAAAAGCCTTAAAAGCCCCATTATTAGATTTCTTTGATATCAAAAATTAGAAGAGGATGCTTGTTCAATGTGCTTGTGTTAGTTTGCACTGGATATCTTGACTATTGAAGCAAGAAAACTATCATTCTCAGCAGACGACAATTGTATCATAATAAATTCACAAAATCTACAGGAACATTAATAGAATTAATAAAAGAATATAGCAAAATCAATGAATACAAAGTCAACATAAAGCAAAACAAAATGTAACCTACAGAGCAGGATAACCACTGAATTATAAAAAAGCATCCTAGAAGAAATTAAAGGCTAGAATTAAATCTAATGAAGTTATACTGCTTTCAATAATAAAGAATATAATACATAATTCAGAAAAGCTTAAGAAGACATAAATAAATAAAGAAATTCATAATTTTTATTGTTGGAAAACTGAATGTCTTAAAGTTATCAATTCTCCTCCCTTGATTTAGAAATTCAACACAATTAAAATTAAAATCTCAGCAGACATTTTAAAGTCAAAATTGACAGTTAAATTTAAAATTTATATTAAAAAGAAAAGCCCTAGAGTGGCCTAAATAATACCTTGAGTTGAGGAAACAAATTTTGATAACTTATATTACACTACTATTATCAGGATATTTATAAATCTATAGTGACAAAGACTGTATGCAGAAAAACAGACCCCACTGAAGTCCAATGAAGAAAGGCTGAACTTTTCAATAACTGGTGCTTGGTCAATTGTCTATGCTTATCAGAAAGATAAAGTGTTCTTTATACCAACCTCACACCACCCACACACAAATCAATTGCAAAGAGATTAGAGAATAAAATGTAATACAATAATGCTTTTAGAAGAAAACAGGAATTACTTTGGAATTGGTATATATTTCTTTGTCAGGATACAAAAAGTATAAACTTCTAAGAAAAATAATAAATTATACCATCAAACTTAAGAACATGTGTTCATTAAAGACACAGTAATACAATGAAAAGGTAAGCCACACAGTAGGTATAGTCATTTAAAGTTCAAAGGGATTGCATTCATGAATTATTTTAAGTCCTGATCCCAACAGAAAAAAATGGCAGATCAAATAATAGAAAACTAAAAAAAATTTGGAGAGACTACTGATTGAAGGATTTATATACAGTACAGCTTCTTGAATGGGGTACCGGTTACCTGTCTGTGTTCACTTTGTGAAAATTAAAAGCTGCAAACTTCTGATCTGTGTACTTTTTCTATGTATACTTTAATATAATGCTTATATAAAATATTAAAATAAATAAATTTATCTTCTTCTAAAAGAGAACAAGAGGTACTACAACTTTTATTTGGTTTTCACTTGATAAGCTGAAATATAATATATTTTTATCAATGTGTATTTCCTCTAGTAACAGCATAACCATACCTTTTATTTATTGGATTAATTATCCTTTTATTATAGATTATTAAAGATATGAATAAATATACATAATAACTATGTATTCATAAATACAATAAGATTATTACTTTCCTTCAAGAGTTTCTGTGAAGCTAAATATTAAAAATTCTGTTAAGCAGTTAACACTTGTATTATATACTTCATAATAAATTCTAGCTATTATTATCAATATTATTGCTCCTTTTAAAAATATATGTATATACATATACAGATCAGACTAAAATATTGTACAGATTTAAATGATAAAAGTGGAAGTCTCTATGAGCTATGTTACATAAGATGAAAGTTTTTTTTGTTGTTTATCTACATTTTCTAGCTCTAAAATATATCCTGCAAAACTCTAGGCAGTTTTACTCAGTGGATAGAGTGTCAGCCTGTGGACTGCAGGGTCCCAGGTTTGATTCCTATCAAAGGCACATGCCTAGGTTGTGGGCTCAATTTTCAGTAGAAGGTGGGCAGGAGGCAACCAATCAATGATTCTCTCATTGTTGCTGTTTCTATCTCTCCCTCTCTCTTCCTCTATGCAATTAATAAAATAAATATTAAAAGAAATATTTTCTGCATAAAGTTATAAACATCCTAAAAAAATGAAACTCAAAGAAAACAGAGCAAATTTTAACAAAGTTAATACTTAAATGAGAATTTTATGATGATTTGTTTATACTTTTATATTTATCATTTTGCATTTTAGTGCATGAAATGGATTTGCATTTATAATACATAAAATGGATCTATGCACCGATTCCAAAAGTATGCATGATAATTAAAAGTCTTATATTTAAAAGTCTTCTATAATTAAAAGTCTTATATTTACATATAGAAAAAAGACTGCATTCCATTCTCTTTAAATTTATTGTTACATTAACTGTGATTTCCACCCCCCCACCAAAGGACTATTTTATAAAACTAGACAAGTAATTATAAACTCTATCTGAAAGAAAATTATGTTTAATTTGGTTTAGAAAAAAATGGATTCATATGCAATGAGAAAGAAATGTCCATACCATATATTAAAATTTACTATGCAACCATGGAAATAAAAACAAATTTTACTATTCAGTTATTATCAATACAAGTAATTGATTAATGGAATAGAAGCAGAGTATAAAAATAGATCCTTTATATATGTTGATTCAGTATATAACACAGAAGACTTTTTGATGCAGAAATGAAGAGATTTCTTAATAAGTGGTTGGTGACAATTGGTTAAACATTTGGAAAAATATGAAATGAAATAATTTAAAAATAAAAACTAATTTTCAGAAATATTAAAAATATCTATGTAAAAATATAAGCAACCCAGATGGCATTGCTCAGTGGTTGACCATTGACCTATGAACCAGAAGATCACAGTTTAATTCTTACTCAGGGCACATGCCTAGGTTTCAGGCTCAATCACCAGTATGGGATGTGCAGGAGGCAGCTGACCAATGATTCTCTCTCATCACTGATGTTTCTCCCTCTCTCTCTCTCTCTCTCTCCCTCTCTCCCTCTCTTTTCCTCTGAAATCAACAAGAATATATTTTTTTAAAAATTAAGCAAAATTATTTGGGTACAAAGCACCATCGGAATTGAGAAAATACAGAAGCCAGGAAAGTAAAGACTGATAAATTGTGTTAACATTTCAAAATTTTTTCCAGAAAAACAAAAAATATAAAATTAAGCAACCAGCTTGGAGAAAATATGTGCAACATGTAATTGTCAATTCAGAGCTTATATATCATAAAGAAAAATGCACAAAAAAAGAGAAAATTGTGTGATTGTTCAATTTCAGGGAGCAATATCAGCAGCTAGTCAACATAATAAATGTTCAATCTACAAGCAATCAAGTAAATGAAAATTAAAATACAATAGCAGTCTGGGAAAAATAAAATGTAATTGATAATTTTCATGTCAGGAATAACTTATCAATATTGAAGATGATTCTTTAGGACAAATGCTGTTCAAACTTTAATACAAATCACTGTATTTCTTTTAAAGTGCAGATTCTGAAACAGCAGTCTAAGAAAGGTTTGGGACAACATTGGCATTATAGGGATACCAGAAGGAGCAGAATCTGAGAAAGGATTAGAGAATGTATTTGAGAAATAATGGCAGAAAATTTCCCTAACATGGTGAAGGAAAAAGTCACTCAAGTTCAGGAAACACAGAGAGTACCAATCAAGATTAACCCCAAATGATCCACACTTTGGCACATATTAATTAAAACAGCAAACTTTAAAGACAAAGAATGCAAAGGCTGCAAGAGAGAGACAGAAACTTACTTACAAGGCAGCTCCCATTAGACTGTCAGCTGACTTCTCAATAGAAATAATTCAGCCAAGAAAGGAATGACATGAAGTACACAAAGTAATGAAATCCAAAGAACTGAATCCAAGACTACTCTATTCAGCAAGGCTATCATTTAAAATTGAAGGTGAAATAAAGAGCTTTGCAGACAAAAGAAAAGGCTAAAAGAGTTCATTACTACCAAACCAGCAATAGAGCTGGAGCAAACACATAGGACTATGCCCACAGGCCCAGCTTCTCATCATGACCAGGTGGCTTAGCGCTGTTGCATTGTGAAAGAAGTCCAGCCTTGTCTTTACCAAGTGTTAGGATTTTTGGCCAGTGAAGTGGGCTGTGAAAAATTCACAACTAAGAGAAGAGATACATGCAAAGAGAAAGTTTATTTTACCTTCCCCCAAAAGGAAAGGACCAGTACTTTGCTAACCAATGCAAAGACCAAGACCAAAAAACAAAACAAAAACAAAAACAAAAAGAACAATAAAAAAAAACTATCCTTTCCTTTAAAGCCTTCCTGTTGTTGCTAGGTTACAAGGAAAGGAAAGGGATTTGGGGGCTGAAGTTGAGCAGATACTGGAGGTGGGGTGGGTAGTCACTGAAAAGTTCGTTAGATCTTCAAGGATATAGTCCAGACAGATTTCCTAGGGAGTATCTTATCAGTATTTTTCCAAAGCCTCAAAAACATTCTTAGAGCAAAAGTTATGAAGAGTTCAAAAGAGGTTTGTTTGAATAGGGGGGATGGGGAGGTGGAGAGGTAGAAAACTTTCTACTAATTATCCCTGGGCTGTAAAACCAATAAGAAGGAGGTGAATGCAAGAATGTAGCCTTGAGAGTACTTATCTTGCAGTTTGAAAAGAGGATTGTTTGAATCAGAGGAACTAACAATCTTGGGGTTTAATTACCAGGTGCTTCTCATAAATTTGGAAGGCCACAGCAAAGAAAAGGAAAGGCCTTTCTTTCCATCTCTATAGCAAGTCCAGAAAAAGGATCAGAGTCCAGATCTTGTGCCAATACCCAGCATCAGCAGGGCATACAAAGCTGCTGTAGTTCCATTGAGTCCATGCCTAAGCTTAGTCCAGCTCAGTCTCTGTCGCTGTCAGGTTAGCTTAGTCTCTCTCCCCAGGTGTGTTTTGTCTAGTGCTATACTGTGCACCCAGGTCTGGCCTTGGAGACACACACTTGGAGCCCACCCTTGGGTCTGCGCAGGTGCTGGGCCTACAGGGCTGTACAGGACCAACACTTGGAGCCCACAGAGCCATCCTTTCTTTCTTTGGGGGTGGGATTAGGGGCAATATAACTTCCAGACTCAACCAGGCTCAGTGAATCTAGCTCCCTTTTGTTAACTCCTAGCTTCCTGCACTAACAAGGACATTTAGACTATAAATAATGCAAGTTTGTGAAGGTTATTGGAGAGTTTCCATCTGGGCAAGGCACACTTTGTCAACTTAAACAGCTCTCTGAAAATTTGAGACACTTGCTTCTGCTTTGTCCAAGATGATTTTTTTTGGTGGATAGGGTGCTACATTGTGCAATGTCCTGTAAAGATAACCCTCAGAGCAGCACAGCCCCATAACCAATAGCAATGCCTTCATCCCCTTGCCATGTGTTCTAGCAACAAGGGACTTTTATTTTGTGCTAGCAACTGGAAGTCTTCTTACAGATGTTTAAGCTATGTCTCCAAGTTATCAAATTCATATAAAAAGATATGCCTCAGTTAAATTTGGACTTTTCCCTTATCTCCCCTTGCCTGGAACAATATTTTAATTTCTCTATCATTGCTGTGCAGCATGCTATTTATTTGTTAGCTTATTAAGAAACATTATTCTGTATGCTATTGGCTTGTGAAATTATCATAATTCCCACAGCTAAGCTGTGCTAAATAAATTGCTGGCAGACAGAGTCAGTCTCTGCATATACTAGTAACTTTGCCACCTTCCCCAAAACAATGTACATATATGAAATGTGTACAAGGAGGGATTAATACATACATGTTTAATATATGCAAAGATATACTAAAGATATTAATGGTGAAGATAGAACTATACATTAAAACTATAATATTGGAAAATCATTCTAAAGTTTAAATCAATATAAATTACTGGCTTACATTCATCCTGATTTTTTAAAAAAGTGAATGCAATGTTTTATTTAGTGAAAATTGAATCTAATAAATACTTAATAGATTAAATTACGTACTTAAATTAGTGCTCTCTGATGTGCTTCAATGATCTGTTTACTACATAATAATAAGAAAAGCAACAAACGAATGATGCATGTGGGGAGGCCATCATGTTGGCAAGTATATCTGAAGTACTAGACTACACAAAGTGCTTAAAAGTACTTTAAGGAATGGTAATCTAGTTTATATTCAATTTATTTAATTTCCCTACAAAGCCATGAGGAACATACTTTATTTGTTGCACAAAAGGCAATTACAGTAATGGGCTGTTCTTATGAGTCTCTAGCTTTCAGAATTAGTTCTTACTACTTAATGGCACATTTTCAGATGGCTATGAAGCTAATCATTTCTAATTCTTCTGTAACTATGTCTACAGAATTGACATAAATACTGTACCTTTCTCTTAGTATTCAGTGTAGACCAACATGAACAACTTAACAGAAAAGGAGAAGGACAAAACTCTTGGTTTATCACGAAAACAGAATCACAAAGAATAATTTAACCATAACAAGGTTTCATGACAGGAATATAAATGTTCATACAAAATGCTTTTATAACATTGGAAGAACAACTCTACTTAAAAGCTAGTTCGCATAGAAAACAAAACAAAACAAAAAAAAACACTTCATTGATAAAGTCTTAGCTCCAGGACTCCCCATTTACTTCTTCAAGTGAAATTCACTTAGAATTGCAGTATGTTGTTGAGTTTTACACTTGAAATTTATTTGGTTTGGTGAACCAATATAACCTCAATAGATTCAATCTATACTAATAAAAGGGTAATATGCTAATTAGACCGGGAGACGTTTGGATGACCTTCCAGACAAAGTAATGGTGGCAGGGCCCAAGGAGAGGCAGTTAGAGGTGATCAGGCCAGGAGGGGAGAGCGGTTGGGGGTGATCAGGCTGGCGCGGGTGGGAGGCAGTTGGTGGTGAGCAGGTTGGCAGGCAGACATCCCTCGAGGGCTCCCAGACTGGGAGATAGCACAGGTCAGGCTCCAGTGCACAAATGTCGTGCACCAGGCCTCTAGTTAAAAAATAAAATAAATAAAAAAGGATGGGGAACTTCCTAGAAGTTTGCCCCTAGGTCTTGCCTTCTCAACCTCCTGAGAGATGCTACTCTTTAACTCTGTGCTTTTGGGCAAGTTATTCTCTTTCCTAGCTTCGGTTTTGTTTTGTTTTTGTCTATAAAGGAAGACAATCTTCCCTTTCTCATAAGAATGTTAAACAGATTGAACTGTTCAATGTGGAAAAGTCAACCAATATCTGTAAGTCAATGTTCATTAAATGCTCCTTTCTTATCCTTAAGCCTAAAACTCTGAAGTCTGAAAGAAGACATCTTATTTTTTTTGGTCTAATAATTTCCTATTCTGATCTTTGGCTCATGATCATCTATTATAATCCAATCTTATGAAGCTTTTTCAGGCACTATTTTGTCCCTGAATATTTTGTAAATCCTCTAGTATTTCTTAGTGCAGGCATTAGGGGCATTTGAGGAGAGAAATTAATTGTGCAGAGCTGTCTGAAACACCTATGATGCTTGCATATCTAAGTGTTTCCCACTAAATGCCAAAAGCAATTCAGGTATTGTGACAACCCAACACAAACAAATAAAAACACATCTATACCTCTGAACCCTTCAGGACACTTCAAAACCCTACAAGAGCTCTTTTCACTTTATTTGTGATCTCACACAATTGAATAAAGTATATTTATTAATTAGTTTTTATAGGGTAGACTGGACTTAAGGTTTACTCAAGATAAAACTAATCTTATTTACTTATTATTATAAGCAACTTTTGGCCCAGGTTAACTAGAAGGTTGGTGAACATGCAGGCATCATTAACCCTTCAGGCTGTAGATATAATTAGCTTTGAGAGTTAAAATATAATAGCTAAGTAACCACTTTACCAACATTTAGAGAGAACTATAAATAATTCTCTTGCAGATGTGAACCATCTGCATATTAAAATCTTCAAACCTGGAAGCAGAATGCCCAAAATCTACATGTCCCCTTGGCAGACTTTCAAATTTACCCAATTAGCTTTTTGGTTAGCACGTTAAGCAGAATCCTTTTTAAAAAATTGTGACTAAATTTTAGCCTCCTCATATTCCAAAAGATCATGCACTTCATTTTATATAAGGGGAACCTGCATTTTATTTATTTATTTATTTATTTATTTATTTATTTATCATGGAATTTCTCAATTCCTCTTACTAGAAGTTCAAATAAAAAAATTGATGTTTGATTTTTCAAATTGAGCAATTTGTGATATCCTTTAACAACTTTCTCTTCTGCTTTAAGGCTGACTTTTGTGTACCTTTCAAGTCTAAGTGGCCTCTTTTGCTATTGGCTAATTTGCTATTTCTGATCCTGAGCCATTTCTAATTCTTAGCTGATTTTTAGTGCAGATGACTGACAAGCTTCTCTGAAAGTAATAAAAATAAATAAAAATAAAATAAAAGACCTCCCTGCTCCAGCTGCTTGCTTCAGTGGCTAGAGTATCAGCCTATGGACCAAAAAGTCCTGGGTTCAATGCTGACTAAGGGGACATACCTTGGTTGCAAGCTCCTCCCCAGCCTTGGCCCTGGTCAGGGCTCATACAGGAGGCAACCAATCAATGTGTTTCTCTCACATTCATATTTCTCTCTTTTTCCCTCTCTTACTCTCTCTAAAACTCAATGGAAAAATATCCTCAAGTGATAATTAACAACAACAAAAAACCTACCTGATTCAGTTTACCAGCCCTGCTACCTCCCCTTGACTCTGAACATCCTATAAAATAAAAGCATAATATGTAAATCAATCAAACAGTGGAATGAACAGTTGGTGGGGGGTGGGGCCCTCAAGCAGGTAATGCCAGACCAGCCAAGGTGCTTGTCAGTGAGCAGAGGGAATGACTGGCAATGAGGGGGGAGCAGGAACCAGCAGCAGTTGAGGGGCAATAAGGCAGGCTGATACCATGCCCTGATCGGTCCATCTGGTCACCTCCCACAGAGGGAGACCAGGTGGAAATGGCCAACTGATGAGGGTGATGCCATCACCTGATCAGCTGGCCTGGTCACCTTTCAGAAGGAGTGGGCCTAAGACATCAATCAGTACAACATCCCCTGAGGACTCCCAGACTATGAGAGTGTGCAGGCTGGCCTGAAAGACACCTCCAGTGCATGAATTTTTGTGCACCAGGACTCTAGTACTAGCATTTGGGCCCTAATCCTCAGGCACTTGGCATCCTGAATTGAGCTCCTCATAGCAGGATAACCACATCCTCACCTACCGTGGCAATCACAAGGCAGCCTTCACCTGTGAGACATGGGTAGATGGTGTGTAGAAGCTTTGTTGTACCTCATTTGGCAGTGTAATTCACCACTGTCCCCAGTCACTCCAAGTCAGAAGACCACAGACACACTTGGAGAAGCAGCAGAGCTATGGTCTGCCCAAGGCTGTCGCTGAGAAGCTGTCAGAGAGAATCACCAGTGCTTTCTTTCTGAGATTTTGGTGACAGCTGCTGCTGTCTGATTTGGCTTCTGATAACAAACAGCCACTGAGAGCTTTCCAGCAAATCTCCAAATCCCACAAATGAGTTTCTGTAGGCTCTGTAGGAACCCCTGAAGTCCCTAACTCAGAGAGAAGACAAGGAAGCCCTACGGCTGTTATGCTGCCCTAATAATCCCCAGGATTCAGAGAATGGCATCATCCTCCTCTGTCACCTGGCTCCTAAGAAAAAAGAGCAGAACTATGATTAAGATAAAGAAAAATGAACAGATATAAAAAACACACAACACTAACACATCCTTTATAATAAAAGCCTAATATGCTAAGTGACCAGTCAACTGTTAAACCAATCAAAGCGTAACATGCAAATGATATGCCAAGACTGCTCAACCGCTGTCTATAAAGTGCACTGATCATGGAGGGGCAGATGTTCTGACCAGTAGGTTAGCCTGCTACTGAGGTCTGGCTGATTGGGACTGAGTGAGATGAGCCAGACACACCCTGGAGCTCTCTGGCAGTCCCTCCCAGACACTTTCTGGAGCCCTCCTGTGGCCCTGATCATGCACCAGTGGGGTCCCTAAGCCTGGCCTGAACTCTCTCACAATCCAGGACCCGCTGGGGTATGTCAGAGAGCCAATTTCAGCCTGATTCCACAGCCCACTCCCCTCCAGAGGGTGCCATATGTAGGGCTGATGGTTGGCAAGTGCTTCTATAGCAGCACTTCTCTCAATCAGGACTGATTGGGGGCAAGCCCGTGGCAGGCACAGTGGAGCAAGAGTGACAGGTAGGAGCTGTAGGCAGCATTGGACTATGAGTTTCAGCCCGATCCCCACAAGCCACCCTGAGGGACCCCATCCAGGCACAAATTCATGCACTGGGCCTCTAGTAGAATATAATGTTGTGTAATTCCTAAGATGGGTTATAAAATGGACATAAATTTCCCTTTGCACCATGATTCACAATCAGGTAAATACTATGTATACTGGTTAATAATGAAGATTTTTTTCAATAGGTGGAGTTACACATTTGTTGATATATATGTGATTTGATATGTATGCTACTTTGTTATATTGACAACAAGCTTCAAAACTTCATGTCAAATTTGCTGAAGGTGTTATCATCATAGATATTTTTACACTTAAAAAATACCAAATTTCATGCCACACAAAAAAGAGCATTTTCAAGAAGTTATAATTCATTATTTTATTTTGAAGAAAAGTGCTGCTGAATACTTCAGGAAGATTATGGTGAACATGCTCCATCTCATGATACTTGTAAACACTGGTTTAAATGCTTTAAAAGTGATGATTTCAATATGAAAGACAAAGAATGTTCAGGTCAACTGAAAAAGTTTGAAGACCAACAATTACAAGAATTATTGAATAAAGATGTATGTCAAATTCAAAAACAACTTGCAGAAAGATTAAACGTTGCTCAGCAAACAATTTCCGATTATTTACAAACAATGGGAAATATTTTAAAGAAGGAAAAATGGATGCCACATCAACTGAACCAAAGACAAATGGAAAGCTGAAAAGGCATCAGTAAAAGGTTGCTTAAACGGCATGAAAGAAAATCTTTTTTGCATTGAATTGTGACAGGTGATGAAAAGTGGACTTATTTTGAGAATCCCAAATGCACAAAATCATGGGTTGATCCAGGTCAACCATCAACATGGACTGCAAGGCCAAATCGCTTCAGAAAGAAGTCAATGCTCTTTGGTGGGATAAGGAAAGTGTGGTGTATTATGAGCTTATAAAACCAGATGAAACTATTAATACTGATTGCTACTGAAAACAAAGAATCAACTTGAAGCACAATTTGATTGTAAATCGACCAGAATGTGACAGAAAACACAGCAAAGTAATTTTGCTTCATGATGACTCACCACCACACACTTCAAAACCAGTTAAAGACATAGTAAAAGATCTTGCCTGGGAAGTATTAACCCACCTGCTGTATTCACCAGACCTTGCTCCTTCAGATTACCACTTGTTTTGATGAATGGCACACGCACTTTCTGAACAGCACTTCAAAATGTACAAAGAAGTGAAAAATTGAGTCTCTGTATAGTTTGCCTCAAAACAAGAAAAGTTCTATTCAGACTGTATCCACAAATTATCTGAAAGATGGGGAAATGTGTAGCTAGCAATGAACATTACTTTGAATGAAGAACTTTTGATGTTTCTCTTAAAATTAGCATGTTTTCTAATACAGTGGTACCTCGAAATACGAGTTTAATTCGTTCCGTAACCTTGAGGCGTGGGAAACTATGAGACACTGGAGTCGCGTAAACTGGTGGGTCGTGTGCAGCCGGCCGATCCGCGCGATTACTCCTATCTCAAATGTTGCTCATATTTCAAAGCAAAAATCGCTCGCTCGACGGCTCGTATCTCAAAAATCTCGTATGTTAGGGCACTCGTATCTCGAGGTACCACTGTATTATAAAATCCACATTATTAACCTAGTACTGTCGAAAACTGTTTACAGAAGAGAAATTTTGTGGACTTTTGCCCCAACTATAGAATAGAGGGAAACAGACCAGCATGCCTCCTATAATTTTTAGGTTTTTAAATTCTACAGGCTTTAATGAATTACGCATTTGCTTCAGTCGTCCTTGTTCTTCCCAAGAGTGTTTTGTTTGCTTATTTTTAAAACCTTGGGAATATGATTCATTTGAAAGGTAGCAAATGAAATAAATCCCAAGATCCATGGGAAAATATGAAACTCAGTATTGTCCTCTCAACTATTTAAATACCTGCTTCTCAATGAGCCTGCCATAGAAAATGCAGATTATTGCTCCACATGCTCCTTGAAATTTGGGAGGAGAGGAAGAGAAGGAACATTACAGACACTAGTCTAATGACAGGAAGCCAAGGATCAGAGAGAGGGAGTGACCTGGTATTTCACTCAAAGGATGTCATTGCTATTGTCCTAGATGTGCAGACAATAGCCTGTGTCCGTGGGGCTCCTGTGAAATGCCTGTTCAGAATCTAACAAGGGTTAATAGGATTAGCAACTGATGATCCATACACTATTTAATTTCACATCTCTAGGTTATCTGCTCACTCACCAACAATTTCTTGGACTACACAGAATACCCTCCCCATAAGAATACCACATTCCTAGCTGATAATCTATTGCCTTCATTTTTCAGGCTCTTCAGTGGTTCTTAAACTTTCTAATGCCGCGACCCTTTAATACAGTTCCTCTACAGCAGCAGTTCTCACCCCCAGGTTGAGAACTGCTAAGCAGGATCGCCTAAGACCATCAGAAAACACAGATTTTTACATTATGATTCATTAACAGTAGCAAAATTACAGTTATGAAGTAGCAATGAAAATAATTTTATGATTGGGGGTCACCACAACATGAGGAACTATATTAAAGGGTTGCGGCATTAGGAAAGTTGAGAACCACTGAACTATTGATTTCTTCCTTCCCACTTTTGCACAAATCACTGTCAGTCAAATAAAGGGTAATAGTCCTTTAAGCTCACCCATGTCTCTGTACCTGTTGCCTAAAGCATCCTTATGGGCAGCATATTTCAGCCTTGCATTCACATTTCAAACAAGCATTGTGCAGAGAGATGTGTCATAAGTCACATATGGACATAAAGCTACTGACCTTACTTACATTAAAAGAGATTCTGAACTATAATCCTAGCAGAAAGAAGAATTACTATTAAATCATCAACATTCTCAGTCTTGTTCTTCCCCCTTGTTAACAAGAGAGATTATGTGTGGGAAATGGAAAAGGAAAAAAAAAAATATATATATATATATATATATAAATTATATATACATTTATTTGTCCATGCATTCACAACATGAGTTTTTCCAACTTTATTCTTATTACAAGACTTGGCACTGTGCATGAGAGACAAATGTACTTTTAAAAAGCTACTCTAGGTGTTTTTGTTTTGTTTTGGTTTGGTTTTTTAGTATATTTTATTGATTTTTTTACAGAGAGAAAGGAAAGAGAGATAGTTAGAAACATCGATGAGAGAGAGACATCCGATCAGCTGTCTCCTCCATGCCCACCATAGGGCTGTGCCTGCAACCAAGGTACATTCCCCTGATCAGAATCTAATATGCGACCTTTCAGTCTGCAGGCCTGAACTGGTTTTGGCAAAAAGCTACTCTAGGTTTTAATAGACCCTATATCCATGTCTGTGTGAAAATCATCAACTACATTATATTGCCTTTCTTGGAGGATTTGCCCTAAAGATTACTTAGGAAAATACTATTGAATATTTTAATTGAAAAGAAACACTTTTCATAATTGATCAAAATCTAGTTATTTGTAATTTGAAATTTGTATGAAATTGAGTTGATATTGGAAACAAACTGCCATTGAAACTTGAAAACTATATTCAATTTTTAGAGTAACACTGAAGAGCCAGCTTGTGAAGTTCATATAATTCATATTACTATATTTTAATAGTGTATAGATCATATTTTAAAAAGTATTTTTATTGATTTCAGAGAGGAAGGGAGAGGGAAAGACATAGAAACATTAATGATGAGAGAGAATCATTGATCAGCTGCCTCCTGCACACCCTCTATTTGGCATTGAGCCTACAACCTGGGCATGTGCCTTTGACCAGAAATGAACCTGGGACCCTTCAGTCTGCAGGCTAACGCTCTATCTATTGAGCCAAACCAGCTAAGGCTATAAATCATATTAGGAAAATATTTTAATTTATCAGCATTATGTTTTATAAAATATAGCACCAAAAAGGAAAATCTAATTCTGTGAATAATATAAAGTTTTACTATTACTACCAAGTTTTAAGGGACAAAATGAAGGGGAAAACAAAACATCTAAAAAATATATTAAAAATTCATTGAAATTAGGCTATATGTGTTTATATGTGATGTTTTGCAGCTGGCTACACTTCTGAAATTTAACATTTTTCTAGAATAGTCTCTAAACCAGCTATGGAAATTTAGCTTCATAAACCAATCATTCTTACACATTAAAACATGATTTTCCCCACAATGAACAGAAAAGAAAACTCTATTCCTAAATTGCTCCTAACTCCACAACTTTGTTAATTTTAACTTCCTTTATAATCACCCTAATTTCATCTCATTAACTCTAGTTATGTTGACATATACAACACTCCCCACTTCCACCCACTTGTTGTTTATACCAACCTGTTTGGATTTCTTAAGAGGTTCCTCTTTCAGTTGACTCTTAGGCAAATTACTGTGTTACTTATAAGTCATTTCCTACTACATTAGATAGTGCTTGATTTTCTGGGACACTCTGGAATACTAAAGATGTGCATTTCTACAACAGTTTTTAGTAAATAGTGCAGTATTCAATTTTTTATCTGAAAATAGGAAAAAAGGGTTCTATCTTGAAAATGTTTTAAATTGCAATTTGATGCAATCCTATATAATAAAGAGGTGATATGCAAATTGATCCTCACACCCTCACAAGATGGCTGACTACAATCAAGCCAACAGGGGCATTAATAAGGGACAACCAAACAACTGAACAGCAGGCTGCATGGGGCAACCAGGCCAGCAGGGAGGGCAGTTGGGGATGACAGGCCAGCAGGGGGGTCAGTTAGAGGCACCAGGCCAGCAGGAGGGGGCAGTAAGATGTGGCCATGTTGGAGGGAGGGTAGTTAGGGGTGACCAGGCCAGTGGGACAGTGCAGTTGGAGAGAATCAGGCTGGCAGGGGGGCCATTTTAGGGTGATTAGGCTGGAGAGAGGGCAGTGAGTTGCAACCAGGCTGGCAGGAGAAGCAGTAAGGGTTGACCAGGACAGTGGGGGAGGGGCAATTTGGAGCGATCAGACTGGCAGGGAGGAGGGAGTTGGAGGTACTAGTCAGGCAGGCAGGTGAGCTATTAGAAGCCAGCAGTCCAGGATTGTGAAAGGGATATCCAACTGCCTCCCTGCCATACAAAAATTCTGTGTACTTGACCTCTAGTCTATATATATAAAAGCCCAGTGACCAGAAAGACCAGAACAACTGGTGGCTATAATGGGCACTGCAGCAGCCAACCAGCCTAATCTGGACCCAATCAGCTCCCCTTTCTGGCCAGCCCAGCCTCTGATCAACCCCCAACATCCCTAAATCACTGCCTGGTTCCCTGGTACATGTACATTTAGTTCAAGGACAAAAATATAATTATCAATCCCTTCTGTCCCTGACTGGAGTCTCCAGAGGGCTCTGCTAATAATGCAGCCAAGGTGTAGAATTCTCTCTCCATGGCCCATAGCCCTAGGAGACCTTCAAAGTTAGCCAATAATGTGACTTAAGCATTAACAGGATAGTGGCCCTTTACTAAAGAATGTAGAGAGGCTGGGTGGGGATTTTATGAAATTGCAGTGCCTTACAGATTAGGTGAGCTTTCAATCTCTCTTTAAAAGGAGCAGCAAAGAGGACCCACATGCTTCCAGGAGCAACAGTAAAAGGTGGGCACATTCAAAAACAGAAAAACTTTTAAGCAAACAGACAGGAAGATCATATTGGGAAACTGAGGGCAGAGCCTCAGGAAGAATGCAAAAATTATTAAAGGGCTATCATCCATCTTGATTTACATTTGCAAACAATACATAAACAACTTCATCTCATGGCACATGAAATGCAAAATAGTTTTGTTGTGGGTTTCCTTTTGGTCATTCTTCAAATATAATTAGATCCAGCTGGCGGAAAGCTATAGTTTCCAACATTTTACTCCACAGTCAGCCCTACCCAATGGGCTCCAATCAGGGTAGGCTGGTCAGACCCCATCCAGGTAAGAATATAATAAAGAGGTAATATACAAATTGATCCTCCTGCCCTCATAAGATGGCTGCCTATTACCAGGCCGGAAAGAGGGTTAGTGAGGGACAACCAAACGACTGAACAAGCAGGCTGCATGGGGTGACCAGGCCATCATGAGGCTGTAAGGAGTGACCAGGTCGGCAGGGTCAGGGACATTTGGGGACAACCAGGCCAGCAGGGAAGTAAGTTGGGGGCAACCAGGCCAGCAGGGGAGTCAGTTGGGGACAACCAGGCCAGCAGGGAGAGCAGTAAGAGACAATCAGACCAGTATTGGGGGGAGGCAGTGAGGGATGACTAGACCAGTGGAGGGACAGTTGGGGATAACTAGGCCTGCAGGCAGGAGCAATTAGGGGTGACTAGGCTGGCAGAAGGGGAATGTTGCGGGCAACCTGGTTGGCAAGGGGGCAGTAACGGGGGACCAGGCAGGCAGGCAGGTGAGCAATTAGGAGCAACAGTCCAGGATTGTGATAGGGATGTCTGACTGCCGATTTAGGCCCGATCACCAGGATCTGGCCCAAACTGGCAGTCAGACATCCCTAAAAGGTCCCAGATTGGACAGGATGCAGGCTGGGCTGAGGGGACTGCCCCGTGCATAAATTTTGTGCACCGGGCATCTAGTCTATAATAATAAAAGTGTAATATGCTAATTAGACCAGACATCCTCTGGACAAAACCATGGCATCAGGGACCAAGGAAGAGGCAGCTGCCACAATGGCAGGGTCTAAGCCCCTTGCATGAATTTTGTGCATCAGGCCTTTAGTAAATATATAGAAAAGAACTCTGTAAACTAAATATGACCACCACAAACAATGCAAAATAACAAGTATCCTATCTAATAAAAGAGTAATATGCAAATTGACCATACCCCCGCTATACCCACAAGCCACACCCACCAGCCACATCCACTAGCCACATCCACCAGCCAGTCAGAGCGAGTATGCAAATTAACCCAACCAAGATGGCTACGGCCACAGAGAGAGCAGGAGGGAGGCTTGAGTTGCCCCTAGAGATGGAGGAAGCCAAGCACCAGGCCTCGACTTAAGGCAACAAAGTTTCAATGGCTGTGCCAGCAGAAGGCTTGGCTCTGCTCCAGGCTTCAAAATTTCAATTGTAGAAGATAAATAAATCCCAGATACCAGGACCTCCACTTGCGTGGCCTGGAGTATGGTTGGCCTGCAAACTACCCACAGGCCCCTCATTCAGGCCATCCCACATCCCAAGGGAACTCCCACCATGATCCAGGACACCCTTCAGGGCAAACCAGCTGGCCCCCACCCATGCACCAGGCCTTTATCCTAGCTCATAAAAGAGTAATATGCAGATTGACCATCACTCCAACACACAAGATGACTGCCCCCATGTGGTCAAAAGATCCTGCCCCCATGTGGACACAAGATGGCCACCACAAGATGGCCAGTAGGAAAGAGCAGTTGTCTGGGACTAGGTCTGCAAGGGAGGGCAGTTGTGGGTGATCAGGCCAGCAGGGAAGGGCAGTTGGGAGAGACCAGGCCTGTAAGGGAAAGCATTGGGGTGATCAAGCCTGCATGGGAGGGTAGTTAGGGTTGACCAGGCCAGTAGAAGAGGGAAGTTGGGGTTGATCAGGCCTGCAGGGAAGGGCAATTGTGGAGAGACCCACACCTGCAGGGGAGAGCAGTTAGGGGTGACCAGGCTTGCAGGGGAGTAGTTAGGCCTCAATCAGGCTAGCAGGAGAGTGGTTAGGGGGTAATCAGGCTGGCAGACAGAAGCAGTTAGGGGCAATCAGGAAGGCAGGCAGGTGAGCAGTTGGGAGCCAACAGTCTTGGATTGTGAGAGGGATTTCCGACTGCCTAAACGGGTGTTGGGCATCCGACAAGGTGTCCCAGATTGGAGAGGGAGCAGGCTGGGCTGAAGGACAGCTCCCTCATCCCCCCATGCATGAATTTCACGCACCAGGCCTCTAGTTATCATTATATTCATTATTGCTTCCAATAAAAAGTTAAAATATAAAAATACAAAGATCTGTTTTTTTGAATGTGTAAAACTTTACTAACCTCTAAGCTTCATGCAAACCACTCCAATGTGGTTTTCCGAAGTCACATGAAAAAAGAATCTAGCTAGGTAAACAACTGCAGTTATTACTACTGGAAATTTTGGCCCAAACCTCAATGCCATCTCCTACTTGTTGAGCTGATTTGCCTGAAGAATATAGTTTATTTCAGCAGCCAAAAGCATACTTATGCACTTACCTTAGTACCCTATACTGCTTGTGTTCCTGTTATGTTTTTATGTAAAGGAGGTTACTTATACTACCCGATTTCAAGAAAATTCACGTTAACAGTAATCAAGACTGAATTGTATTGGAGATAAAGTAACGAAACAAAAGAAAGTCCCCAAGAAAAATCACACAAATACAATAAATTAACTTTTGACAAGGTAGCAAATTCAATACAATGAGAAATAACAGTCTTTTCAACAAATGGTGCTGGAATACTTTAACATTCATAAGCAAAAGAAAAAAAGAAAGACCCATCCATAAATCTCATCATTTGTGATAAATTGTATATCCACAAGAATGTCAAGATAATTCAATTCAGAAAGGACTTTTTTTGTTTGTTTGTTTGTTTTTTTCAGATATAACACTGAACACTGAGACAACGCTATATCCACATACATAAGAATGAATTTGCATTCCTTCCTCACACCACACACACACACACACACACACACACACACACACCACCACCACCACCACCACGACCACCACCACCACAAATAATGTAAAATTGATTTAGTATAAGAACTAAAATATTAAAATTCTTAGAAGAAAATACAGCTATATTAGGCAATGTTTTTTTCTTTTAATTCTTTTCTTTTTGACATCAAAAGTACAAGGGAGAAGCAGACTGGAAAATAATATTTGCAAATCAATCTGGTAAGTTTCATGTACCCAGAATATATAAAGAATCCTTATAATTCAATAACAAAACAAAATAAAACAAAAAACAAATTTTATATGGACAAAGTTCTGAATAAAATTTCCCAAAGATTATATACCAGGAAGCACCAATTAGCACATTAAAATATATGGGTAACATCATTAGTCATTAGGTAAATATAAAAACAAAAATAAAATACTACTTCATACATGCTGAGATGACTAAAAAGAAAAGGTGTAATAATAAGTGTTGGCAGAGATGTAAAATTAGAACCCTCATATCCTATCTAATAAAAGAGTAATATGCAAATTGACCATCACTCCAAGTCACAATATGACTGCTCCTATGTGGTCAAAGATAGCTGTCCCCATGTGGACACAAGATGGCCACTGCAAGATGACAAGCAGGGGAGGGCAGTTGTGGGCAATAAGGAGTGAACAGGCCAGCAGTTGGGAGAGACCAGGCCAGCAAAGGAGGGCAATTGGGAGGCCCCCAGGCCTGCAGGGGAGAGCAGTTGGGGGACTGGGCCTGCAAGAGAGGGCAGTTGTGGATGATCAGGCAAGCAAGGAGGACAGTTAGGGGTGACTGGGCTGGCAGAGGAGAGCAGTTTGGGGGGACCTAGATCTGCAGGCGAGGGCAGTTCTGGGCAATCGGGCCAGCAGGGAGGGCAGTTAAGGGTGACTGGGACAGCAGAGGAGGGCAGTTGGGGGAGCATAAGGCCTGTAGGGGAGAGCATTTTTGGGGGAGTTTAAGGCCTTCAGGGAAGGGCAGTTGTGGGAGTGGAGGTGGAACCAGGCCTGCAATAGAGGGCAGTTAGGAGGTACCTAGGCCTGCAGGGGAGGGCAGTTGTGGGCAATCAGGCCAGTAGGGAGGGAAGTTAGGGGTGACTGGGCCAGCAGAGGAAGGTAGTTGGGGGAGATTAGGTCAGCAGGAGAGGGCAATTGGGGACACCAGGGGAGAGCAGTTGGGGGCAGCAGGGGAGAGCAGTTGGGGGGAACCATGCCTGCAGCAGAAGGCAGTTGTGGGGGAACCAGGCCTGCAGTGGAGGGCAGTTGGGTTGGGGGGACCAGGTCTGCAATAGAGGATAGTTGGGAGGGGAGGCCGGGTCTTCAGTGGAGGACAGTTGAGAGGGACCCAGGCCTGCAAAGAGGATGGTTGGAGGAAACCAGGCCTTCAGGGTAGGGCAGTTGTGGGAGCCAGGCCTGCAGGAGAGGGCAGTTGGGGTCGATCAGGCCAGCAGAGGAGGGCAGTTAGGTGTCAATCAGGCTGGCAGGAGAGTGGTTAAGGTGTGATCAGGCTGGCAGGCAGAAGATGTTAGGGACAATTATGCACAGGCAGGTGAGCAGTTAGAAGCCAGCAGTCCTGGATTGTGAAAAGGATATCCGACTGCTGGGATCGGGCCTAAATGGGCGGTTGGACATCCCTCAAGGGGCCCAGATTGGAGAGGGTGCAGGCTGGGTTGAGGGATACACCCCTGGTGTACAAATCTCGTGCACTGGGCCTCTACCACTGTTAATAAGAATGTATAATGTTGTAGCCACTTTGTAAAATAATTTGGCGGTTCCTCAAAATAATAAACATAGAGTTATTATCTATGACCCATCAACTCCAGGTCTATACTAATTTAAATGGAAAAGTACATCCAAACAAAAATTATACACACATGTTTATAGGAACATTATTCACAGTAGCCCCCAAATGGAAACAATTCAAATATGTATCAACTGATAAATGCATAATAGAAATTGAGTAAATCCATACAACATGTCACATGGCAATAAAACCAAGGGATTACTGATATATGCTACAGCACAGATATACTTTGAGAAAAGCCAGTTACAAATACCACATATTGTGTATATTTTTTATATGAAATGGTCAAAATAGACATATCTTTAGATATAAAAATAGATTAGTAGTTTCATGGGGATGGGGAAGAAAGGAGGAATTGGTATTTACTAGTAATGGGCATGGAGTTTTCAAAATGGGATAATTAAATTGCTACAAAATCAGTTTTGGTCATGGCTCACATGTGTATAAATATATTGAAAAGCATTTCTATACTTTAACTTGGTAAACCATAGGGTAATTGAATTATACCTAAACAGGCTGTTTAAAAATAAGTTGAGCCCTCTCCAGGTGGTTCAGTTGGTTGGAGCATTATCCCATATATCGAAAAGGTTGCCAGTTTGATGCTGGAGGTTGTGGATTCGATTCCTGGTTGGGGAGCACATGGGAGGCAACTGATCAATGTTTTTCACATCAGCATGTCGCTTTCTAAACACATCCTCTAGTTAGGGATTTTTAAAAAGTTGAATTCACTTTGTGAAATAATGGGTATGTCCTTGTCACTAGTAGTTAAAATGGTATTTTGTGCTACGTAAGTGTATACATAGAATTTGTATACAGAAAATAATAAAACAATATATATTTTAAATGTGTGCATCTTTCCACCTTGTGTTATTGCTAGGAAGCAGCTTTATAGATAGGAACAGCATTTCCTAACTTTCTGGTATGTTCCTGTGACTAGTACTAGCTCAATTGTTCAACAACAATGATGTTTGCCATGTTAGGGCTGGGTTTATAAAAAGTATACATATCCTTGCTCTCTGTTCTGACTTCAGATAGCAAACAAAGCATCTGACTACTATATGCCCTCAAAAATTGTATTGTAGAAAATGTCTGGCCCTGGCCAAATAGCTCATTTGGTTAGAGCATCATCCTGGTATGCCAAGGTTGCAGGTTAAATCTTGAGTCAGGGAACATACAAGAAGCACCAATGAATGAATGCACAACTAAGTGGAATGACAAGACAAGTCAATCTCTCTCTCTCTCTCTCTCTCTCTCTCTCTCCCCCTCTCCTTTCTTCTCTCCCTTCAATCAATAAAAATAAAAAAATATCCAAAAAATTTTTATTAGCTAATGTTATTCTAATTCAAGAGGCAATAATACATTACTATGAGTAGTAAATGTTGAGAGTTTGGTTTATAAATTAATGGTGGCATAGTCACCATACTTATTCTTCATTTTATTGGATACACAGAATCAAATCAGAAATCACATGAGAAAACAGAAGCATAGAAAGCTACTTTGGACTGTCTTCATTTACTTCTTCCTCTAAAGAAATAGGATAAAATTATATATTTGCAAAACACACTGAAGTTAATCCCAAAATTCCCCTAAAATGTTATCATGTACTTAGCCAGATTTCTTCTCTCTTGCTCATTTTCAAATTTGTTCTAAGAAATTCCTACAAAACAAAACATTGCAAAAACAAGAAAAAACTAAATTTCTCATTGTATTATCATGATATAGAAATAACTTTTGACAGTATAGCTCATATATTTTTTGAAGGAGTGTCCTATATAGATACTCTACTTTGTTTAATATTTTTCTCTAAGTTGATAAAACATAATATTTCTGTTAAGAATAGGAAATTAATCTCTTAAGACTAGAAGCATAAATTAGCATTTTTTAAATTACAAAGTATATCATGTTTGTTTGTTTTTTCTTTGATTGGAGTAAAACCTTTCCATTTTCCATTAAACTCACACATCATGGGTCTGGATACTATGTATGTGGTTATTATCACAAGTCTCACCTACATTAAATGCACCCATTCATCTGTTTTTCTAAATTTAATGATGCCACACAGTCAAACTTTCTCCAGTGTAGCTGCAAAGGATATATGTGGGAGCCCCTTTCCACATCCTGCATGGTTCAGGGTTCCCGGTTCAGGGTTCAGGTTCTAGGGGAGGCCACATGCAAACGAAAAGAGAGACTAGAAAATATTAACTTGGCGATATTGGGGGGCCAGGCGGCAGCCTTCCTCTAGTGGAAAGGACTATCACTTGCTCTGGCCTTCTTCTCCCTTTTATTAAGGCTTTGGACACACCCCTAGCCTTTAGGCAGGAAATAACAAAAACAGAAATTAACATGAAACAAACAAGTAGAGGCTGCTTCAGGTAACAATGTTTCAACTAAACAGTGAGCAATTAGCTCTGACCTTTCAGAGCAATTAAGGTTGACCAGCCTTCTGGTCTCCTGTTTACATCCATTTAGTGAGAACAATGTTTGGTTTCCGGCAGATATAGCCCATAATCCAGCATAAATAGTGGATCCTGGGAATTACAGGTTTTTATTAATCTTTGGTTTATTCTGTTCTCCACAGCCTTTGAAGGTGTTTAAGGAAATCTTTAATCCTCAGTAAATGAGTCTTTTAAGAATTAAACAAGAAAGGTACAGTGGTACCTCGAGATATGACTGCCCTAATATATGAGATTTTTGAGATACGAGCCATCGAGCGAGCGATTTTTGCTTTGAAATACGAGCAACATTTGAGATACGAGTAATCGCGTGGATCGGCCGGCTGCACACAACCCACCAGTTTATCGTGACTGGAGCGTCTCATAGTTTCCCACGCCTCAAGGTTACGGAACGAATTAGACTCATATCTGTAGGTAACACTGTATATGGATTCCTAAGTCCTAAAGACTTGTAATAAGTCACGTTGGTGTGGCTTAGTGATTGAGTGTCATCCTATGAACCAGGTGATCAGGGTCTTTGATTCTGGGTCAGGCACATGCATGGGTTGCAGTCAATAGATTAGAGGTTCTCAACATTTCTAATGCTTGGATGCTTTGATACAGTCCCTCATGTTGTGGTGACCCCCAACCATAAAATTATTTTCATTGCTACTTCATAACTGTAATTTTCTGATGGTCTTAGGCTCTACAGCAGCAGTTCTCAATCTGTGGATCATGACACAAGTTGAGAGCTGCTAACAGGGTGGCCAAAGACCATTGGAAAACATAGATATTTACATTACAATTCATAATAGTAGGAAAATTACAGTTATGAAGTAATAACAAAAATGATTTTATGATTGGGGGTCACCACAACATGAGGAACTGTATTAAAGGGTTGCGGAATTAAAAAGGTTGAGAACCTCTGCAATAGATGATTGTCTTTCATCATTGATATTTCTTTTTCTCTTTTTGTTTTCCTTTCACTCTGAAATCAATCTATATATATAAAACCCTAATATGCAAATAGACTGAACAGCAGAACAAACAAACAACTGAACAACCAGTCACTATGATGTGTGCTGACCATCAGTGCACATGGAACATGGTGGGTATCTGCTGTGGCGGAATAGTAGAACAGGTGAGCAGGGGCACCAGACCAAAGTGGGCCACTGGTCGGTATCATTGGGGCAATCCTCTGGTGGTTACTGAAAATTCTTTGTTCCTGCATGCCATGGCCCCACTTGGCACTCACACCCACTGCTGGTGCAGAGCCACTGCTCGAACCCGCTACCAGTACCCAGCATTGGCCCTGATCTCTCAGTGCCATCAGCAGGTGCAAATGGTGGCTGCTGGCCCCAATCACTCCTCAGGAGCAGGGGGAGGTTGAGAAGCCCTCAGAGGCAATCAGGACTGGTAGCCACCTCTTGTACCCACTGTCAGCACCATCCAAGCTCACACCTGCTAACAGGATCCAGAATAGGCCCTGATTGCTTGGCGCCATCAGTGGGTGTGAGCAGCAGCTTCCAGCCCTGATCACTCCTCAGGGCTTCTTCACATTCTTCTGCTCCTGTGGGGCGATCAGGACTGCAGCTGCAGCTGCAGCTCCCACCTGCTAGTGGCACCAGCCCTGCTTGCACCTGCTGATGGCATTGGCCCAAATTGCTCCATTACATTAGTGGGTGAGAACAGCATCAGCAAGAGCAGGGTTGCCAGCAGACAGGGACTGGGGGCCACAGTGGGAGGTGCAAGGCAGGATTGCGGAGGATGGGCCAAGACCCACACTGGGCCCACCACAGCCTTCCAGCCCATAGTTCCTTTCAAGATGCAAGAATTAGTGCACTGGGCCCCTAGTAAAAATATAAAATAAATAAAGACTGGTAATAGGAAAATATGTACCCTTAAATATATAGAATCCATTTTCCATGAACTGTTTAGGCATTTGACAGAAACTGAGGACTAATATACTTTGAGGGTTGTAATTTCCATGCAATTTATCTGTTTAGTATGTTAGAAAAATTATTCAATGAAGAAGAAAAATGTCTCATTTCTGTCAAAGTGAAAACAAATCTCAGCTCTCTAAGGACTGGAAATTGCTCATCAGCATACTTTTCAGCTGCATATATAGAAAAAGATTTTGTCCACATTTGTTCAAATCATACCACATTTTACCATATCCCTTAATACATAGTAAATCTGGGTCAGACTAATTGCTTAATCAGTATACATACATATATGCATGTGACTATATACTCATGTATACAAACACATACATCCTAGCTAAGAGTAATATGCAAATTGACTATACCTCTGCTACACCCACAAGCCATGCCCACCAGCCAATCAGGAGCAAGTATGCAAATTAACCCAACCAAGATGGCTATGGCCACAGACAGAGCAGGAGGAAGGCTTTGGTTGCCCTGGCCTTCCACACATCCTGGCCAGCCCAGGCCTCTGCTTAAGGCTACCAAGTTTCAATTATAGAAGATAAATAAGCCCCAACAGAAATGGCTGCCACCCGGAGTGGAGTGAGCAGAAGGCTTAGCTCCACTCCAGGCTACAAACTTTTATTTGTAGAAAATAAGTAATTCCCAGATACCAGGGCTTCCACTTGGATCACCAGGAGGTGTGGCTTCCCAGTCCAAAAGAACACCCACCCTGATCCAGGACACCCTTCATGGCAAACCAGCTGGCCCCCACCCATGTACCAGGCCTCTATCCTATCTAATAAAAGAGTAATATGCAGATTGACCATCACTCCAACACACAAGATGACTGCCCCCATGTAGACACAAGATTGCTGCCACAAGATGGCCAGCAGGGGAGGGCAGTTGGGAGGGACCTGGCCTACAAGGGAGGGCAGTTGTGGATGACCAGGCCAGCAGGAGTGGGCAGTTGGGAGGGACAATGCCTGCAAGGGAGAGTAGTTGGGGGTGATTAAGCCTGTAGGGAAGGGCAGTTAGGGATGACCAAGCCAGCAGAAGAGGGAGTTGGGAGTGACTGGGCCTGCAAGGAAGGGAAGTTGTGGGGACCCAGGCCTAGACTGGAGAGCAATTGGGGAGGATCAGACCTGCAGGGAACGGCAGTTAGGGTTGACCTGGCCTGCAGGGGAGGGCAGTTAGGGGTGACCTGGCCTTCAGGGGAGGGCAGTTAGGGGTGACCAGGCCTGCAGGTGAGGGCAGTTAGAAACAAGCAGGCTGGCAGGGAAGCAGTTAGGCATCAATCATGCTGGCAGGGGAGTGGTTAGGTGTGATCAGGCTGGCAAGCAGAAGCGGTTAGGAGCAATCAGGAAAGCAATCAGGAGAGCAGTTGGGAACCAGCCGTCCTGGATTGTGAGAGGGATGTCTGACTGCCTGTTTAGACCCGATCATGCAGGCTGGGCTGAAGGACAACATCTCTCCTCCACCCCACCCCCCCCATGCACGAATTTCATGCACCAGGCCTCTAGTTTATATGTATTTACACACACATACACACATTATAAATTATGAATAATAAAATAATACAAACCCCACATAGCTATATCATTAAAATATGAATGAGAAAAGGCATCTTACTTTTTTTTTTATGACACCAGGATGGATCAGAAATAAAAATCAAAGACATCCCAACTAGGTAAAATACAGACCAATATCTTACATGAACAAAATTTCTCAATAAACTTTCAGTAAATAGAAAACAACAATACAAAAATTATCATATATCATCTCTTAAGGTTTTTGTTTCTGGTAATAAAAGGTTAGCTTAATATTTGAAAAACAATGATGGAATTCAGAATATTAATAAATTAAAAACAAACTAAATAGTCTTTTAAATAGATCTAAATAAAGCATCTAATTTATGCCCAAAATTCTCAACTAACAGAGAAATTTTCTCAATCAAACTAAGGACAAATTTGAAAAATCTGTAACTAATATCATACTCAATTATAAAATGTTCAATGCTTTCTTCTTAAGATTAAGAACAAAGCTCAATGTTCATTCTCACTGCTTCTATTTAACATTAAATTGGATATCCTTACCTGAAAAATAAATTAGGAAAAACTAATTAAAAGGCATAGAGGTTAATATAGTCCCATTCAATTATTTTTGCCTTGCCTTTAAGGTCAAGTTCATAAAATGTTCTCTACTATCAAGTCCATAAGTTTGGTACCTATATTTTCTTCAATGTAACTCTTTGTTTCAAATCTTATATTTACGTCTTTGACCCATTTTTAATTAATTTTTGTACATATGGACAAACTGTAATACAGTTTCATTCATTTGCATATGGCTTTTCAATTTTCCCAGCACCATTTATTGAAGAGACTATCTGTACACCATTGTGTGTTTCTGGTTTCTTTGTCAAAAATTATCTGTCCATTTCCATGATTTATTGCTGGGCTTTTTATTCTGTTCCATTGATCTGTATGTCTGTTAGAACTCCGAAATCAGGTAGTATAATACCTCCAACTTTATTCTTTTTGCTCAGGATTCCTTTGGCTAGTCAGTGTCTTTTGTGGTTCCATACAAATCTGATAATTTTTCTATTTCTTGCATAAATGACATTGGAACTTTGATGGGGAAGTTAAAGCATTATATCAGTATATTGCTTTGGAATAAATAGCCATTCTAATTATGTTGATTCTTCCTATCCATGAGCACAGGATATTTTTCCACTTGTGTCTTTTTCAATCTCTTTTAATAATGCTTTGTGATTTTCAGTAAATAAGTCTTTCATGTTCTTTGCTAAGTTTATTCCTAGGTATTTTGTTATTTTAGTTGCAATTGTAAAAATAATTTTTCTCCATTTCTTTTCCCGAAGTTTTGATGCTAGTATACAGGAAGGCAATGGATTTTTGCACATTAATTTGTATCCTACAATTTGACTGTATTGGCTTATTATTAATAGCTTTTTAGAGGAGTCTTTAGCATTTTTTATATACAGAATCATGTTGTCCTAAAAAAGTGACAGTTTTTCTTCTTCTAATTGAAGCTTATCACAGCTGTATGGATAAATAGACACAGGATGTCCAGCTGCAAGGCAGCCTACCTGGAATAGACAAATACTAAGCACCTTGAAGCATTTAGCATTCAAGAGGAAACAGTGTCTGTGTAAACCTATTGTTTGAATAAGCAGCTATGGTGGGCCTGGGGGAAAGATTGGCTCTGCCATAGCAGTAAAAAACTCAGTGTGTCACAATCCAGACTCTGAGCACTCATCTAAAATTTGATGTCTGGTTCATAGAGTGATTTTGAACATTTTAGTTTTTAGTTCTTTAGTCCTGGACCAGATGGCTTCACAGGTGAATTGTATCAAACATTCAAAGATGAAAAGACATCTATCCTCCTTTAACAAGTCCAAAAAATTAAAGAGGGAAGACTTCCAAGCTATTTTTATAAGACCAGCATTATCCTAATTCCAAAACCAGAAAAACACACTATAAAGAAAGAAAATTATAGACTAATATCCCTGATAAACATAGATGCTAAAATCCTCCACAAAATATTACCAAATACATTAAAAAGATCATACATCAAGACCAAGTGGGATTATTCCAGAGCTGAATGAGTTGTCCAGTATTTGCAAAGCAATTAATGTGATATATTATATAAAAAAATAGAAAAATAAAAGGCACATAAGATGGAGAAAAAGCATTCGATCAAACCCAGCACCCATTTATGATAAAAACTTTCAGCAAAGTGGGAATACAAGAATCATACTTCAACATAATAAAAATCATATATGAAAAACCTGGAGCCAACATCATATTCAATGGGCAAAAACTAAGAGTTTTTCTTAAGAACAGAAACTGGACAGGGATGTCTGCTTTCACAACTCTTATTCAACATTAAAGGCCTGGTGCATGAAATTCGTGCATGAGGTAGGTGGGTGTCCTTCAGCCCAGCCTGCACCCTCTCCAGTTTACTTGCAGTTGGACATCCCTCTCACAATCTGGGATTGCTGGCTCCTAACCACTTACCTCCCTGCCTGCCTGATAGCCACTAACCACTCTGCCTGTCTGCCTGATGCCTCTAACTGGCCTGATTATCCCTAACCACTCTTTCCTGCCAGGCTGATCACCCCTAACCACTCTGCCTGCCTGCCTGAATGCCCCTAACTGCCTCTGCCTCAGCCCCCACCACTGTGGCTTTGTCCAGAAGGATGTCTGGAAAATGTCCAGTAGATCCAGTCTAATTAGCTTATTACCTTTTTATTAGTATAAATAGTACTGGCAGTCCTTGCCACAGCAATCAGACAAGAAGAAATAAAAGGTATACAAATTGGAAAGAAAAAAAGTAAAATTGTCATTATTAAGAGATGACATGAGAGTATATATAGGAAACCTTAAAGACTCCACAAAAAAACTATTAGATCTAATAAATGAATTCAGCAAAGTATCAAGATACAGTGGCATTTTTATACACTAATGAATTATCAGAAAGAGAAATTAAGAAAACAGTCTGATTTATTATTGCAACAAAAATAAAATAAGGTACCTAGGAATAAATTTAACCAAGGATGTAAAAGACCTGATTTGGAAAACTATAGGACATTGAATAAGTAAACAAAGGACAATACAAACAAGTGGAAGTTTATTTCATGTTCATGAATTGGAAGAATTAAAATCATTAAAGTGTCCATATTACCCATAGCAATCTATAGATTCAATGTACTTCCTATTAAAATATCAATGGCATATTTCATGGATTTAGAACAAACATTCCAAAACATGATATGGAACCAAGAAAATCCCAAATAACCTCAGCAATCTTGAGAAAGAAGAACAAAATTGGAGGGATCACATTACCTGATAGCAAACTACACTACAAGGTCATTCTAATCAAAACAGCCTAGGACTGGCACAAGAACAGGCATATAGATCAATAGAACAGAACAATCCACTCCTTTATGGTTAATTCATATTTTTTAAAGGAGACAAGAGCAAACAACCTCTTCAATAAAAGGTGTTGTAAAAATTAGACAGGTACATGCAAAAAAATTAAAACTAGATCACCCACTAACACTATTTATATAAGATTAATTTCAAAATGGAAAAAAAACTTAGATGCAAGTCTCAAAACTATAAAGACACTAAAAGAAAACATAGGCAATAAAACTTCAGATATTTCATAAGCAATATTTTTGCTGAATCAATGCCTAAAAGGGAAAAATGGAAAAATTAAACTAATTGGGTGATGACAAACTAAAAATCTGCTAGGCAAAGGAAACCATCAACAAAATGAGAAGAGAACCCACTGTATGAGAAAACATATTTGACAATTATACATCTGATAAGATGTTAATTTCCGAAATATATAAAATATATTTATAACTCAACACCGGAAAGACAAACAATCCAATTTTAAAATGGGCAGAGGACCTGAATAGACACGTTTCCATAGAGGACATACGGATGGCTAATAGACATATGAAAAATGTTCAACATCACTAATCATCAGAGAGATGCAAATTAAAATCACAATGAGGTATTTATCACCTCACACCTGCTAGAATGGCTACCATCAATAATTCAATAAACTATTGAGGGTGTGGAGAACAGAGAACCTTAGTGCACCGCTGGTGGGAATGCAGACTCTTGCAGCCACTGTGGAAGACAGTATTCAGTTTCCTCAAAAAATTAAAAATGAGACTACCTTTTGTGAGACTACCATTTGTCCCAGCAATCCACTTCTGAGAATATATTTAAACAATCCTGAAACACCAATCAGAAATAATATGTGCACACCGAGTTCATAGCAGCTATTTTTACAATGATCAAGATTTGGAAACAGCCCAAGTATCCTTCAGTAAATAAATGGATAAAAAAGCTGTGGTACATTTACACACAATGGACTACTGCCCAGCTGTAAGAAAAAAAAAAAAAGGGAGAAAGTCTTACCCTTTGTAACAGAATGGATGAACCTGGATATTTATGCTAAGTTAAATGAGCCAGTAAGAGAATTCAAATACCGTAAGATCTCAATTAATAAGTGAAATCTAATGAACAAAATAAACTGACAAATAAAATGGACCCAGAAGCATGGGTATATGGAACAGATGACAGATATCAGAGGGGATGGATATGGGGAGGACTAGATGAAAGAAGGTGAAGAGCCTAGCTGGTATGGCTCACTGGTTGAGTGTCAACCTATGAACCAGGAGATCACAGTTCAATTCCTGGTCAGAGCACATGCTCAGGTTGCAGGCTCAATCCACAGTGATAACTGTGCAGGAGGCAACTGATCAATGATTCTTTCTCATCATTGATGTTTCTATGTCACTCCCTCTCCTTTCCTCTCTGAAAACAATAAAAATATATTTTTAAAAAACATAGTTATTAGTCAAAGAATATATATGCATAGCCATATAACAGTGTGGTGAAGGCCAGGGGAGGGGAATGAGGTTGGGTGGTGGTAGACAAAGAGGAGGGGAGGAGACGTGAGGAACATCTGTAATAGTGACAACAATAAAAAAGAAAAAAAATCAAAGTAAACAAAATTAATAAGTAACAAGATGAAAAGATAGCTTCCCATTAGATTAAGACTTTTTGCAATTATAGCTTTACTAAAGGCCGGTGCACAAAATTTATGCATGGGGATGGGGGTGTCCTTCAGCCCAGCCTGAACCCTCTTCAATTTGGGACCCCTTAAGGGATGTCCGACTGCCCATTTAGGCCCAACCCTATCACACAATCCAGGACTGCTGGCTCCCAACTGCTTGCCTGCCTGCCTTCCTGATTGTCCCTAACTGCTTCTGCCTGACAGTATGATAATCCCCTAACCACTCCCCTGCCAGCTTGATGGATACCTAACTGCTTTCTGCCAGCCTGCTTGCCCCTAACTTCCCTCCCCTGTAGGCCTGGTCAACACTAACTGCCCTCCCCTTCAGGCCTGGTCCCCCCAACTGCTATCTCTTGTAGGTCTGTGTCCTTCCAACTGCCCTTCCATGCAGGCCCAGTTACTCCCAACTTCCCTCCTCTGCTGGCCATCTTGTGGTGGCCATCTTGTGTACACATGGGGGCAGAATTATTTGACCACATGGGGGCAGCCATTTGTGTGTTGGAATGATGGTCAATCTGCATATTATTCTTTTATTAGATAGGATAGAGGCCTGGTACATGAGTGGAGGCCAGCTGGTTTGCCCCAAAGGGTGTCCCAGATCAGAGTGGAACCCATGGGTGGGAGCCAGCTGGTTTGCCCACTCTGATCTGGTACACCCTTTGGGGCAAACCAGCTGGCCCTCACCCATGTACCTTGAGGTGTGGGGCAGCCTGGGTGAGGAGCCTATGGTGTTTTATAGGCTGGCCATGCCCTCCTTTGACCTCAGTGGAGGCCCTGGTATCCAGGATTTATTTATCTTCTACAATTGAAACTTTGTAGCCTTGAGCAGAGGACTGGGCCCACCAGGGCAGGCAGAAAGCTTGACTTCCTCCATCTCAAGGAGCAACTCAAGCCTCCTGCTCTCTCCAGCTCCATGGCTGACACCATTTTTACTGGAGTTTATTTATCTTCTATCATTGAAACTTTGTAGTATTGAGTGGAGGCCTGGGCCAGCAAGGGCAGGCCGAAAACTTGACTTCATTCATTGCCAGGGAAACCCAAACCTCCCTCCTGCTCTCTCCTTGGCCACAGTCATCTTGGTTGGGCTTATTTGCATATGTCCTCCTGATTGGCTGGTGGGTGTGGCTTGTGAGTGTAGCACAAGTACCTCAATTTGCATATTACTCTTTTATTAGATAGGATATGCATCCCATTCTGTGTGGGAAATGTTTGTGGGCTGTGTAGGTGGTTGTAATGAGAAGACATATTAATGGAATGGAAAAATAACTTATGATGAGTTTAAAATCCTGGACCAACAATTTGGTAATCTTCTGTTAGATTAAATTGTATTCCTCTTCAAAATGGGAGGGGTGGGATGATATTGAATCTATATGTTAATCTTTGATGATTGTTTGAGAAATTAAATAGAATTTCTCATAACATCCTTATCAAAACAGATAAGACTTTACTGTGCCAATTTTTTTTTCTTTTTCTCTGGACTGTAAGTCCCAGAAAGTAAAGTTGCAAATCTTCCTTGATTTCATAATTGTATGCCTTTGTCTCATCCACTTGAACTATTTAGTCCTTTATATCCATATTCCTCTTTATTCTATTCCCATCTGCACTCCTCCCAACCCCCCCCACACACCCCAACATATGCCAACACTCAAATATGGCTAGGATATTTTATTTACAACAGAAATTAATATTTCCCATTTTCTAGAAAATACTAGTATATGAAGAGTCCATATCTTGATTACTTCCACATTGTATTGGCTCAGAGTCAAGTTCCATTATAACCAGCCATAGCCAATTCTATCATTTTTCATCTTTCTAGTTGTACTTTCTGTATGATAATTAGATGTCTCCTGTCCTGTTGAACTCAGATCTGCTTTATGATATGCTTTGACTAATGAAATTTTAGAAGAAATTATGCATTTAACTTCTTGCAAACATTTAAAGAGCTAATGTTTATGTAATGCATTTTCCCCTTTCTCCTAATGACTTGAAACCTTCCAGATAACCCCTTTATTTGCCTGGGTTCCAACAAGAGGACTCAGTGATAACACAGATGAGGGTTCCCAGCCAGTTTTCAATGGAAATATCTTCAAGTGATGAGATTCGGGAGATTCTTTATTACTACGGCTAAATCTACTATCTCCTGACTAGTATACTAGTACTACACCAGCCTGAATTAGGTCCTTTGTTTGAAGTAAACAGACTTCATCTTTGTTTTATGTTCTTGAATATGTTTTATAAATCTAATCAGTGTAATTTTCTTTGACTGGATCCATTTTATACCCTCCAACACCACATAGAGAGACTTCAGTCTCTAGTACTTACTTACATTACTTGATGATAATTTCTTAGATACCCATATAGCATTTGCCAGGGGTTTCCATCAATATAATCCTCCCATCTGTTGCAAAACCCATTTATTATTCTTTGACACCTTAATGATGATTGCTTTCACAAACTGATCTGATGATTCCATCCTTCCTTGTGCACCAGGCTTTCTTTCACCAGCCTATGTATCCTTTTTCAGTCCAGGACCTGGATGTCATTCTCTTATCTCTGCAGTTTGGTGTAGCAAGAATTGGTTTCTCTGTTAGTCTCATCTATACAATGAATAATTTTTATCACAGCTTACTTTGATCAATAATGTAATGTGAATATCCATACTATGAGTTACTGACTTTGTGGTAGTATCATTTTGGGCTTTAATTCTGATTCATCTTACAATTTTTTTAGAATTTAGAAAAACATGTTACCAAAGATAGTTTGACTAATTGCATATGCTAAATTCAATTACCCATAGGAGCTGGAAAAATATTCAGAAAAGTAAATCTTGATTTTCTCCATTCCTAAGTGTATGTACACACAGACACACAGTCACTACTTAGAGCTAAGGGAAATGCCTCACACATGTTTTTCATAGACCCTGGAGTTGATAGGAAATGAACTCTTACAGTTTTTTGGAAATCATATTGTAACATGGAGCTCATCATAGAGTTCTCCAGTGAGTGATGCTGGTCAGGAGTCTTGGTACAAATTTGAAATGAACAATAGAATGTGTAAGGTTCAAGGAGCAGGAAATGGAGTCAGAGACCAAGGCAAGTTAAAAGAGGAAGTTTATTCTGCATTAACAAGACAGATTCATTATGAAAGAGGGTAAAAAAAAAAAATAGGATTAGAGAAGGAGGACCCAGCCAGGCTGTCTCGCAAACTGGGGAGAATAGCAACACGTGCAGAGGTGAACACCCCTTTTGAGGGGAGGAATGGGAAGGGATAGGGCCCAGGGCACTTGGCAAGTGCTGATTGGTGGTTCAATGTCTTGGAAATGTCCCTGGGGCAGACACAGGTTACGTCATACTCTGCCCACCAGTTGGGGGAAAGGAGGATCTATTCCAGGCTTTTGGTGATATTTAAAAAAATTGAGAGTCCTGGTAAGGTCAGGGGATGAAGGTCTGTTTTCTGTAGCTACTTCCTGCTGAGAGGGGCCATCTACCCAAAGTCTCAAGAATTCTGGTGACATAGGTGTCGCTAGGTTCTGAATTCAAGGCCAGATAGATCTCTCCTACCTTCTAGTTGGTGAATGCCTACATTCTACTCTGCAAAAAACTATTGAAATAGTACATGAGACAGGGGCCAAAGAGCAAAATTAAAGGAATAGATACCAGTGGGCCTAATAATGGGAGAAGCCATGGGATAAGTGAGTGAAAAACAAGGAGTGTTTTCCATGCTGGACAAGGGGTGCAGCAGCATCATTTCCCCAAGGGACTGGTTGATGAAGTCTTAAGAGCAATCCTGTTGAGTCACTTGGGAGGTAAAAGCTGGTCCTGAGGCTGCCATAGTGTCACTTGTCGGGTTTTGCTGCTTTTCTGGGCCTGGAGCTGAAATACAACCTGTGGGTAAGGTTCTTGAGAAAGATTGAGTCCCCTGGCTGGAAGGCTGGTCTTCGGGAGTCTTGGTCGGCTGGTTCTGGCCTGGGCAGAAACCTGTCAGTGTGTTTCCGGAGCAGTTGCCTGAGTAAGGGCAGGTATGGAAGATAAGTAGCCAAGAGAGGAGGATCAATAGGGAGACAATGGTTGAGCAAGAAGGGTTTCTCATACCTGAGTTCAAAAAGGCTTAAGAAAGTGGGGCTCCTTGGTGTAGCCTTGATTCCGGTAAGGAGGTATGACCTGGAGCTGTGAATTCCTAGAGAGAGTTTATTACTTAAATGGTCTTTACGGAGGCTGTTGATCCTCTGGATCTTACCTGATGATTGTGGGCAGTAGAGATGTGCAGTTTAGTTAAATCAGGGTTAGAGAGAGGAAAATCTGGGAGTCCTGCCCAAGGTTGAGTGAGAGCCTCTGACGACCTCAGGGCTGGGGACTGAGTTAGGGAGATGTCAGGATTCTTGAGGAACAGGAGATGGAGTTCCTGCATGTGAGAGGGGGCAAGGAGAAATAGGGATTGGTGGGACAGAAGATCTTGTAGCCTATGGTTGGAGAAGACTTGTAAGGGTTACTGGAGGCAGACCTTCTGGGGCTCCTCCAGTAGTGGCTGCAGCCAGAGCCCCAAGGCAGGGCTGCAATCTCCGAACTATGGGATCAAGCTGTCTGGACAGGTAGGCTATGAGGGTTAAGGCTGGCCCTAGAAGCTAGGTGAGGACCCCCATAGCTATTCCCTGTCTTTCATCAGTAAATAGTTGAAAAGGCCTAGAGATGTCCAGAACAGTATCTCAGAGCTTACAAAAAGCCTGGCAAATGAGAGAGAAGGAAAAGAGGGGTCCTACTGGTGTTTCTTTAGCAGCCTTGTATACGAGCTTAACTAAGAGAGAAAAGTTTGGAACCCAATGAAGAATCCTACTATCCCTGGAAAGGACAAGATCTGTTCTGCAGAAGTGGGAGGCTGTAGGTCTTGTCTTGCTTATGTTTGGTCAACTGTCAGTCCTCGGAAATTGGGCATCAGATAGATTCCCAAGTAAGGGGTGATGAGAGCGAACAATTGCACTTTGGCAGGGGACATAGGGTATCCTTTGTCCCCTAGAAAGTTGAGGAGGCCAGTTGTATGCTTCTGAGACATGTCCAGGGAGGGGCTGCAGAGATCATCTACATACTGGAGAGGAGTGCTGGGTCCTAACGAGCATTGTCAGAAGTCTCTGGGTAAGGCCTGGCCAAACAGATGAGGACTGTCTCTGAACCCCTGGGGCAGGACCATCCAGGTGAGTTGGTGGGATACCTACTCGTCTGGGTCCTACAATTCTTGTCAACAGTTAAGTTTAGAACTTTCTTCCTATCTTTCTTTTTTCTTTCTTTCATCATATCTTCCATTAAATATTTCTAAACATGTCTAGTAATTAATGTTTCAGTATTGTATGCTATTTAAAATATTTAGAAAAGGTAGGGAGGGGAGGGAGCAGGCCCTGCAGCCTGTTTCCAGGCCTCTAACCACTTGAATTTTAAAACTGCCACATTTTTCCTAGAGATAAAGATCTAAGGTTCTGATAAGCCTGTGCCAGCTAGAAAGTTGTTCTTTAGGAAGGGTGGAATGGAGAGGGATCGGGGTGAGAAGGCTCTGAGGCCTGAGCAGTTTTCAGAGCATTAAAGGGTGATTTGCCATCAATACCCATGACTGAGATTATGGAAGGGAAAAATGACCCTGAAAAGGAGGGCAGGACAGAGAAAGTAGCCCCACATTGACCAGGAAAAAGACTGGATTACCTTGGGCTTGGCGAGGGTGATGGGGGTCATCGAATTCAGGCATCTTTAGTCTTCTAACAGTCTTCAATCATGGCCAGCGGTGGGTCATGACCTGGAAGGGTGGTCCCTCTATGCTGAGGTGCAGAGGGCCCATCACTTTTCCAGGAGCAGTCATTTTTCCAGTGGCCACTTTGACCACATCCCAGGCAGTCTTTGGTTGGAGCCTGGGGCTAAGGGCACTGCTTTGCCCAGTGGCTTTCATTTCTGCACTTGAAGCATCCTCCGGGTAGTGTTCATCCTCTCGTTCCACCCCCACCATGCACAATCCCAAGGTCTTCAGAGCTGCAACCAAGGGTTGGGTTTGTAGGTTCACCTTCTGTCAAAGGCAAGCTTACTCTGCCTGCTTGTCATAGGCATTAAAACCTTAAAGGCTGCATTCACTGGATCTCGGACCGGGCTCTGAGAAGGTGTTAGGGGAGGGGATGGCAGGACAAGCGGCAGGCCACGGGGAGGAGGAGGAGGAAAAGGAGAAGAAAGGGGAGGAGGAGCTTGGTGGCAGATAGCCATACCAGGCTGAGTACCCAGAGGCAGGCTGTGGGAGGTCTCAGTAACTTTATTCAAAGAGAGGGTTAGGACTTGCTATTTCAAGATGGGAACAGCAAGCCATGTTGCCATTGTGGCAGCTACTCACAATACACAAGGGAAGAGCAACCAAAATTTCTACAAACAGAAATTTCACTTAGCTGTTTGGAGTGGCTGGCAGCTCTTGCACTGTGTGGCAGCCTCTAATCGGTTTGTGGCTTGAGGCCCGAGGCAGTGACAGTGGCTCATGCAGCAGCGGCCGAAGGCTGGGAAAGGGGCAGCTGGGGCAAAGAAGAAGGAAGAGGAAAAGAGGGAGCAGAAGGCAGAGTGGCAGGAGCAGGAGAGGTAGAGATGAAAGATTGGCTGGGTCGAAAGAGTCAGAAAGACAGAGAAAGGAGCTGAGAACCAGTTTGAGGGGGTGAAGAAGATTTGTGAGGAGGATCTGATGAGTGGAAGAATAGGAGTAAAGCCAGGGGTGGGAGCAAAGGGCCACTTCCCGATTTGCAGAGATTACCTAGGTCAGTGAGGATGTTAAAATCCCGTTTTAGGGCCATCTGGACCCATTCCAATTCATAATGAGTCCATGCTACATTACAGAAGTAAATGAGTCATTTAGGATGCAAATCCTGGGACAGATTTAGCTTATCCAGATTGGTGAGGAGATACCCTAGAGGTGTGCTAGGACCCGGTCTAGGTTTTTTTGTTACCTATGTCTAATATCTGGGGTCAACAGCTGGGGCTGAAGGACCAGCATCCCAGTCATTCAGCCAAGGCTGTGGATGGAGGGACCTGATGGATGGCAGGGACGTCTCCACTACCTCCGAGGGTCCGGGAACCCTTTCCTGGAAGGGGGTCTGGAAAAAGGTGGCCAAAAGGCTGGAGAACCGAGGTGCTGCAGGAACATCTCTGCTGCCTCCCATGGTTGGGAACCCCTCCTGGAGAGGCCCAGAAGGCAATCTCTAACGTGCTATGGACAGAAAAACGACCACCAGGAATCAGCATGGGCTGGGACTTACCGCTGATGCTGCCAAGCTGAGGGAAGAGGCAGGAAGATCCTGAGCCATGAGATGGGAGGGTGGGGCATCCTGGAATGTGAATGGTCAGATGGAATGCTCACCCCTCCCGGGTTTCATGGCACCAAATGAAATGTTTGAGGGGCAGGAAATGGAGTCGGAAACCAAGGCAAGTTAAAAAAAGAAAGTTTATTCCGCACTAACGAGCAAGATTCATTATGAAAGAGGGTAGGAAAAAAACAGGATTAGAGAAGGACCCAGAGCTGGCACTACTTTTTAATTGGTAATTTCCTTGTAAAAATGAATGCATATGGAAATGAGCAATACATACTAAATATAGAGAAGCAAAATATATTAAAAGGATCTTATAGGTAGTTAAAAAATAATAGCTATAGTATTGTAAAATTTTCATTTTGTTTTTAAGCAGGTGATCAAAATAAGGAATATTACTTTGTCTTTTCTGTTAATAAAGGGCATCTTAAAAGTATGTATAAAGAGATTTGATTCAGGAAGAGAAGTCAGACTTTTCAGTAGTTGTAATATCTCTCTTTTGTTAATATAATAATCACCATTCATATAAAGCTACTCATTTCCTACTAAGTCCTTTGTTATACTTTATGTACATTTTTACACATTAAAAATATGTAGCAATATGTGAATATTTTAAAGTGTCTTTCATGCTAAGATTAGTTATCTACTGTTTTCCAAATGGTGACTTACAATGGAGGAGAAACCCAAATGTCAAAATCCTGAGTTGCTCAGTGAGGATCTTGACTAGTTCAATGCCTGGGAGCAAACTTCCTCAAATAACTTGTCTGACAAGTCCAGGAGGAGTGTGCTATTGAAAAAGTTTGTAAATAAAAATGACTACTGCCTTTCTCCACTGACTTCATAATACAATTTTTATTTGAAATATTTTATTATTTATGGAGTATTTACCAAGGGTAAATCATAATCATTTTATTTTTCCTATTTAGAAGTTACCCTTTTTTCCTGTCCCTTATACCCATGTGAATTCACCTTACATTTTGTCAAAATACTTTGAAATTGTTGCCAAAAAGCTGCCTCCTCTAATAAAGCCATTTATTCTGATAAATTTTTATTCCTTATGATTTTGTGGTCCTCTATTTTTTCCCCGTAAAATTTACCTTTCTCAACATTTAAATTTCTTTTTATATTGATTTTTATTTTCTTAGAAAGGGAGGAAGGGAGAGGAGACAGAGAAAAGCTGATGTGAGAGAAACATTGACCAGCTAGCTGCCTTCTACCAGGGATCAAGTCTGCAACCTGGGCATGTACCCTGACCAGGAATCAAACCGGCAACCCTCAGGGACATGAGAGGATGCCCAACCAACTGAGCAACACTGGCCAGGGAAGATTTAAGCTTCTTTTTAATCTAATGCTTCTTAATATAATGTACAATACTTTTGATTTAAATATTTTCTTGGGAATACTAATTAAAATAGATTTAATGGAATTTATAATTATCCTTGAGAAATTTTATTTTCCTATCAAATGCTTTTTCTCTCTCTTAATATATATTAGGATATATATATTTCATTTTATATTAATATGATATATATAATATAGCATAGATAATAGAATATTTAATTTTTGCTTCTTTATGTATATATAATGAAATTTATAATTTCTCTTGTATACACATACAGACACACACATACACACACACACACACACACTGAGTGGCCAGATTATTATGATCTCTGAATACATAATAATCTGGCCACTCAGTGTATTTGTATTTCAAATGGTTACCAAAAGTATTCTAGACTTTTGCTGGAGATCAACCACCTATTTGCCCTGAGCTTTCTATCAGCCAGTATAAAGGGGAAAACTGATCGGGTGCACTATTTATAGTATCTTTGATATCAAATAAATGAGGTACTCAAGAGAAATATACTGAGTGGCCAGATTGTTATGTGTTCAGAGATCATAATAATCTGGCCACTCAGTATATATATTAAGAGAGAAAGAGTTCACTTGGTAGAAAGATAAAGTGTCTCAAGGGAAATTATAAATTATAACACACATATATATATAAATATACATACATACATTATTTACTTACTTTATATTGCTAGAGAATTAAAATTTTCTAATCATGAAAAAAATGATTAAGAGAAAAATGTATCTGGCTAATAATTCCTGATGTAGATATTTCCTACTTCACATATAAATTTGTTGTTACTGCCCTCACCTACAGACCTGATCACCCACAACTGCCCTCACCTGCAGGCCTGGTCCCCCACAACTGCCCTCACCTACAGGCCTGATCACCCACAATTGCCCTCCCCTGCAGGCCTGGTTCCCCCCAACTGCTCTCATTGCAGGCCTGGTCACTCCCAGCTGCCTTCCCTTGCAGGCCTGTTCCCTCCCAACTGCCATTCCCTGTAGGCCTAATCACTCACAACTGCCCTCCCCTGATCGCCATCTTATGGTGGCCATCTTGTGTGTTGGAGCATGGTCAATTTTCATATTACCCTTTTATTAGATAGAATAGGCATACAATATCTAATAATACACATAATAAATTATCTCACTGCATTATGAATATGGCTCTGTTAAACTGCTATGTAACATTAAGAATATCCACACAGAAGTTGTTTGTGTGCTCTGGGCAGCATAGGTCTTGTCATGAATACTGCAACTTCCACAAAGAATGCTTGATTTTCTGTATTCTTATGGGGAAAACTTGAATCTTCTCCATGGTTAAGAGTGTCTGGATAGAAATAGACTTGAAGAAAAGACTATTTCTTCAAGAAAATTTGTTGTATTAGTTTTCAAATCTGTGATAAGGTATATTATTTTTCTATTTTCTTTGTTACCAGGGAGGTTGAGCTTGAGCTGTTTTGTTTGTTTTTTTCCTCCCCTACTGGAATTTCTTCCTGTGTAAGTGTAAATTTAGCTATTACTTTATCTATTCAACTTTCCTTGGATTTGTCTTCTTTGGTATGAAGTCCTAAAAATACTTTATGCATTCTGAATAGTAACCTTTTACCTATTACAGATGTTCTGAAAATCTTTTTAAAAAATATTTTTTATTAATTTCAAAAAGGAAGGGAGAGATAGAAATATCAATGATGAGAGAGAATCATCGATTGGCTTCCTCCTGCAAGCCCCAAACTGGGGATGGAGCCCACAACCCAGGCATGTGCCTTGACCTTCAGTCTGCAGGCCAACACACTATCCACTGAGCCAAACCAGCTAGGGATGAAAACTTTTAAAAAGTCTAATGATTTGTCCATTTTATGGGAATGATACATACTATGTAATAATATAATTAATATCTGATTATATGATATTATACAACACATGTGAGAATAAGGCTTACAAAAAAAATGAAGCTCATAAATAACAGATGAGATTTGCAGACAAGAACATTAGAAATGTTATCATAAATATGTTTAAGCTGTACAAAGATTAAAAAAAACATAAATATAATTTAAAAATAAAGAACATTAAAAAAGAAATAAAAGATCATCCAGAGATTTATCAAATGTAATTTCTGAAAAATTTAAATAGATGAATAGCAGATTATATAACACCAAAGGCAAAGGAAATTGTCCTTGCAAACACAGCAATTTAAACTAATTCAAATGAAGACAGAAAAGGGGAAAAAGGATTGAAAAACAATTCATCAGGACCTCAGGAATCCACAGAACATAGCAAGCAGCCTAATGTAAATAATTGGAACCCTGGTAAAAGAAGAATATGGTTTAAAGAAAAAAAGTTTGAAGAAAATATCTCTGAAAACTTTCCATATTTGATCGAAACTCTGAAGCAACAAGTCCAAGAAGCTCAGCAAATACTATAGTTACAAACATGTGTATGCACACACACAGAGCACAAATCAAGGTGCATCACACTCACATTTCTGAACATTAAATATAGAGAGGAAATCTTAAAAGAGCACAAAGGCATATGTATAGAGAGAAGCAAAGATATAACTTAGACAGATTATGCATCAGAATTATGAAAGGGAGAGTTTAATGGAATGCTATTTAAAGTGTTGAAAGAGAAAAAAATATTTATCCACTAAAAATACCTTTCAAAACCAAAGTGATGTAAATACCTTTATTGATGAGAGAAAGTGAAAGAATTCAACATCAACATATCTACACTACACAAAATGTTAAAAGAATATTCATCAGGAAGAGGGAAAATTATATTAGGAGGAAATAGATGTATCTCTCCCAAAGTAAAGGACCAGAATGGTAAGTAGTGAGTAAATATACAGGATATGTTCAAATTTCTTTGGAAGGTACTTTATTAATTTAGAAAGTACAGAAAAAGTACTAACATATTGTGTGGATTAAAGCATGAAGGAAAAATGAGTGATACTAGCAGCACAAGGAAGAGAAGGACAGCAAAAGAAATTATACTATTGTGAGGTTCTCACATTATTTGTGAATTTATAATGTTATTTGAAGAAAAACTGTGCTAAATTATATACATATTCTAACATTACACAATTGTTGAGATACCACTAATAAATCAACAGTGGTGATAAAATGGAATCCTAAGGAGAATAAAAAAGACATTAGAAAGAAATAACCAAACAATAATAATAATAATAATAATAATAATAATAATATGGTAAGATAAAAGATTTAAACTCAAATATGTTGATTTTATGTTTATTATGAATGGTAAAAATTATACAATTAAATGGCAGATATTGCCAGAGTAAAGAAGAAAAATCAACCATATGCTATATATTTGAAATTGGCTATAAATATAAAGGCTTCAATAGGCTAAAAGTGAATAAATGAAAAAATAAATAACATGCAAATACTAATCATATGAATGTCGGAGCTACTGTGTTAATGTCAGACATAGCAGCCTGCAGAACAACACTTATCACCAGAGATAAAGGGTGTTATTTCATAACTACAAAAGAGTCTAGAAGTCATACAAATTACCAAATGCCCATTTTATTTTATCTTTTAAATATATTTTTATTAATTTCAGAGAAGAAGGGAGAAGGAGATATAGAAACATCAATGATGACAGAGAATATTTGATGAGCTACCTCTTGCACATCCCACACTGTGAATCCAGCTGGGCATGTTCCCTGACTGAGAATGGAACCATGACCTCCTGGTTCATTGATTGACTGAGCCAAGCCAGCCAGGCCCAAATTCCCATTTTAAAGATAAAAATAGAACTTTAAAATACATGAGAAAAAAATATAATAGAAATGAAAGAAGAAATAGACAAATCTACAGTTGTAATTAAAGTTTGTTACACTGCTCTCTCAGTAATTAATAGAAGTAGTCAGAAAATCAATAGATGTATAGAAGTTTCCAGAATATCTTATTGATATTTATAAGGTCAACCCAACAAGAGTGAAATACAGGCTGCTTTCAATTGCATGTGGAACATTCACAAGTCAGACCATATGCTAACCTGTAAAATTAGCCAACTAATTTTAAAGAAATTGAGATAATGTGGTATTGGCATAAGAAAATAGTGTGTTACAAAAGAAACAGTCCAGGAATAAACTCATATGTATAATTGCTTGACTTTTGGAAAAGGTACCAAGCTAATTTAATGTAAAAGACTTTGCAACAAATAGTGCAGCAACAGCTAAGTATTAATATTGAAAAAATCACCAACTCTCAAAATTTAATACTTAATAGTGCAAAGTCAAAATGTAAAAGATGCATCTCTTAAACTTAAAAAAAATAGGAGGAAACTGTTAGATACTTTGATGTAGATGAAAGATTCTATACATCACAAAAAGTATAAAACATAAAAGAAAAATACTGAGAAATTATATTTTATCAAAATTAAGATATCCAGTTTTTAAGACCTTATAAGAATATGTCCACTATATAATAAATTAGAGGCCCAGTGCATGACACTTATGCATTGGTGGGGAGTCCCTCAGCCTAGCCTGTGCTCTCTTACAGTCCTGGGCCCCTTGGGTGATATCTGCTGGCCGGGTTAGGAAGGGAGTGAGCTTAACATGGCAGGTGGACATCTTCCAGGGGTCCTTAGCACTGCTATGGAGGCAGGAGGCTCCAGCCACAGCCGCTCTCCACCACTGAGCTACGCTTGCCAGCCACCAGCCTGCTTTTGGCTTAGTAATGCTTCCCCTGTGGGAGGGCAATGACCACCAGGGGTCAGCTCCAGCATTGAACATCTGTCCCCTAGTGGTCAGTGTGTGTCATAGAAACTGGTCATTTCCCTTTCAGTTGATTTGCATATTAGCGTTTTATTAAATAAGACTAGAGGCCTGATGCACAATATTTGTCCTTTAGTCCAGCCTGCTCCCTCTCCAATCTGGGACTCCTTGAAGGATGTCTGACTCCTTGAGGGCAGTAGGACATCCCTCTCACAATCCAGGACTGCTGACTCCCAACTGCTCAGCTGCCTTCCTTCCTGATTGCCCCTAACCGCTTCTGCCTGTCAGCCTGATCACCCCCTAACCACTCCCCTGTCAGCCTGCTTGCTCCTAACTGTGGGCCTGGTCAACTCTAACTGCCCTCCACTGCAGGCTTGATCACCTCCAACTGCCCTCCCTTGCAGGCCTGGTCCCTGGCAACTGCCCTCCCCTGCTGGCCATCTTGTATTCATATGGTGGCAGGATCTTATGACCACATGTGACAGTCATCTTGTGTGTTGTACTGATGCATATTACTCTTTTATTAGAGGCCTGCTGCATGGGTGGGAGCCAGCTGGTGTGCCCTGAAGGGTGTCCTAGATCAGGGTGGGTGTTCCCTTGGGGTGTGGGGTGGCCTGGGATAGGGGCCTGTGGTGGTGTGCAGGATGGCCACGCCTCCCCTTCTCCCAGCCAGCAACCCAAGTGGAGGCCCTGGTATCTGGGATTTATTTATCTTCTACAATTGAAATTTTGTAGCCTGGAGCAGAGCCATGCCTTCTGCTTACACAGCCATTGAAACTTTGTTCCCTAAAGCGCCAGTCAGGGTGTGTGGAAAGCTTGGCTTCCTCCATTGCTAGGGGCAACCCAAGCCTCCATCCTGCTCTCTTTGTGGCCATAGCCATCTTGATTGGGTTAATTTGCATATTCACTCTGATTGGCTGGTGGGCATAGATGGTGGGCCTGGCTTGTGAGTGTATTGGAGGTATGTTCAATTTGCATATTACTCTTTTATTAGGATGTTTAAACTTTATACTTAGATTTATGCACCTTTCTGTATTATATTTCCAAAAACTAGAATTTCAGATGGCATAATTTCTATTTTATCTTCTATGGTTATTTTATATTTATCTGAAGCAAATATTATTTAAAATCTTAATGTGTATTAATTCTATATCTTGACATGTTTATTTTTATATTATCACTAAGTTTTCTAGCATTCTTAGAATTTTTCATAATAAAAAATATGTGAGAAAAAAGCAAGATGGCAGCATAGATGAACACCTAAACTATTGGCTCACACAAAAATTTCAAAACTATATAGCTAATAGACAAAACAGTCATCATTCAGAACCACAGGAAAGCTAGCTGAGTGGAAATTCTACAACTAGAAGGAAAGAGAAGGGCTCTCAGAGACTCAGAGAAGCTCCAAAAAGCTGAGGTACGGAGACATGCATGTGGCAAAGATGGGCGGTGGAGTACCTGATGGCTTCCTCTAGCGAGAAGGAGAGAGTAACTCTCGACTGCACTGAATCCCTGTTCCAAATGCACTGAACTCCATTTCCGGGTGAGACACAACAGAGGGAGTCTGGACTGTCAAAAAAGGGAGAAGTGCATGGGAACTCAGGGAAACTCAGGGGAGCTGCAAAAGGCAGAGGTCTGGAGGTGTGTGCACCAGTGCATGCAGAGAGGATTAACTGCTGATTGTGCCGCTGCCTTTCTCTAGCAGGAGGGAGACTAAACCTCACAGCTGCACTGAACTCCACTTTCAACTGCACTGAACCCCAATTTCAGGAAAGATTCTGGGAACCCAGACTCATATGGGTCCCCAGAGTGCACGGAAACTCAGAGGAGATGTGAAAGACAGAGGTCTGGAGGTTCGCACACGTGCGTACAGAGAGGGCTACAGTGATTACTGAGAGAACCGCAGACCCAGGGGCTGTGCAGGGCAGGATTGACTGAAAGCCAAGTGTCTGCTTAGCCTTGAAACTCCACCCCATCCAAGCTGAACACAGAGGCTTTTGTAATTTTGCAAGTCTTGTATCATCAGGCTGACTCCAGCACAGAAGTTCTCCTGGCATAAACACAGCTGACCCTCACAACCAATTGACTTGGAGGTCAATCCCCTATAGTGATACCAACAACAATCAAGACTTAACTACAACAAGGCTGTACACACAGTCCACAAAGGGGTGCACCAAGAGAATCGACTTCAGGTAACTGGGGAGGCAGAGCTACTGGGCCATATGGGACACCTAGCAGACAAAGCTACTCTACCAACTCAAGGAAGCAGCAAAAATGTGGAGACAAAGAAACAGATCACAACTGAAAGAAATGGAGGAAAACAAATGACTGGATATAGAGTTCAAGACCATGTTTATAAGATTTTTCAAGAATTTCCTATAAAAGATGGATAAATTTAGTGAGACCCAAGAGGAAATGAAAAAGGACCAACTAGAAATTAAACATATACTGACTGAAATAAAAAATATTATACAGAGACCTAACAGCAGACTAAGGAATGCAAGAATCAAGTCAAAGATCTGAAATACAAAGAAGCATAAAACACTCAACTGGAAAAGTAAAAAGAAAGAGAACCCAAAAATGTGAAGATAGTGTAAGGAGCCTCTGGGACAATTTCAAGCATACCAACATCAGAATTTTGGGGATTCCAAAAGAAGAGAGACAGCAAGATACTGAAAACCGATTTGAAGAAATAATGACTGAAAACTTCCCCCACCTGGTGAAAAAAATAGACTTACAAGTCTAGGAAGCTCACAGAACCCCAAACAAAAGGAATCCAAAGAGGATCACCCCAAGACACATCATAGTTAAACTGCTAAGAGCAAAAGACAAAGAGAGAATATTAAAAGCAGCAAAAGAAAAACAGTTAATTACCTACAAGGGAACACCCATATGATTGTCAGCTAATTTCTCAACAGAAACTATGCAGGCCAGACAGGAGTGGCAAGAAATATTCAAAGTGATAAATAGCAAGAACCTACATCAAGATTACTCTACTCAGCAAAGTTATCATTCAGAATTGAAGGTCAGATAAAGAGCTTCACAGATAAGAAAAAGCTAAAGGAGTTCATCAACACCAAACCAGTATTATATGAAATGCTGAAAGGTATTCTTTAAGAAGAGGAAGAAGAAAAAGGTAAAGAAAAAAATTAGAAAGAACAAATATATCTGTCAACAAGTGAATCTAAAAATCAAGTGAATAAAAAATATGATGAACAGAATAAACTGGTGAATATAATAGAATCAGGGGCATAGAAAGGGAGTGGACTGACAATTCTCAAGGGGAAAATGGTGAGGGGGTGTGGGAAGGGACTGGACAAAAATCGAACACCTATGGATGAGAACAATGTGGGGGAGGTAAGGGCAGAGGGTGCAGTGGGAGCTGTGTGAAGGGGAGTTATGAGGGGAAGAAAGAGGAACAATTGTAATAATCTGAACAGTAAAAATTTATTAAATTAAAAAAATCATAAATATATATATAAAGTTTCACATCTACTATAAAAATATATATGAATATCATATAACAATATAATGACTTGTATAGGATTTTATTCATTAGGAAATATAGGTTTTAAAATGATATCTATGCTATTATCACCATCTACATTCAAACAAAGATGTATATAAAAAGATCTAAAACTGAAATTGCTGTCATGGAGAAAAGTATAATTTTTAAGTACATGTTTTATTTATAAATAAATCATCAAAGCCAGATATACATTTTGTAGTGTCCCAAGATATTAGTTATCTGACTTATTCCTAACCTATAACAATTATTCAGAATTAAGAGTGGCAGCTCAGAGAAGAAAGTAGGAAAGGTTTAGGACTGTACCATGACAACATTTTTATAAAGAACATCATAATGACTTAGTTTAGCATCCTGGCAAATTGTGACATTGGCCAGAGTTGGCATCATATTACAGAAAAGAACATAATTATGAAGATTACCTATTTTTTTAGGAAAAATAATAAATATGTATGCATGTATGTTACTTTTTGTGCAAAACATTTGAAATATATGATTATTGAAACCATGTTGGGACTCTGGTGAATTTAAGTTTGTGACCTCTGGGTTCCTGGATAATGGTGAGTGAATGAGTTATTGTATATAACAGATAACTTGACCTGCACAGATTTAGGTTTTCATGAAAGCTAAAATTTCAATAGGAGCATTATAAACAGAATAAAAGTCATAAGAAAAAAACTTTCTAAAAGAATAGTGACATTTTCTTTCTAGTGAAATGATATCTAAACATAAATTGTGATTCTTATTTTTTTGTTTAAATTTTGATTTTGTTTTTTTTTTATCTATCTTACAGAAGAAATAGGGAGTTTATTTTTAAAAAAATATTAGTATTGATTTCTGAGAATAAGGGAAAGGCAGAGATAGAAACACCAATGATGAAAGAGAATCATTCATTGATCGGCTGCCTCCTGCACACCTGTTACAGGTGATGACGCCTGCAAACCAGATATGTGCCCTGACCAGGAATCAAACCATCACTTTCTGGTTCATAAATCAATGCTCAACCACTGAGCCACATACACCTGACTGATTTGGTTCTTACCCTCATTTTTAAAAAAATAATAGCTATTGTTCAGTGGCAGTCATGCCTTTATACATAGGGCTGCAATCTCAGTATTTTTATAACTTCCACTTGCTAGTGCATTGAGAAGATTTAAAATGTGTCATTGTTGATGTTGTTTTTTTACTTTGGTAGAACTCTTCTGTTGTGATAAAAGAAAAAAAAATCTTTTTATAGAAGTCTTGATTTGGGGCTATATTTTTTAAAAAGTGTTCACTATTTAATATAAATTTATAAATTCAGTGTTAAGTTTTTTGTTCATAATTGAGATTTAATTGATTGCTTTGAAGATAACTACACAGGCATTTCAATTTGTACACAATTCCTTTTTTGGTGTACTTATATTTTAAATAAAATTCTATTCCTAGTTCTAGAAAATTTGAAGAGATATAACATGTTATTGGCATTTTTTCATATTTCTTATTAATTTAAAATGTAATTTTTAAATTCTTAAGACAAAATTTTATTATGAATATTACAATAGTCATAGATTTAAAAATTCAAATTAATATTGCATAGATTTTTTTTTCTAAAAGTTCTGTTCTTATTTTTTTACTATAGTTCATGTAGTTAGTATATCAGTATACTAAATTTGACACATACTTAGAAAAAATCTAATGGGCATCATAATTATAATATTTCAGATCTATTCAGGGTATGACTTTTTTTTTTTAATTCTCACCAGAGGATACATTTTCCATTTATTGTTAGAGACAGTAGAAGGGAGGGAGGTAGCAGAGAAAGAGAAATATCAATGTGAGAGAGACACCTTGATTGGTTGCCTTTAACCCACACCTTACCAGAGTTGAAGAACATGCAACTGAGGTACCTGTCCTTGACCAGGAATCTAACCTGCGACCCTTTGATTTGTGGGCCAATGCTCTAACCACTGTTTTATTTATAAACTAGTGCATGAATCCGTGAACCAGTAGCTTGCCAGTAGTTTGCTGCTGCCCTCCAGTAGCTCTCTGCCTGCTGCCTCACCCTCCTGTTGTTGCCCTGCTCCCTCCTGCAGTTCTTTGCTTATAGCCAGTAGCTCCTTGCCACACTCTTGTAGCTCCCTCCACCCCTGCCCCCATAGCTTACTGCCCTGCCCCCTCCTGTAGCTCTCTGCTGCCCTCTTGTAGCTTGCTGCCCTACCCTCTTGCTGATCTGTGATCCAGTTGTTATATAATCCATTTGCATATTACATCTTTATTATATAGGATAGATATATCTCTAAAGTGATGAGCTTTCTTTGGGATCTAGACAAACAAGAAACTCATCAGCAGAATTGCATGTTGCTAACAGCTGATTAATTCAGTGTTCATTGGTGGCACAGTTTGGGTGTCATTAAACTATTTTAAGGTTTTTTTTTCAATTTCCAGCCTAGTTTTATTTAATACAATCAAGTTCCTATATATATACACAATATATGTATATGTACTTAACATATACATTTAACTTTTATAACTTTCCAATGACAGTTAACATACATTATTATATTAATTTCAGGTGTACACTCCAGTGATTAGACATTACATAACTTACTAAGTGATCATTCCAGTAAATCTTACACCCATCTGACACTATATATAGTTATTAGAATATTATTGACTGTATTTCTTATGCTGTATTTTACATCCTCATGACTATTATGTAATTAACAATTTATACTTAATAACTTCACCTTTTCCACCCATCTCCTTAGCCCCTTCCCATAGAAACTATTTTTAATGCTTCATACAGATAGCTTTTCATCTATAGCTACTCAGACTCATATTTATGTTTGATTGGCATGTTGCCATTTGTTTTTAATATTTTTCTCTTTTTATTATTTTTCTTTTTATGAAAGTGTCAATTCATAAAATGCATAGATGAATAAAATCTATCTAAAATTTTCATTAAAATATACATTAAGTATTCAAAGGGTAAAAAATCAGCTGAAAATAAAACCATACCCCTTCTTCCTCCTCCCCCCTCAAAAAAAAAACTATGGTGAAAAAAAAATAAGGAGCCCATTTACTCAGATTAGAATATTTATGTGTAAAGCATGGGTTTGGTTACAGGACAATATTTAACAACTTGTTTAACAGGGGAAACTCGGGTAATATAAAGTTTTAAGGCTTTATAGCAGCAATTGTGGCAGGAGCTACACAAGGTGTGTAAACATCAGAGGGAAAAGGCTGGGGTCTTCCTTTGGAGCACACTTCTACACATGCAATGTTTGCAGTCTGATGGTCCATATTGAAAATGCCACATGTAAGATCAAGTGGCTCATGCTACTTCCTCAAGATGAATCCAACTCAGCCCAACTTAGCTTCAGGAGCATGCCACTAGAACAGTGGGTCTCAACCTTTTTTAATGCTGTGACCTTTTAATACAGTTCCTCATGTTGTGGTGACCCCCAATCATAAAATTATTTTTGTTGCTACTTCATAACTGTAATTTTGCTACTGTTATGAATCATAATGTAAATATCTGTGTTTTCTGATGGTCTTAGGCTCTACAGTAGCGGTTCTCAACTTGTGGGTCGCGACCCACAGGTTGAAAAGTGCTAGCAAGGTCACCTAAGACCATCGGAAAACAGATATTTACATTATGATTCATTAACAGTAGCAAAATTACAGTTATGAAGTAGCAATGAAAATAATTTTAAGATTGGGGGTCACCACAACCTGAGGAACAGTATTAAAAGGTCACAGCATTAAGAAAGGTTGAGAACCGCTACACTAGAAGCTTTGCTTACCTCTCTGAACTCATGTAGAAAGATCTCCAAAATCATCTTGCTCACTTGAAATTACCAAGCTTTCTGAGTAACTACTAGAGGCCAATGTTTCTTACCAAATCTGATTTAATGGTATGTATTGACAAGCCCTGTGACTTCTTGGGTAATGGGGCCTCCTTAGAAAGAAGACAAGAAGGGTATAATATTAAATTAAAATTTGCATTAAGTTATTAATGAAGAGTAAACTGGAAAGATGGAATAGGCATATTTTCCCTATTTCCTCCACTACATACAATTAAGAAGTACATATAAAAAAGACAGAAAGATGGAAAGCATAGGCAGACTAGCAGGGGCCTTGGAACTGAGAAAAAATACAGTGACAAATGCAGCGCAGCCAGAAAAGTTTGCGGCCGTAACAGTTCTTCTTCAACCTATAGCACAGAAATCACTTTGGCCCTGACTTATCCATGCCAGCAAGGCCAATTGAAGAGCCTACGTGTCCAGTTCCTTAAGATTGCAGTGAGGACCACCATCCTGCTCTCAACCAAAGGAATGCTGCCAAAGGAGGCGAGGACCAATAACAAGGTACCAACAAACAGGAGTCACTGGAGGACTTGTGGGAACCCAGCATCCCCAACTCACCAGCTTTAATAAGAGTTCCCTGCTGGGTTGTTGACAGAGGGTACATAGGAAATCTTATCATCAACACATCAACGAACAACAGGTGCTGGTGAGGATGTGGCAGAAAGGGAAGCCTCATGCATTTTTAGTTGGAATCCAGATTGGTGCAGCCACTGCGGAAAGCAGCATGAAGTTACCTTAAAAAATTAAAAGTAGAACTGCCTTATGACACAGCAAATCCATTTCTGATCACAACAACCTATATAAATTCCAAGGGAAGTATGCTCAGTAGAAAATATACCCCCAAATTACATAAAATAAATTCCATTTATATAATGTTCTCCAACTGAGAATATTATAGGCTGAGAGAACAGATTAGTGTTCCTGAGGTTACAAGAGAAGGTAAAAGGGGGTTATGGCTGTGACATTAAATATTTATAAAAGTTTTTTCAAATACATATTTAAGCATTCTGCATTATTGAAGAACAAAATAAGTGGAGGAGTCTAGCAATGGATTTATTCACTTACTTTTGTGTGTGCACTTTATTGCACACAGAATATCTTATGAGTCATAGAAGAGCATGACCTATTTTTAGACAAATACTTTGTACATTTCATATGCAGTGGTTGAAGAATATTCTAAACTCTAATTGAACTAAGCCATCTCATTACTTGGCTTCACTAACTGATGAGTGTTACTATGGTGATGAAGCAATCAAGTTAGCAGGTCCTACTGTGAGAATTTTCTATTTATATGCTTTATCTAGTTCCATCTTGCTCATTTTCAAACACTTTCTAATCAGCAGGGATACAAAAGCAATGATTTAGTGACACAGAAAAAGGAGCCACCAAGAGGAGGGTAGGAAGAGGTTGCTTGAACAAATCTTATCCCAAAATATGCTAACATATAATCTACAAAGGAAGCATTTTTGAAAAAGTTAATAATAACACTTTAGACTCTCAAAAACAACTTAAAACCTTTCAGCTGGCACCTTCATCTTATACTGCCCAGCCTCCAGAACTATTAGAAAGAAAACCCTGGTGTTTAAACTACTTAGTCTATTTTGTTATGGCAGCTTAGGCTGACTAATATGGCTTGCTTAAGAGTTTTGGATCACAAAGACATCTGACAGCTGGTGGATGTCACGTGTTGACAAAGTATAGGTAACTTCCATGATCAAAAATAAAATCTAAGAGCAAGAATTCAAATTGCTTTCAATTATATCTGAATACAGACCTATAAAACAGTGTTAGAGACTATAAGAAATTTAAAAATTTTATCACTCCTATATGTATGCTATTATTGCTATCTTCTTAGTATAACTATCAAAAATTTCAAATGCTAACGTATTATAAAATTGTGTATAGAAGATAAAAAATGGAGAAGAACCAAAAATACTATAGTCTTTTTTTTTTCAGTATGGGAGGAAAACTGCATGAAATAAAAATGACAAGAGTCCTGGCCAGGTGGCTCAGGTGGTTGGAGCATCATCCTGTGCACCAAAAAACTTTAGGTTCCATTCTCCTTTAGGACACATTCCTAGGTTTCAGGTTCATCCCCTGTCAGGGAGTGTATGGGGCATCCAATCACCAATCAATGTTTCTCTTTCACGTGCATGTCTCTCTCTCTCAAAAAAGGAATCAATACACACACACACACACACACACACACACACACACATACACACACACATATTCTCAGGTAAGGATTTAAAAAAAAAACAACAACATACAATCGTTCTCTTGTCCACTTATTTGAAAAAAACGTGACACAACTTAAGAAGAAAAGACAAGTTCTGGATAAAAATGGCAATGGATGAAATATGACAATGTGTGTCTTCTAAATTTCTCGTTTAGCATTTCCATGCTAAAATTCAACACAAAGATGAACAACACACTGTAAACCAAAAGTAAGGAAGGGCAATATACCAGAATCTGGAGTTCATTTATACTAACTCCATTGTATGTGCTACAAAGGGAGGTGTCATTTCTATTTTATTTCACTAGTGTATGCCCAGAGTCTAGGGTAGCCCTTGACACTCATTAGGTGCCCATTAAACATTAGTTTTCATCATTGTTAACTGGATATTTACTGAGAATTGATTAAAAGTAACAATTTGAACCACATATTATATTCCTTTTTCTTTGAGAAACAACATCATGGACAGCTTTCCTCAAAGTGGGCAAACCAAATTCTCCATCTCAATGTATATTCCGTGACAGAGGGCTGTTACACTATCAGGCAAAAACCTACATAACAGTGTGGTCAGCTGGTCAAGTCAGAACAAAAATAAGCTCCTTATTTCCTTTTAACAACTCTTATACATGATACATCTGGCTTCACAAGTCCCAGGATTTCGCATTAAAAGAACAAGAGAGCAGTGTAAGATAATGAATGTGCTGTAACTTGATACATAGGGATTCCTAAGAAAGCACAGTTTCAAATTAGAAGCAATTTATTCTGGATTATTCAGACTTTCATATTCTGATATAACATTTACTTGTTTGGCTTTTTTTTCTAGAATTAAACTGTCAAAATAAAGTAGGTTCAATTGGAATTAACTCCGACATACAAAAGCCAATACCCATTTGCATAACAAACTAGAACGGATTGAAATGCTTGTCCATCTAACCTCCAGATTTCTACTTGAGTGGGAAAAGGTGGCAGCATCTAAGTGGACAGTGAGAGCTGAAGCTAGGGACACTCCATCCAAACTTTCTAGAGGCCAACGTCAGAACTGAAAGCTTTGGTTTAAATATAATACTAACAAAAGCAGTGAAAATGGGACTTGTGAAATATTAACACTTGGAAAGATTCCTGGGGAAAACATGATTCAAAAAAAAAATATTTATAAAACATAAGTATATATTCAATGACTCTGTATGGTTTTCTTCTGATTACCATTACCCACTAAACATAAAAAGATGAGTTCATTCAGTAATAAGTTATAAGTACCAGTGTAAAATTGAATCTTCTTCAAAATATCATTTTATCAAATATGTAATCTAAAGCTTCAACACACTGGTTCCTTGGTCACTGATGAAATTCCCATCACTGCCTAATTAGCACTGCTATTTATTCCATCGGAATTTTAACAACATTTTATAGCTTTTTACAATCTTTTAAATTTGTTTGCCCTTTCAACAAAATTTCTTTAGCACAATCTGGTGTACCTTGAGCAAAAATAAGTTGACATTTCACTTAATAATTAAATTTGATAGAAGAGAACAACACAAATTTGAACAGTGCCAGTCCACTTACAGGTAGATATTTTTTAACGAATATGTCAACTTTTTCTATCCTGAGGTTTCCCATCCACAAGATTCACATCAGCAAATTCAACTGAGGACTAAAGAATAGTATTTTTGCATTGCCAACTATGAATTCCCAAGTGCCAATGAAAAATACTGTTTTTGATGCCAGTTGGTTGAATGTGCAGATTCAAAGGGCTAGTTGCCAAGTCAAAAGTTACACATGGATTTTTGATAATGGGTGAGGAGGGAGGTTTGGTACCTCCAATAACTACATTGTTTAAGGGTTAACTGAATTTGTATCACTAATATATTTTACCAACTACTGGCCCATGGCCCTGAAAGTTGAAATAGTCGCCCCCTAATCCACAGGGGATACATTCCAAGACCCCAAGTGGATGACTGAAATCACAGGTAGTACCAAGCCATGCATGTATATATATATATATATACACACACTATGATTTTTTCCTATAAATACGTACCTATGATGAAGTTTAATTTATATATTAGGCAAAATAAGAAATTAACAACAATAACTAATAATAAAATGGAACAATTATGGCAATCCTATATAATAAAAGACTAATATGCAAATTAACTATACCTCCACTACACCCACAAGCCACGCCAACCAGCCAATCAGAGCGAGTATGCAAATTAACCCAACCAAAAGGGCTATGGGCACAGAGAGAACAGAAGTGAGGCTTGATTGCCCCTGGCACTGGAGGAAGCCAAGCTTTCCATACACCCTGGCCAGCCAAGACCTTCAATTAAGGCAACAAAGTTTCAATGGCTGAGCGAGCAGGATTGGCTCTGCTCCAGGCTACAAAGTTTCAATTGTAGAAGATAAATAAATCCCAGATACCAGGGCCTCCACTTAGGTCACTGGGGGACATGGCCAGCTTGCAAACCACAGGCCCCTCACCCATCTGCCCCATGCCCCAAGGGAACACCTAGCCTGATCCAGGACACCCCTCAGGGCAAACCAGCTGGCCCCCACCCATGCACCAGGCCTCTATCCTATCTAATAAAAGAGTAATATGCAGATTGATCATCACTCCAACACACAAGATGACTGCCCCTATGTGGTCAAAAGATCCTGCCCCCATGGGGACACAAGATGGCCACCACAAGATGGCCAGCAGGAAAGGGCAGTTGGCAGGGACTAGGTCTGCAAGGGAGGACAATTGTGGGTGATCAGGTCAGCAGGAGAGGGCAGTTGGAGGGGACCCAGGACTGCAGGGAGTGCAGTTAGGGGTGACCAGACCCACAGGGGTGGGCATTTAGGAGCAAACAGGCTGGCAGGGGAGCAGTTAGGCATCAATCAGTCTAGCAGGGGGTTGTTAGGGGGTGATCAGGCTGGCAGGCAGAAGTGACTAAGGGCAATCAGGAAGGCAGGCCAGTAAGCAGTTGGGAGCCAGCTGTCCTGGATTGTGAGAGGGATGTCTGACTGCCCGTTTAGGCCTGATCCAATTGGGCCTAAAAGGGCAGTCAGACATTCCTCAAGGGATTCCAGATTGGAGAGGGAGCAGCCTGGGCTGAAGGACACTCCCACCCATGCAAGAATTCTGTGCACTAGGCATCTAGTATACTATAATAAAGTATAATATTAACGTGCCTTCTCTTACTCTCAAAATATCTTATTGTACTGTACTTACCCTTTTTCTTATGATGAGGATATAAGATGATAAAATGCCTTATTAAGGTGGGAAAGATTGCCTTCTCACACTTTACAGCTTCTCTTTGGTGAATTTGAATTACCAACATCACTTCTCTTATGCTTTAGAGTCATTATCAAGTAAAATACAGTAATGGTAACTTATACACAAGCACTGCAAGACCCTGTCAGATGGCCTGATAATCAAAAGAGCTACTGACGTGATTAATGGGCAGGTAACATATACAACCTGAAGACACTGGACAAAGGGATGACTCAGCCCCTGGGTGGAATATGGCAAGATTTCATCATGCTACTCAGAATAGTATGCAATTTAAAATATACGAATTGCTTATTTCTAGAATTTACCATTTAATATTTTGGGACCTTGGCTGATAGTGGTTAACTGACAACTGAGATAGCAAAACAGATAAGGGGAGCCCACTTTACATATTACTCCCCTCTGCCAGCTGATGTTCAATTCCTCTCTCTGACAGTCATTGCACCAAGTTGTTTTTCTCTCTCCCTGTCTCCTTTTATTTGTTTTCTGTCTCACCAGACAAAAAGAAAGCCTGTATGTGGTTTACATTAGGACATATTGATAGAACATGTAAAGAATTATGAAATCTTAATGAATCAAGTTTATCAGTGGATTCTTTGTTCTCTGACCTCATTTTTCTATCTGGGCTTCCTTTTTTCCCCTATAAACTCATACCTCCTCCTAAATTAGTATTATACTGTAAATTCTTATCAACTAACCTTTCTATTTTCTTTATCTTCCCATAAATCTCCAAAATTTGGGTTTCCTATTAAGCTTGCTAGTGTGTTTATTTTTCTGACCTATATTAACACATGAAATAAGCTCTTCAAAAAAAAAGTCTTTATTGTAGATATGGGATGGGATTGTTTTATATTCTTATTTTGCTGCCTCTACCTTGCAAAGCATCAAAAATATTTCTACAAAAAATTAAGATAAAAAAGATGAGTTATAAACAAGTTTAATTTTTCTACTTTTCCTATTCCTTTCTCTGAGCCCCAAAATCTATAAGGCTACATAGCTCTTACAACACCAGATGCTAATATTGCAGTAAATAAAATTTTTTAAATGTTACTGGAATTAGTTTTATGAATCATAAAATTGGGGGCCAAGTGCTCCTTAAGTGTCCATGGCCAGCCAGTCTCCCTGACTTGGTAAAGTAGAATCTCATTCAGTCACATGACTTCAAGTAATGACTTCGTGGCAAGAGCTGGCAGATTCCTAATTAGCCCACTTGTCATAAATGTCTTCCGTGGATAATTAATCAGTTTATGTGGTAGGGATGGATGACTTACCAAGATGGAAGATGTGACTTTTAGGAATGTGAATTCTTTATGATACTGTCTATTGCATTAAAAAATGCAAACAAACATTGCTTACAACCCAACAAAATCTGTGGCTCCTATATCTGACTTGCAGTGAAATCCCTGATTCTCAAATTTTCTGTCTTCCCTTGCACACCCTGTATTTATTCTTTCTATTAGCAAACTCCACTGCATCCAAGAGCTGTCCTGTGCCAGGCACTGTTTCTCAAGGCTAGCTCCCTGCTAATTTGTCTCTCCTGTCTAAATTCAATGGACCTTATAAAATGCTGTCTGCATAATTTTGAACTTAATCGATTTCCGTGAGACCAGAGCTCACATTAGGAACGTGGCTCCCCAGATGCTGAGGCACATGCTTTCTCCTTCTGGATCTCTGAGAGGCATGAACTTTGGCAGCTCAGGTAGGCTGAGTTTCTGTAGCAATATATCACTAGTTTTCTTCAGATCATGGCAGTGTCCGCCAGGGCAAATAAAGAAATTTTCTTAAACCCATGCATATGCTGGCCTGTCACTCACCAAGGATGTTTTTTCTGTAAGCTCAGAGAGAACAGTCTATATCTCAGATGGGCCTCTGGTTGGCAAAGGACCTCGTGTGATCATTGCAAGTTACTTTCATGAGCTACAGCCTGATGCTACAGCTCAGAGTTTCCATATTCATTACATCTGATGTATGTTTTAATATTAGTTACTTAGCATTTCTCAACAAATAACTGAAAGAAAGAAAACTTTTTTTTTCTTTTGAGTATATACTATTCATTAGGTGTAGCACATAAGCAATATACCCACGTTAATATAATGAACATAACAAAATAGGAATACATTTTTACAGATGGAAAAATTCAAGTTCAATGAAGCCAATAACTGATCCATGACTACATCACTTCTCACTTTGAATATAGTTTCATTGAGTTTTTATTATTTTTAAGACTCTAACATCCTTTTTAACATTTGCTGGGGACTTTAGAATCCTATTAACTAACAGATTCCATTTTTAACTCAACTCCTGCCATCATTCTGGGACATTTTAAGATTTATGTGATCTACCCTCCAACCCAATTCTTAAAACCCCTGGACCTCCCCAACTCACTAAATACATGCTGAATGAATAAATGAATAAAACTTTCCTTTAGTTCTAGACTTTCTAGATATCTCCAACAAGAACAAGACTAGCTAAAATAAAGATGAGTGACACCAAGTCCTGATGTCTGTGTGAGGTAACTCACCTCCCATATAGTGCTGAGGCACTGCATCTGCATCCTATATAATAAAAGGCTAATATGCAAATCGACCAAACAACAAAACTGCTGGTCACTATAACACACACTGACCACCAGAGGGAGCCCTCCAGGGATGTACCACTGACCACTTAGGCCCACTCCTCATAGCCTAAGCCAGCAGTTGGACATCCGTAACTGCTGGTGGTCAGTGTACTCCACAGGGAAACACTGCTCAGTCAGAAGCCCTGAGTCAGACTTAAGGCTGGCAAGCACAATGGCAGTGGCAAGACCTCTCCCACCTCCACAACAGCACTAAGGATGTCCAACAGATGGCTTAGGGCCACTCTCCATGGACTCCTAGACTGTGAGAGGGTGCAGGCCAAACTGAGGGACACCCTGGAGTGCACAAATTTCATGCACCAAGCCTCCAGTGTATTCATAAAACATCAAAAAACATATATTGTCTATACTAGAACATGTATATACTCTATGATTCAATGATATCATTCATTGCTATATATTTTATAAAACTATATACATTTATACTCAAAGACATATATAAAAATATTCATACCAACATCATTTATGAGCTCCAATGTGAAAACTACCAAAATGACTATCAACGGTAGAATATATAAACATGTATGAGATATTTAGAAACTCTGAGCAGAAGGTCTCTATAGCAATCCATAAGGAATAAAGGTACTAATATTGAAATAACTATATATGGTGCCAGGTTGGTACTAGAATTATCAGGGGGACCACTCTATACTTTATATAATTGTCTAACCACTATGCTATACATCTGAAATAAATATAAAATTTAAAAAAACCAACACTGCATAACAAAATTATCAAAGTTGTTAAACATAATTTTGAACCAAAGAAGTCTGACACAAAAGAACACATATTATATGATTATCCTATATAATAAAAGCCTAATATGCTAAGTTTCCAGTTGGCCTGTTGGCCAGTCAACCAATCACAAAGTAATATGCTAATGATATTCTAAGGTTGCTCAACCATTCACTATGATGTGCACTGATCACCAGGGGGGCAGAGAGTAGATGAGTTGCTTCGATGTGCACTGACCACCAAGGGGCAGACACCCAATATAAGAGGTTTCCCATGGTGGTCAGTGCATTCCCACAGGGGAAGTGCCACTCAACCAGAACCCAGGCTCATGGCTGGCAAGTGCAGTGGCATGGCTGGAACTTCTCCCACTTCTGCGGCAGTGTTACGGATGTCCAACTGCTGGCTTAGGCAATGAGGAGTGAGCCTAAGTGGTCAGTGGTACATCCCTGGAGGGCTCCCTGACTGCAACAGGGTGCAGGCCGAGCTGAGGGACTCCTGCCCCCAGAGTGCATGAATTTCATGCACTGGGCCTATAGTCTATAATAATAAAAGCATAATGTGCAAATTGACCATATGACTGAACATCAGAACGACCATCTGGAGGACCTTCTGGGTGACCACGCTATGACACACACTGGTGCCAGGCCATCCAAGGTGGGTGTGATGCTATTGTTTGGCAGGACCCCACCTTGGCCCTACCATCACCCCGCAGAGGAAGGCCCAAGCCACCTTCTGTGAGGCAATTGACACCAGATCCCTGGCTGGGTGGGCAGGGCCTCCTCCACTGGGCCATCGATCACAAAGCCCTACCATCAATCACCCCAAAGAGGGAGGCTTAGGTCCCCAGCTGGCAGTGCTATAGCAAGTGGACAGGACCTCCCTCTGCAAGGCTATCAGTAGTGGGGCCCATAGCTTGATCACCCTGTAAAGGGAGGCTCAGGCCAGCCAAGCAATTGCAACCCATGACTGTTACTGGAAAAGTGAGGTGACTGGTGCAAGCAGTAGCAACAGCATGGGCAGGGCAAGCTACCTGCAGCTGGAGAAAGAAAGTCCCAATACACCATGATTGCTAGGCAGGCCTAGGGAGCCTACATGAGAGGTTCCAGATTTTGAGAGGGCACAGGCTGGGCTGAGGGACCACCCCCTCACACCCCAGCATGTATGAATTTCGCAAGCCTGTTGGTATTCTTGGTGTATACTAAAAATTAACATATACTAGTTTGTGATATTACACAGGTAATAGTAATCAAGCTGGCATCTGATACCAGGTCGGCATGGCTTCATAACCCATATTCTTTCTAGAAAATCACAATGCCCATTATAGTATGTGTGGGAACAACTTACTTATTACAGAATCAGTGTTATTTAGTTTAATAATATTTAGCATGGAAGAGCTGAGTTTTTAAAAAAGAAAAAGAAAGAAGACAAAGAATCAAAGCTATTGCAATTCATTTTTAATAGTTTTTCCCAGCTGTTCTCCCATCTCACAGTGTCCTTAAAAATCACAGGAACTTTTGACATTGTCATTTATTCTCAGGGAAATGGCAAAACACTGAAAAACTAATCATGGAAGGAGAATAAAATAATTGTATTATAGTTTTCAAAAATTAGAGTGCAAGTGGTGGTGAAATAGATTGAAAGGAGCAAAACTGAAGTAGACATGACAACTTGAATCTGATTGACACAGATAAAAGCCACTGACAGCTTGAAGATACATTAAGTTAGAAATAAATATTATAACATTTTAAATATCATGAAATTTTCATTCTTAGAGGTGATAAGAAGACTAATAAATATAAAAGATACTAAATAATTACTTCCTTTAAAACAGGTTGAAAGAGACACTCCTTTGAGTTATATGATTTAAATATAAGATTCAATAAAAGTATTTGGAATCCAATACTACTTAAGCATCAATCACACCCACAAACATGGCCTAAAAACCTTATTTCAAGATGTTTTGTAATTGACCAGTGAGTTCAAATATTCATGGATTGAGAATATAGTATAAAATAAATGATGAAGAATCATAAAATGAGAAAAAGTTTAGTTATAATATTTAAATATTAATATGGTGAACATCATTGGCAAAATGTACAATATAATAGATATTTATTATTAATGATAATAATTTAGATCTAAAATCTCACCTTATTAAAAATTGGGGACAAGGGAAGGAAGGAAATAACATTCTTGCTGTGTGAAAATGTACTTTACATACCATTGTAAGTAATACTGTGGTTTCTTAAGGTAATAGGGAAATGAAATTTTGAACATGTCTACTCTTTAGTATGTGTAAGATTCACAGAGTAAAGTATAAATGATTTGTTATATATTGACCAAGCTAGGAAAGAGGAGTAATAAAGCCTAAAAGTAGAAACCTATATAATAAAGAGGTTATATGCAAATTGACCCTCATGCCCTCACATTGTCACAAGATGGCCACGTCCATGTTTTCACAAGAGGTCACTACAAGATGGCTACCCCATGTTATCACAAGATAGCTGCCCCCCACATTGTCACAAGATAGCTGGCAAGGGAGGGCAGTTAGGGGCAACCAGGGCTGAAGGGGAGGGCAGTTGGGGATGATCAGGCTGGAAGGGGAGCATTTAGGTGTAAATCATGCTGGCAGGGGAGCAGTTAGGCCAACAGGGGAGAGGTTAGGGGGCTATCAGGCTGGAAGGCAAGTGGTTAGAGCCAGCAGTCCAGGATTGTGAGAGGGATGTCCCAGATTAGAGAGGATGCAGGCTGGACTGAGGGCACATCCCCAATACACAAATTTTGTTCATAGGGCCTCTAGTTAAAACATAATAGAGCAAAAGTACAATTAAATAATACCAATTATCACAGTTATTGTCAAAGCACTAAATTCTTCTTGTATTGGTAAAAATACCTAAACCAATGATATGATACTCATAACAGATACAACAAAACAAAATGAAACAGAAGAGCTACACATAAAATGATGGACAATTATATACCAGGCATTTACAAATGAAAATAAAGCAACTTTGGAATATCAGTATTATACACTTCAAAGCAAAAACTTCTAATAGGAAAATGAGTATGCTGTATATAAGTAACAAATAAATGAAGGAAGGAATATATATATTCATATATATACTAGAGACCCAAAGCACAAAATTTGTGCACAGGTAGGGTCCCTAGCCTGGCTGGCGATCAGGGCTGATTGGGGCCTTCCTTTCCCTTATCCATATAAAGAGCTATTCTGAGCACATATGGGGTAAACAAAAGTATGTTTATAGTTTAATTATATTAATAATACAATAATTCATAAATATAATACTATCTCATGTACTCACGACTATAAATCTACTTTGCCCAACCACTGCATGTTTCAAATAATTTCACATTTAAAGCAAATATGTAGAAATACAAGGTGGAGTTGATAAAATTAGAACCACAGCCCTGACCAGTTGGCCTGTGGACTCAAGGGTCCCTAATTTGATTCCAGTCAAGGGCATATACCATGTTGTAGGCACATCCCCAGTTGGAGGTATGCAGGAGGCCACTGATTGATGTTTCTCTCTCATTGATGTTTCTAATTCTCTATCCTTCTCCCTTCCTCTCTGTAAACAATCAATAAAATATATTTTAAAAAAATTAGAGCCACAGTGAAGGACTTCAATATATTTCAATCTTTAATACAAAAAACAGAAAATAATTAATAGAGATAAGTGAATTGAACAAGATAATATAATGAAAACTAATATCTACATATTTATTATTCAGGCACTGCCATATTTACTAAACGTATTATTCTATTTATTATCTAATTTACTGCTCATAACAACCTTCCAGAAAGATACTATTATAATCTTTTTTACAGATGTGGTAATGTGGTAATTAATACAAGCAAGATTCAGTAACTAATGTTACACAGTTTGAGATTGGTTGAGCTAATCTGCTTACAGAGCTTTAGCTCTTAAGCACTTTGCTGTAGTCTCTTAATTAATAAGTCAGACTGAAGAGGCATAAATAGGTTTGTGCCTAGACAAATTATTTTAAATGTGCATAATACATTTACATATATAATTAATACATTTCAAAACATAGAAAACATGAAACCTGAATTATTTTGCCTCAGTAACAAGTACAAAATGCAAGAAATTTAACCATATAAATAGAATAACAATATGTTTTTATAAATATATTTGGGGCAAAAATAAAATTATAATGAATATTACAGACATTTTATTATGAGAAACCAGTAAAACTTTGGGAATCAAAGGTGTACACAGAAAAACAATGAATAAACTTACATATAATATTGTATAAGAAAGAAAGTAAAATAGGAAGAAAAACAAAGAAACAAAGGAAGATAAAAACAAAGGAAGGAAGAAAAGAGAAAAAAGAAAGAAAAAGAAATGGAGAATACAAATTAATAATATGTATATATCAATATAGGAAAAGAAAAAAAGTATAAAGAAGGTTGAAGGAAGGCATATTTAATAATTTGAAAAATAGAGTATAGTATCAAGTAAATAGGATGAGTATGTAAGTCTATAAATGCATGATCTTGATTGTGTTTCTATAAGTAAATAATATATAGAAAGAATTTTAAGTGGGACAGAAACAATAAATTCAATGTGGTAACACTGTTAGTGAAATTATCAGTAATTATCATTTTTATGATTTAAGATCCATTTTAAATGTTCTACAGTGAATAGTCTGTCTCATTCCATTTGTATATAGAATAATTACTACTTCACAACACTGCTATCAGCACTGAGACACATAATGATGAGTGAGAAGTATAACAAGAGTTAGAATACAAAAAGACAATAGACACTGGAGAGTTAGGGTATGCCAGGGTGGAGGGGGGGGGGAGCAATGGGAAGATATGTGTATATGTAACACATTAACAAAAAAAATAAAATAAAATAAACAAAAAAAACAATAGAAAAGAAAAACAATAAACATTTAAATAAAATATATATATACCCAACAGTATAGATAACTCTGACAAAGATTGCTAGACAAAAGAGACAGACATTTATTTATTATAATATGTTTATCTAAAAACTCACTAAAATTATTTACAGCTAAGAATCAAAATGTGGTTTGAAGGATAGTAGGAAAAGAAGATCCATAAGAAGAAGACACAGAAAAAGTTTCTGATTGATGGAAATGGTTTACAATTTTTAGCAGAACACTTAAGAAGTCTATTTTCCCAATCCTTTTCTGAAGCCTAGTTTGGCTTTCTCTGCTTTGGCAGAGAAAAATCTAACATGAAGTAGAAATGCCACTGTGCCACTTCGGACTCTAGGCTTCAGAAGGCATTGTTGGTGTGATTTTATCAGAGCCCTGTTGCTGCCATCTGAACAAGCCCAGATTAGTCTTTTGGACAGTGAAATGTTACTTTTCTCAATTTTCCGAACAGTAGTCATCCTAGACTAGATTGCCCACAGTCAACTCCCAGCTGACCACAGACACCTGATTCCTGCTGAGACAAGAACTATGCCGTAGACCAATATACCAGTGAGCAATCATAAATGCTTATTTCACTCAATTGCAGGTTTGCTTGTAATGTAGCAATGGATACATATGAGAACTAAATTTATTTTTTCTAGTTTCTTTGTAAAAAATAAGTGGCATAATGAAGTTAAAAAAGCATTGAAAATTGAAAAGTATTACAAAATATAATCAATTGATTAGACATTCGTCTCTTTACAGTTTTTCCTGAGTCATAAAAGGTACTAAGAAAAATAATCATAAAATGGTAGAGCTATATTTGAGATCTGCCATTTAAAGGCAAAGCATGGACTTTATATATTACACAAAATATCATTAAATAGCCATTATAGCCTGGGTGCTGGCCCATGAAAGATTGTGCAGTTACTTCCATATTCAGGGGGAAAGATGACTGACTAATGTCTGCATTAGGTATGAGACACACAAAGGGGTCCTATAGATGGTCTTGTCCAATCTCCTCATTTGAGATGAGAAACTGAGACCTTAAAAGGGGAGATCTGTTGAAAGAGTAATTAATAAAATTAGTAATAAATGTAAGTTTTTAACTCAGGTTTTTGAGTAAGTCAATCCCAACTACTGTATACCACAGTCAGGTGATACTATGTTAGAAAAAAAAAAAGATAAGAAGAGATATGAAAGAACCTTGTCTCTCTTTGCCCTCCTCAAGTAGATTGTATTGATATGATGATCCATTTCTGAAGACTATTAATCCAAGACTTACTATCATCAATTAATTTGTTAAAAAGTAAAGAAGCTCATTCTAATTTCTGTTGAATTTATATGAAGGGGATACTGTGTCACCACAAGGTCACAGCTGTAGGTTGAGCTGAGTTTTCACCCTGTAAATAATGGAGTCTTTGCCAAGCAGTAGGAGAGGGGCTTGTGGAAAATCAGTGATTCTGGAGTAAGTGGAAACCAGGATAATTAGTCAAAAAGATTAGAGATGAGACCGTTGTAAATTTGGAGGAACATGTCAATAGCATGTGCATCCTTCGTGGTGTCCTCAAAAGATATGCAACAGAAACTGGCCTACTTTGGCCAAAAGATTGATATTGAGGCTTAAGAGTTATAATAGAGTACATAGTAAGTTTTCCTAGTCAATAAATTAGATCCAGGACATATCCTCTTACTTACTCTGAGTATGAACAACTTTTATACCAGTGCTTACAGAGAAAACCATGCCAAGGGGCTCGTTGAAGGTCTTTTCACCTTAAAGAACAGTACAATGTGCTATTGGACTTCCACACTTGGATGGGATCAACTATGAAGCAGAAGATTTTCATTGTATTATTCTCAGCTGCTTGTTCTAATCATAGGTGAGAAAAATCAAGCCTTTCATCCCTATCACATTGTCTCACACTGGGATCATCTCATTCATCAAAGTTATAGATTATATATAGGAAGATATCAAAGGGAATATTTAGACCCCTGGAAAGAGCCATCAGCACTTTGTCTAATGGATCTGCCAATAGGTGACAGATGTGTTCAGTGTCTAGCTCCGGCATGCACTCCTGTTCTTGCTTGAGTTCTTGCAGATGTCATGTACTTCTTCAAAATGATGTGATAGAAACACTTTCAATTTGTGATTGAACAGACTTGGGGTTAATTCTAGATCTAACACCACCTGTGTGACTTTGCTCAAGTGTGTTAACCTCTTGGTACTTCCATTTCCTCACTTTTACAATGTGGGGAATACTTCATAGAGTTGTTTTAAATGTCAATGAATTAATTTAATTAAAGTAAGTAATGTGGATGTATAAGTAAAATTTCTAACCTATATTATGCTATGTGCTTGCTCAGTAAGGCCATTGCTATTTCACCTAAAAGGCAAAGATCATGCCTCTTTCATGAATGTTCCCATTGATTAATAGAATGGAAGGAACTCAGTAAATGTTAGCAAAATTGCTTTTCCTATTTCCAACATTGATACAGTCATTTGAATTTGGGAAGTGTATCTTCCTAAATCTCATCCTATATAATAAAGAACTAATATGCAAATGGTTGTCACACTCTCATGCCCTTGCACTGGGGCCAGGAGACTTGAGGCCAGGTCTGGGAACTGGGGCTGAGGAACCTGAAGCCACACCCCAGACTCTGACAAAAGGAATATTTTCATATACATTTTACTAATTTTCTTTCATCTCTGACATTTCTAGTATAGAGAAAGAACAAATAGCAATATTAAAATATTTCCTTTAATTAATTCCCTTGTAATGTGCACAAATTTCAGTGAACCAGGCCACTAGTAAATTGTAAAATCAGTTGTTTCATCTTATACTCTAATTAGTCATACCATTGGACCTAATCATGCAATCTGTAGCCAGGATATTTGTTGTTACTGAATATTAAAGTTGTCAGTTTATGAAAACACTATGTATGCTTTGGGTATAAATCAAAAATCATCCTATAGTTTTCAGGGCAGACAAGCAATAGCAGGAAAAAAAAAAGATAGTTTTTAAAAAAAGGGAAGAAGGATTTCCCATTTACAATCTTCTGTATATTTTGAAAAATAGACCAGAATTCACCCTATCATATAGTTTCATAGCATGATAATCTCATTTATCAGAGTTAGAGATTTTCAAGATGAAGATATCTAAAAGAATTTGTAGACTTCTCAATAGAAGCCAAGTATATATCAATCAGTCCTATATATATTTATGATAGAACACCTCTGTCCATCTTTAGGAACAGAAAGAGAGCGAATAGTAGCCAGGCTAGCATTCTGCCAATACCTGGGCCCCCTGACACCTGGAATCATTCCATTCCTCCCACCTAACTTCTCCCTCCAACCCTCTACCCCAGAGCAGTCTGCAGTATGTCTGCTGCTTTCTAATAATCATGGACCTTTGACCTTTCTTATCAATCTTTTACTATTATAATATTTTCACAGATAAGAAAGGGTGATTTTCACTACCAAAAATCAGGCTAGATTTAAGATTCATTGACCATCTTTATCCCATAGCTTTTAGGGCCACAATGAATAAAGCAATTAACTTATCTGACCTAGAGCAATTCCCTTTCTTGAGCCTCCACTTTCTCAAATGTAAAGAAGGGAAGAAGACTAGATGAAGTCTTTAGTGTGGACCAATTCTAGGCCACGTATAATTCATTCTCATCTCCTTTCACAGCTCCATTTCTCTACAAGATTAACAGCCATGGATAGGCAGCTGAGGGCAGGCATGGAAAGGCAATTCCAAGATCATTTCCTCTTCGCTTTACCCTGTTTCTTGATAATCAGTTACTATTAAGAAATCCCACCTCTCATTTTCAAAAATCATATACTCTGCCCTTCTGTCCTTCACTACCTCACTTCAGTAATTTCGATAATTTCTCCACTTTGAAACTCTGCGTTCTCTCACATATCTATTTTCACTTAGGTTAGCCCAACTCTCTTGTACCCCACCCCCTCTTCCTTGCTCCAGTACAAACTGTGCTTAAAAACTGTTTGGAAAGCTCTGAGTCTACTGTGTAGGAACAGCTGTTTGGAGTCAAGTTTGTTTCTGTTCCAGAGCCGCAATTTAGCTCAGACTTATTCTTCTCCCCACAATTATGGGCTCACTGCAGCCTTCCTCTGGGAACTGTGTCTGGCAGGGGAAAAGATGTGGACAGAACTAGGAGAGGATATGAAACAAGCCCACAGCCCCTGGATGACAGCTCTCCCCAAGAGAGCCTTCCCCAGCTGGAGGCAGCCAAGCCTAGCCTTGCTGCTGACAGATGCTCCTGCTTCCAGCCATGTGTCTCCTGATATGTTTGAAAAGGCCTGCAAGGTAGCTCTGTGGCTGCATTTCTCTGAGGATCTCCAGGGAAACCAGCTTCTTAGTGACTGCATGATTGATGCCTCTCCCCTGCAGCTGAAAGGCTCTCCCAGCTCTATATCACCTAAATAATACAGCAGTACCCCCTTATTCATGAGGGGGAATTTTCCAAGACCACCAGTGGATGCCTGCAACCTATGATGAAGTTTAATTTACAAATTAGGCACAACAAGAGATTAACAACAATAAGTAATAAATCATAATAATTATGAGTATACTATAATAAAAATTATGTAAAGGTGTCTGTCCCCAAACCAGTCTGATAACTGAGACAGCTGCTAAGTAACTGATGGGCCAGAAACATGAATACGTTGCACAAAGGGATGATCCATGTCCCAGGCAGGACAGAGTAGGATTATGTGAGATTTCATCATGCTCACGCAGAATGGCATGCAATTTAAAACTTATGAATTATTTATTTTTGGAATTTTCCATTTAATATTTTTGGACCACAGTTGTTGAGGATAACTGAGACCATGGACAGTGAAACCACAGAAAAGGGGGTAGTACATAATATGTAAACTTCTTAGCATAACCCACAAAGCCAGTGTTCTCATCTGTAAATGAGATAACAGTATCTCACAGGGTTGTTCTGAAAATGAAATCATCTATTAATATGTCTAAGTTATTGCATGGGAAGCAGTGGTACTCAAGAATTACCAGTTTTTTTCATTTCCTATTTTCTTATCTGGTCTTTATTGACTTTATAGGCTTATTTCCTTACTCTCATTCCTCAGTTATCCAGACTAAGAAATAATGTTTGAATTTTTTGAACATTATTCCAAGTCTGTATTTTTTCACATACAATCTATCTTAAAACTACTTTTTTCTTTTTAAGAAGAAAACAAAAACTTATAATCCCAGCACTTTCATGAAATCCTCTCATACTCCCTCTCTCAAATACTCTTTCCAACCCTCTCCTAACCTAATCCAGGCCATCAATGGCCCTAATAGGGTTCTATTATTGTAGTTATGATTACCAAAAACTGTATGGTTCACTTTAAAAAATTATTCTTACTATTCAAAGTAAACCTGCTTTAGATGAGGAAAATAAAGTTGATAAAGGATTATGTTGGCATAATATTCAACCCAGTTTCTTACTTGTCTCCTTCTCTAGAATATCCTATCTAATAAAAGAGTAATATGCAAATTGACCTACCTCTGCTATACTCACAAGCCACGCCCACCAGCCACACCCACCATCCCATCAGAGCAAGTATGAAAATTAACCCAACCAAGATGTCTACTGCCACAGAAAGAGCAGGAGGGAGACTCGGGTTTCCCTGGGAATGGAGGAAGTCAAGCTTTCTGCATATCCTGGTGGGCCCAGGCCTCCACTTAAGGCAACAAAGTTTCAATGGCTGTGCCAGCAGAAAGGTTGGCTCCACTCCAGGCTACAAAGTTTCAATTATAGAAGATAAATAAATCCCAGATACCAGGGCCTCTGCTTGGGTTTATGGGGGATGTGGCCAGCCTGCAAACCACCACAGGTCCATCCCCCAGGCCACCCCATACCCCAAGGGAACACACATCCTGATCCAGGACACCCTTCAGGGCAAACCAGTTGCTCCCCACCACCCACTGTGCAACAGGCCTCTATCCTATCTAATAAAAGAGTAATATGCAGATTGACCATCACTCCAACACACAAGATGACTGCCCCCATGTGGACACAAGATGGTTACCCCAAGATGGCCAGCAGGATAGGAACGTTGGCAAGGACCAGGCCTGCAAGGGGGGGGGGGGCAGTTGTGGGTGATCAGGTTAGCAGGTGTGGCCAGTTGGGAGGGACCAGGCCTGAAAGGGAGGGCAATTGGGAGTGATTAAGCCTGCAAAGGAGGGCAGTTAAGGGTGACCAAGTCCATATCAAAGGCAATTAGGGGCAAAAGGCTGGCAGGGGAGCAGTTAGGCATCTATCAGGCTGGCAGGGGTGTGATTCGGGGGTTATCAGATTGGCAGGCAGAACGGTTAGGGGCAATCAGGAAGGCAGGCAGGTGAGCAGTTGGGAGACAGTAGTCCTGAATTGTGAGAGGGATGTCTGACTGCCTGTTTAGGCCCAATTCTACCTGGGCAGTTGGACATCCCTCAAGGGGTCCCAGATTGGAGAGGGAGCAGGCTGCGCTGAAGGACATTCCCCACCCCCATGCACCAATTTTTAGTCCTATATAATAAAAAGCCAATATGCAAATCGACCAAATGGTGCAAAGACTGGTCATTATGATGTGCACTGAACATCAAGGGGCAGATGTTCAACACAGGACCTGCCTCCTGGTGGTTAGTGCACCCCCACAGAGGGAGCGCCACTCAGCCAGAAGCCCTGAGCCAGTCTCATGACTAGCAAGTGCAGTGGTGGTGGCGGGAGCCTCCCCCGCCTCTGAAGCAGCACTAAGGATGCCCTACTGCTAGAGCAAGCCTAAGCCATCAGTTGGACATCCCTTGAGGGCTCCCATACTTGAGAGAACACAGGCCGGGCTGAGTGACCCCTCCTCCACTGCCCTGAGTGTACGAATTCCATTCACCAGGCCTCTAGTATTTAAATAATCATGTGAGAGAGTTGGCTACTTGACTACTCACCAAATATATGAATGATATGAAGTCTCTTCTTTGGCCCTGATTCTTTTCTTATCCACATCATAAGTGGCTCTTTTCTTTAAAGACATAGTTCTTTAAGCCAGTTGTGTTTCTGTATATACCTCCAAAGAATTACAGAAGAATTGAATATCATTGAAGCAAAATATTTCTCCTTTTACAGGTGTGAAAACAGCTTCAGAGCTGATGTGCAAAAAAGCATTAGAAACATTTAAACATTTCCTGAGATTAACAGTCAGGTGAGGCAGAAGTTGAAATTCTACAGACATGCACTTTGTTTCCTTAGCCCAGTATGTTCAGCAGGCATTGGGAAGCAATTAATTCATTTTCAAATATGTATCAAAATTTGAACACATCACAGGCAGTACCTCCTCTGTGAGGATGTCTGGTGAAAACTGATCTAATCAAGTTGGCTGGTTATAGGTCCAATCTTTGGTTAATGTGGCATCTTGCCCAAAATTAGAGGTGAGTAGAAGCTATAAGTCTGCTCTCCTCATAAGATCAGCTAGGTAGTATATCATTTCAGATAAAACACTGCCACCCAAAGGAACATTTATTAGTTAAGCGGGCATATCACAATGTTATTACCAATTCTTGTAAGCTTGTTGAGAGTCCTGACTGTTGAGCACAGAGTCTTGACATTAAACCACTGTATGAAAGGCTTGCATGGCAAGCTTTCCCCAAGGCAAATGAAACCAATAATTAGATAACATGGTCAATTATTATTCTTAGAAGACCTAGTGGCAGAATCTTCTGTTAATTGGGGAACACAAGATCAAATATAATTTTAATTCTGAGGCACAAGTACAAGCGGTTGAGGTGCCTGGTTCATCAAATTCTTATTGACCAATTATGCAAGAATACATGTAAGTTCACACATTATTCTAGCCAAACATCCAAGCACATGTATTAAATACCATAAATTTTCACTAATAAAAATTGTTTCTGTCCTGGCCAGGTGGCTCCGTTAATTGGAACATGGTGCTATACATTAAAAGATTGCACATTTAATTCATGGTCAGGGCACATATCTCAGCTGTAGGTTCATTCTCTGGTCATAGAACATATAAGAGGCAACCAATTAATGTTTCTTTGTTACATCTATGTTTCCCTCTCTCTCTCTTTCTCTCCCTCCCTCTTTCTATAAAATCAATAAACATATCCTCAGGTTAGGATTTAAAAAAATTATTTCTGGCGCATATGTCATTGGCAACCCCCGTTGAATTTGAAATATATACCTCTAGAATGTGAACTTCGTTGGGTAGAAGTAACTTACTACACCCAGACCTGAACTCCTCACCAGAAATCTTTGAGTATTAACAGATTCTCCTAGGGTTTCACTTAAATGGGTTAAGCCATCTGGAGACACTGTAACACTGCCTCCTCTGCCATCCTGCCACCACCTCATACCTCTCAGTGCATGTTGTTTAGGTAATGTCTGCCACTGCTACCCGAAACTTTCATTTCTATCCTCTTTAGCACCCATCTGGCACCATGACTGGCATAAAGGGAACATACAATAAGTGTATCTGATCTCTGAATAAGTGACTGGGATAGTGAATAATACAATGAATAAAATTAGAATAAACAGCTTTAGAAATGACTGCCTTTGTTTGTCAGCTTAGGCTGCTATAACAAAATACCGCAGACTGGGGGACTTAAGCAACAGACATTGATTCCTATAGTTCTGGAGGCTAAAAGTGCAAGATTGGAGTGTCAGCAGGTTCAGATCCTAGTGAAAGCCCCTTTCCTGGCTGGCAGATGGCTGCCTTTACTTGGTCTTCACATGAAAAGAAAAAAGAACTGCTGTCTCCCTTCCTCTTAAAAAGGACATGGGTCCCATCATGGGCCTCACTCTCATGACCTCCTTCAAACCTGATTAACTTTCCAAGGCCCCTCCTCTACAGAGGGGCCTTAACATCTCAATTTGAAGGGTGACACAAATATTCATACCAAAGACCAGTTTATTCTGCTGCCCCACTGGGACCATCCTGACCAAAACCAAAGAAAATGGTAGAGAAGGTACCCTTCTATCTTAAAAACAGCTCATGATGCAGAACTAAATAGGAAAATTGGAGTTCTGTATTCAGTTAGATTCTGCTTGTATCTGACCCTCCCTTCTATCAGAGGGGTCCATATGTCTCTTGGAGAGGCAGAGCCTTGAGGTGGGCTGATCTCACTGAGGCTGGCAGAGCCTCTGTGGGCAGTTTCGACATGCTGGGGGTGTGCAGGGACAGAAAGGAAGCCAGGTGAGTCGATATCTGGTCCAGCTTTGTACACTCTTGCAATCTCCCAAAGGCTTGATTCTGTTGTCACCCAGTACAGAGACTGGCCTTCAGGGTCTTTTGCATGTCCTGATATGAAGGGTTATCATTTTCTAATTTGCATTCTAATAGGTGCACTATTGATTCACAAACCTTGGTGCTGCTTAACAGGACAAATGAATCATTTGCTTTCCAAATTGCAGGGTGCTTTGATCAGGCAGCCTGGGTAACCACAAAGCTTCTGGTTCAGTTGACCTAGAGCAGTGATCGGCAAACCGCGGCTCAAGAGCCTCATGCAGCTCTTTGCCCCCTTGAGTGTGGCTCTTCCACAAAATGCCATGTCCTGGGCAAGTCTATTTTGAAGAAGTGGCATTAGAAGAAGTTTAAGTTTAAAAAATTTGGCTTTCAAAAGAAATGTCAATCGTTGTACTGTTGATATTTGGCTCTGTTGACTAATAAGTTTGTCAACCACTGACCTAGAGGAATGCAAACAAGCAGCCCCTGGCTCTGGAAATCATCTCCATCTGACTTGTCAGTGCCATCATCCTCTGACAACAGCCAGGGACCAGGGGATTAGCATGCCCCAGCCAGCACATGGTGCCCGTCTTATTAACTCAGTCATGAACTCCAGCAAGCTGTTTCTAAGATAATGTGGGCCGCCATGAACAGACATCCATCGCCTCAGCCCCTGAGAGCCCTGGGAGGGATGATGCATGCACATTTCCTTTGCCCAATGGTCTCCAAATCAATTTTGCCAATGTTTGTAATATCTGTGAAACACTCTCTAAATAACACCCACACCATAGGAGCAGATTGAAGCCAGGGAGCTCAGTTCCACATGGCAGCTTCTCCACAAGTCATTTTTGCAGTTGGAAAGGAAGACAGACTCCTGAACAAAAGATGCATAGCCATCTTAACTTAGACTTTTAAATGGCTGTTTTATGGAAGGTCATTTTACTTTTATTTTTGGAGGATAAAGTGAATTCAGCTCCTCTATTGGGAAGCCTCTTTCTTTTCATGCTGGTCAGTGACAAGTTAAGAGAAAATAATAAGAATAAAGATAAAAGTAGATTTTAGTTTACAAAGCACACATGCAACTTGGTCTCTAGTCAGGCAAGGACCTTGCTCCCTAACCTCGATTCCTGTCCCTCCAATCCTTCCAACCATGAAGATCAAGATTTGCAGGAGATTCTGTAGCTAACAGTGCCCTGGGAAACATCTGATCTGGAAAATGAGAAATATATTAGAGATATATCATTGAGATTAAGTGAGAGGATTTATTCAACCTTCAAAGGGCATATTTGTGATTGATTACTAAAAGTAAAAGGGGATATTAGTAAAGTACCCACAGGAAGAGGAAAAATAAGAACACCGAGGGAAAAACTAATATTTATTTATTAAATACCTACTTATGGAAATAAACACCGACCACTCAAGTGAGATGCAAAGGCTATTTACTCAGAGCTCCATAAAATGGGAATCAGCCACCATCACTTATGCCTGATAAAGGCTCTGAGGCTGGCAGAGGAGAGGACAAGCTCTATAGGACAGTGGGACAAAGGGTAGGCTTCAGCTGTGGATGGCTGGAAGCCAGAGATGGCTAACTAGAAGCACGTATAGCCTATTGTTATCGGTAGGGTGCCCTGTCCCCACTTGTTAGCAGTGGAAGTAGAGTTCTTGGGGTGTCATGGGGAAAATAATTTCCTGAGGTGCCCACAGGAGGTATCATGTAAAACTTTGCTGATGATGTAAAATTAAGAAGGTTCCCTTCCAAGATCCCATCTCTCCATGGAAAATGCCCAATCTTGTTTTCAGCAGAGACAGCATTAAAGTCACTGCCCAGAATGTCTGCTCCATGTTGACATCCAGTCCATTCCAGTCCAGTGTCTGGGTAGTTTAGCTTGTGTTCCCAGTTGCTGTCCATTGTATGTGGGGTCCTCATGGCCATGAGTCATGCAGCTGCATAAGAGGCACATGGGTGAGTGTGGGTCCCAGAGGGAGAGAGTACAAGGAATCAGGAGTGAAACAAGAAAGGGAGAATTATTTGCCTGGGGATTGTGGCTAGCAATTAAGCCTTTAGGATTTTGCATGCTTGTGTTGGCTCCCCCTCCAGCCAATTATCTTTTTCCCAAGTTTGCTTTCCTATGTCCTTCTGACTTCATTATACATGTCCTCATCACCCCCTTTCCTTACTTCCTATTATTAATATTAATAAACTAACTAATTATAATAATAACACTGTGATTTGTAAGAAAAGTGTGTTGGCTTTTTTTGGCTGATCCTGAGTGGGAAGCAGAGGCAAAAACTAGGAGAGCTGGTGGTCATTACCTGAGACCCGACCTGACTGAGCTGATGGCTCCAGGGGCCATGGTCTGGCTCCCAAGACAGGTTGCTGAAGAGGTATGGGTCAGAGTTCTATGGTCTTTGAATCTGTCCATTTGTGATGGCATAGAATGGCATGTTCATTGTCATATACATTTTCTCATACGAGAGCCAGGTACCATAATTTCACTTGATGACAATCTTAAGAAAAGGATGTTTCACTGTCTCACAAAAGAAGTAACTGAAGCAAGTTCTCAGGGTTACAGAACTGACTAGTAAGTGGCGGGACTAAGTCCTGGATGCTGGGAAGCCTGACTACGGCCAAACTCTCTGTAATTTCATGCAGCCTCATGGTCTGAGGTGGAAATGTGCACCCTTGGGGGCCAATGTTGGGAACATCTGCAGGGATCAGGGAGACTTAAGATATAACCAGTTTTTCTATTTCTATAATGTTTGGTCCAGCCTGGCTTAAATGTGGCATTTGCTTCCATCACTTAATAACTGGAGACTTCTCCAAAGTTTACACTAAGGTGTCAGATTCCAAATTTTATCAACTAGGAGCCCAGTGCATGAAATCTTACGGCCCCACCCACCAGACCATGCCTTGACACCCGAACCTCTCCATGCAAAGCTCCAGCACACCTGGCCCAGCCCCCGACTCCTCTGGCCTTCTCTGGTCACTTCAAGCCCCACCCTCAGTCTCTCGAGTCACCTCAGGTTGGTCCCACCTTCTCTGGGTGCCTCCCCACTTCCGCCCTGTCTCCAGAGCAACATGGCGGCTCTGCCCCATCATAGCTCCAAAGGAGAGCATGGAAGCCATCCACTTTGTTCTTTTATAGGTTATTTTGACTATTCTGGGTCCCTTACAATTTCATAAGAATTTTAGAATCAGTTTTTAAATTTCTACAAAGAAGTCAGTGGGAATTCTGACAGATATTGGGTAAATCCATAAATTTATTAGGTGAGTATTGCCATCTTAACAATATTAATTATTTAAATCCATGAACATGGATGTTTTCCATTTATTTAGATCTTTAATTTTTTTTCAGCAATTTCTTACAGTATAAGTAAGAGTATAAGTTTTGCACAACCTCTTTTGTTAAATTTAATCCCAAGTATTTTATTCATTTTGATACTAATGTAATGTAATTGCTTTCTTAATTGTATTTTCAGACTATACATTACAACTATACAGAAATACAAATGATAATTGCTTTTGTGTATTAATTTTATATTATGCAACCTTGCTAAATGCACTTTTAAAAAATCCCAGACTATTTCCAGCAGCTTGCTGAGGATTTTCTCTGAATCAGATCATGTGACTTTGGTTCCTCAATTTCTTCTTTACTCTCATTTTTCATTTGGTGAACGTTTTCTAATATACTCTATTAATTTAATTAAAGGTATTTACACTGTAGTTTTGAGTTATTTTTAGTAGGTACTCTAGAAATTACCATATTCATCCTACCAGACTCAGCTTCAGATTGTACCAGTTCACTTCAAGTAATATAAAGAAGTGCTATTTCCATATACTCTATTCCTTTTTCCACCTCCTATAGTAGTATTTTTATACACACTACAACTTTAACATTACTAGTTAGCTTGGGCTGCTATAACAAAGTATTACAGATGAGGTGGCTGAAACAACAGGAATGTATTAACTCAGTGTTCTGGAGGCTGGAAGTCCAAGGCGAGGTGTCAGTGGTTTTATTCTCCTGAGGCTTCTCTCTTTGGCTGACACATGGCGCATTTTTACTGTGTCCTCGCCTGGACTTCATTCTGTGCACACTCTTTCCTTGTGTCTCATGTTGTGTCCAAATTTCTTCTTTTCAGAAGGACATTAATCAGATTAATCTAGAACCCACTCTAATGGCCTCATTTTAACTTAATTACCTCTTTAAAGGTTCTATCCCCAATTCACTTCATAATAGCCATATAATTCATGTCGCACTTTATACTATCCATGTCTCATTTTATATTGGTCCCTCCTCCACTAGTTTATACTCCAAATTATAGAGTGATCGTTTTTTTAAAAAAAAGAATGAAAATCTGCTGAAACAATAGGCATGCAAAGAATTTTCCATGTATTCTATTTACCTAGGATTAAAATATGACCCTTATTAAGACCTAAAGGGTGACAGTGCAGCATAATTAATGCTCAAAAAAGCCAACTCTGAAGGTTGACTGTTTGGATAAAATCCTGGACTCCCCGCTTATTATCCCTCAATTTGATAAATTAGTTATTTCATTTTTCTTAGCCTCAGTTTCTTCACCTATAAAGTAATTATTATTCTCATTAAAGGTTCTAATAGTTGTGAAAGTTCTGTGATAAGGCTTAATTGAGATAATCCATTTAAAGTGCTTAGCACAGTGTAAAAGTTTAGAAATGGTCAATTAGCATAGCCCATTGACACAGACAACAGTGTGGTGAAGGCCAGAGGTAGGCAAATAGGGGAGATGAGGAACATGTGTAATAGTGTCAATAATTTTTTAAAAAAAGAAATACTGCCATTTGCAACAACATGAATGGACCTTGAGAATATCATGCTAAGTGAAATAAGTTATTCATAAAGTTAAGAACTGTATGATTTCACTCATTGGTGAGATACAAAACAGAAAGCAACAAAAACAAAAACTCAAAGACACAAACAACAGTATGATGGATACCAAAGGGAAGGGGGCTGGGAGGCAGGGTAAAACGGTATCAAATATATGGTGATGGAAGATGATTTAACTTTCAGTGGAGAGCACACAATGAATACATAGATCATGTATCATAGAAACGTACACTTGAAACCTATATAATTTTATTAACCAATGCCATCTTAATAAAAAAGTTGTATAATGTTGAAATGTACAACAAATGAATTTAAGACTCAGGCAATTTGTAATGTGTATCAACAGTTTATTTTTCATCTATTTATTAGTTGTGTGGAAGGCAGTTAGATAGACAGGAGCAGAGCAAGGACAATGGGCCAGGTACCGAGGTCACCAGGATGGAAAGTACTGGGTGCCTAGCAATGGGAAAAACTGGAGAAACAAGGACCTTACCTCCAGGGTAACCTTTCCTTTCCCAGGTCATGCACTTTAGATCCCCTGACCTTTCCTCTCTAAAGATGACATCTAGACTTCAGTTGTATTTCAGCTCCAGGCCCAGAGAAGCAGCAAAACCAGTCAAGGGACACCCAAGGCTGACCTCAGGACCAATTGCATTGGATAATGACCCTCTGCTCTGGAGCCAATCAATGAATAAGTGGAGACCCTAATCCTGAAAGGACATACCTGGAAAGGTACAGAATATTTTACTGAGATCCTCAGCTGAAACCTCACCTAAAATTCCTATCTAAAAGAGAGAAATAAGCCAAAATCGGTTTGGCTCACTGGATAGAGCTTTGGCCTTTGGACTGAAAGGTCCCAGGTTCAGTTCTGGTCAAGGGCATGTATCTTGATTGCGGGCACTTCCCCAGTAGGGGGCCTGCAGGAGGTGGCTGATCAATGTCATTCTCTCATCGATGTTTCTAACTTTCTATCCCTCTGGCATTGCTCAGGCCACTCCAGTGTGCCAAGCCTCAGTCTGATTTATGAATATGGTAAGAAATCAATAAAAATAATAATAAAAATATATTTTTAAAAAAGTAAAAGTCAGTAATCAGTTCTGACCTTTCTTTAAAAAAATAAAATAAAATAAAAGAGAGAAATAAAAAATCTTCAAGACAAAAGACCTAGTTCCCTTGGAACATTCCTTTTCCCCTCTCCTACCCCCGTAGTCACATATCTCTTAAACTCTAAGGGACCCCACAAGACTTGCCACCAGTGGAGCAATGGGCAGCAGCAGCAGCCATCCCAGGCTAACCCCCTGTACCAGTGGTTCTCAACCTTCCTAATGCCATGTCTCTTTAATGCAGTTCCTCATGTTGTGGTGACCTCCAACCACAAAATTATTTTCGTTGCTACAGGGGTCACCACAACATGAGGAACTGCATTAAAGGGACGTGGCATTAGGAAGGTTGAGAACTACTGCCCTGTACTGTCAAAGGCCCCTTTTCTCTGACCTCCCAGGGAACCCAGCCTGGGCTCTCCCGTTGCTTCTTCTATGCTGAGCCCTCGTGTCTCCCTGTCCTATGTTTTACTTTTGTTGTGGCCAATAAATTCTTGCTGGCTTTGCTGCCCTTTGTGTCTTGACTGATTTTTTTTTTTCCACCAAGAAGACAGGAACACAGGTCTCATTATCTCTAAGATAATAGTTGCACCACAGTTTATCTGTTACCCACCAAAGGTCATTTGAGTTGTTTCCACTATTTAATGATTATGTGTGATATTACTAAAGACAAAAAAAAACTTTTGTACACAGGTTTTTGTATAGACATAAGTTTTCACATCTCCAGTATAATTATCTAGAAGTAGGATGACTGGATTAGATGGTAGGTGTATGTTTAACTCAAGAAGAAACTGTCAAACTTTTCTTGAATGTGCAAGATCTAAGCAGCTCATCCTAGGATTACCCCCCTGAACCTGTCTCTGAGGTCCCCTTTCCACTGACTTCCCAATGAGCAAGAGCAGCCCTGAAGATGCATCCAATAGACCTTCAGATCAGTACATCCGCCAAATACCTAGGTTTTTGAAAGATAACTCTTAAGTCATTTTTTTTTAATATCCCTTGAAACACCTTAACACAAAAATCTCATCCTTCCCTGCCTTCTAGGAAGGATGCTGCTATAATCACCCTGAGTTTTCTAATAATGAAAAAATGGCAAGTCATATTAAAAGATGAGAGAGCCTAGAAAAGCTGCTTCTAATGGGAACGTGGACAGGCTCTTAAAACTCATATAAAATAAATCAGTTAATAAATAATTCCTACTTCACTAGATGGTTACAAGGAACAAGGTTCTGAGACATACAAGAAAGAGCATAATGCCTTACACATAGCAGAGCTCAGCAAATGAAAACTTCTCTTTCCCTTTCTCTATGACAACAGAAGCTGCCATCACTGGTAAAAGGACCATAAACAAGCCAGATGGGAACATGGGCATTGCCCTGACTTGTAAGCCAATCCCCATTTTGAGAATCCATGCTACGAAGCCTCACAACTTTGGAGCTATAGCTGAGTCCAGCAGCAAGGAGCCTTTCCTCTCTGGTTGGCAAGGCATTGCTCAGGCCACTCCGGTGTGCCAAGCCTCAGTCTGATTTATATCTTAGATCTTTCTAGGTAAGTTTTTTTTTTAATTGATTTTAAGAAGAGAGGGAAGGAGAGAGAGAGAGAGAGAGAGAGAGAGAGAGAGAGAGAGAGAGAAACATCAATGTTATTTCACTTGAAAATTTACATATTCATTGGTTGCTCCTTGTATGTACCCTGCCTGACCAGGGACCAAATCTACAACCTTGGCATACTGGGATGATGCTCTAACCAGCTGAGTTACTCTGGCCAGGGCTTCAAGGTAAGGTTTTCAAACTGGAGGTTAAGCATCATCGCAACAAGGGCTCCGTTCTGTTCAGGGTAGGACCTCTTCAGATGGGAACCCAACCAGGTTTTCTGCAGATACTTCCTGGTTGGAGGAACTACCAGTAGTTTGGCGTGAACATTCTAAGCCAATGCTTCTCAAAAACTAAGTGCACATCTAGGGACATCACTAACAAGCAGATTCTGATTCAAACTAAATCTGCATTCTTAGCAAGCTTCATGATTCATACTTGGAGTAACTAATCTCTAAGCCACTGGTTCTGAACCATTTATAAACATCAGAATGATGGCTTGTTAAACACAGGCTTTGGAAACTCTGGCCCCACCCTGGGACTGTGTGACAGTAAGTAGGTTTAGAATACAGCATAAAATTTTGCATTTTTATTAAGTTCCCAGGTGATGCTGATATTGTACTTTAAGAACCACTGCTCTAAAACATGTACGAAATGTGATGCGGAATCTTATATTCAACTGATTCACATGACCTGATGGGCCTAACCTTGGTCATCATTCCTGTGACCACTGTGCTCTCAATCCCACACATCTTCTCTTATATAACTTCTGTCTTCTTATTTAGTACCTTCATTTCCTGACTACTGCCACTTCTGACTCTCCTTGTCTCAATTCAACAAAGTGGGAGGGACTACAGAGAGCATGGATACTGGATGCTGGGTGGCTGTGTTTACAGGCTAGACACCATCTTGATCCTCTGTCCCAACTACACCTGACAATGCAATGTAATTCAGCAGAGACACCTCTTAGAGAAAACAGCATCCTGTTATTCTGAAACAAAACATAGAAAGGACTCCTAGAAAAGGGAATAGAAAGGTAATTCAATTACACCACCCATTGAGGGCCCTGTCCATCATCCCAACCATGATGGCCCCCATTTTTGCATTATTTCTTCATTTGTCAGTGATATTGAGGGAGAAGATGAAGTGGGGACATCATATGTACATTTATTGAAATGAAGCAAACACAGTTCTCTCCCTTTAACCTACCCCATCCTCAGACCTAAAAGGGCCCTTCCTGATCCCCATCTACAGCTCAGCTCAGAAATGGCCAGAGACATGTCACTATTGCACCAGACAGCTGCTGGCAACTACTGAGAAGAGTGACAGACATTGCTCCTCCAGGCTTTTAACGTGGAGCCACTCTATTCTGTCAGATCTGTCTGTCTGCACTTGACCTTTCAACAGAAAGCACGCAACTTTGTTAACAAGCCTCTCTGAGTAAGAGCAATGAATGCACTCCTGCTGCTCTGGTTTCCATGCTGGGGGCTCCACTCTGGATGCCTCAGGACACCATACTGGCTTCCATTTCATGCACACCCGGGGGCAGGCTTTCTTCCGACTTCATGTTCAAATTCAACTGGAGTGAGCCCTCCATAAAAGAAGCATTTCAAAGTGTAAGATTAGGTTCTCTGCTATCTTTTAATGATACTAATTAGTCTGTTTCCTGGCGAGCCAAGCTGAGTTGGTAATTACAGAAAAGTGATAAAGATCAACTCTTTTCCCAACAAACCTTCTCAGCTAGCTGATTAAATCTTTATCGGAATCTCAGGCTCACAGCGCCATCATACCGATTTTGAGGAAATTATATATTAATAAAACATGTTAGTAATTTCTATGAAATATTAACATTTTGTAGTCAAATGGCAATTGCCTATATTTCATTTAATATGTGCCAGGCAGTGTTCTAAGTGCTTATATATAATAACAAATTTAATTGTCACAACAGCTAAATAAATTTGCCACTACATTATTTCCTTTCCACAGAGAAATGAAATATTCTGCTAGGGTCCACTGAGCGCTAGAGGCAGGCTTCAAGCTCAGGCTCTCTGACCTACCATCTTTGCATTTTACATTTCCCAAACCACTTGCCTATGATTGACTTGCTTTGGAAGGCAGGGAGTATTTTCACATTTTGCAGATTAAAAAGATGAGCTTGTGAAAGGCTATATAATGTCCCGGAGTTTTGTGTATGTCATCCTTCCTTTAAGAACAATTTTAAGACAATTCTGACTTTTTGAAGCATGCTTCTTCTCCTTTCTGGGACAGGATGGAAGTCATGAGGCACCTGAGTGACCAAGGTATTGAGCTTGCTGCGAGGACTGGGAACAGTCTCACATGTGATTATACCTGGGGAAGCTCAACAGAGGAACACGATATTTACCCCAAAGCTTTGAGTTTTTGATCATCAGTGAGATTTTTCTCTGTACCCTGACACATCTGACCCCTAGGCCCTTGATCCCTGGCCTCTCACTCATTATGTGATTACATGGAAAATTTCAAAGACCCTACCCCACCATACATTCCCCTTGGAGAAGTCAGCCAAAGGCAATGGGGTGGGGCAGGTGAGTGCAGCTTCATGGCTTTCCCCCTTTTCTGCCCTCACTTCCAAACAGTTCATTAATGACATGTAAACATCAATCACCTTCCTGGGGGACTGAAAAAAACAATGGCAGCCCTCAGTGTCTGGTCTCTGAGCCAGTCTGAGTAGGTACTTCTGCCAGGGTCAGACCTGTGGCACAAAGGGCCCACCCCCAATAGCACTTGGTATAATCTACAAGATGATTTACAGAGTTTTTTTACTGTTTTAAAATATGTTTATTGATTTCAGGGAGAGGGAAGAAGAGTAATTGATGCAAGAAAAACATGGATCGGCGTCCTGCATACCCCCTACTGGAGATCAAGCCTGCAATCCAGGCAGGTGCCCAGATGGAGAATCTAACCATGAACTCCTGGTACATGGGCCGATGCTCAACCACTGAGCAACACTGTTCAAGCCTGATTTTTTATTTTTATTTTTTACCTAAGTTAATTATTTTTTCCTCTCTGGTTAGAATATAGGCTCCACAAAAGCAGGGATTTGGGCAATTTTGTAATTGATGCAACTATCTAAAAGAGTTTTTAGCACATCCCAAAGACAAAATAAACACAGCAAATTGATAAATAAATGAGCAAATTAACTGTTTAATGAAAATATTACCTGAATCTGCCATCTCATATTTTAAATATTAAACTCATTATACTTTGCTGAAAGTACTCATATCCATTATTCCAAGCCAGATGACTTGGGTGGGCCAGTGGTGTACAATCACGCACTTAATCTCCTTCTGACTTAATTTCTTCTCTATCTCCACTGTCAGGACCTCTGGAATAGGAACTCATTGCCTGGTCTCTGCTTAGGTCACTGCTTGGGGCCATAAGCCTCTTTGCCTGTGTTCTGGCATCCATTCAATGCCTCCTCCCCAGTCAGCCATGGAGATGTTTGTGCAACCTTCTTATAACCTTGTCACATTTTTGCTTACAATCTTTTCATGATACCCTACACTTTCAGGATCATGGACAAGTTCCCCCTCTGGGAAACAGAACTTTGTCCATGGTCTGCCCTGTCCTCTGTGCAGCTGCACTTCTCAGCTTTAGTTTCTCTCTCCCACCACATGTGACCACCAGCCTGGTGTGCCACTGGCGCATGAGCTGTCTTCCTTCCCTGACTTTTTACTGCTTTTTCTCTACCCTTCTGCAGCAGGATGCTTCCTCATCAGTAAGGCACAACCCAAGTTGTCAGTAGAGTCTAGCACAAGATTAGGAGTGGAGTCCTCACTGGGGAACTGTTTAACAAAGTAACACAGAAGGAGCTAGGGAAAGGCTTATACTTGTGTCTGTCCCCATCTCAAGCTGGTTCCCAGGAGCTGTGAAACATCTTAGTAACATTGCACTTTGGCAATTAGGTGAATGAAGATTCTGCATAACTCCAGGGTCAGTTAGATCAGGGTAAAAGTGTAACTTTTGCAAAATTATATGTTAGTAGTTTAGACTGAAGCCAGATAGGTTATTTTTTTTCCAAATAGGCTTTTTCCAAATATTTTATGACATTTAAAGTGTCATGATAACAACTTCTAAGTAACAGACTTACTTAGACTTGCAGAGCAGCTGTAAGTTCTTTCTTCAGCCCTCTAGGCCCCAGAACCTAGATGCCCAGCTCATTCTCTCTGGTTAAGGTGAAACTGTATGGGTATTGGCTTCAATTAATTAATGCTACAGGCACAAAGAAGATATTTAAACTTTTTACAAATACTAACAGTGTAAATTATGGTTTCACAAACCACATCCTGGTCTAGCCTAAAGCAGGATCAGAGTGTTGAGAGGGAAACAGAATGGGGAGATACAGATGACCACCTCTTCTGTCTCTTCTCTGGACCTCAATTCCTCCCAGGTTGCCCCTGCTGAAGTCAGAGCCTGTAGTCATAAAATGTGAGGACTTTCACAGCCTAGTGACTGGGTCCAGAACTCTTTGCACAGTTAAGTCTGACTAACTACTCACCATGTCAGTCCTTTTTCTCATTGAGTCAAGAGCCAAAGACATCTGAGAAGTGACAAATCAGTAAGAATGAGGATTTATATAATTCTAATAGGGGAAAGAAAGATAAGAACCCATTGAGGCAAATGGGAAAAGGGCAGCTATTGGCAGCAATGGGTATTTTGCTAGGTCTGGACCAGAGCTTGGGTCTGCCCGGCTAACAGTCAAAGCCAAGGATGGCTTGCTTGATGATATATACAGAGCTCTTTTCTATTCTACACATGGAACTTTTCAAGTTCATTGCATTGGCATCTGGATGGCCTTCTCTGCTGTACACCCTCTAACACATGTACACACACACCCCCCACACACACACACACATACACCCTGAGGTGTTGGGTCTCCAGCTTTCTTGAGGAAGAAAAAGATCAGGTTAATTTTGTTTGATGTATCCAAAAAAGTATTGATCTTCTGCCCAACAGAACAATATTCATTCATGGGTCCCAGGTGAACTGTCATTTCTAGATGAAGTCTTTCCTACTTAGTTGCTGAAGTCTGGATCTTGCACTAGAAGACAATGAATGGATTGGAAGCCCAGCACTTGCCTCCAATGAAGCCCAGGGCAGGTGACAAGAGTGGCCCTAAAGCAAAACTGCTGCTTGCTATGTGCATACCAAAGACACAGATACTCTAACCAAAGGTAGTGGCAAAAGTGCTCCCAAACACAACTGCTTTCTCAGTGGATGTGGCCCCTTCAAAGTCAAAGGATGAGGGGTTTCCTGGTGTTCTGTCCTGAGAAGATTAGACTAAAAATGCCTCCCTAAAACCTAAAACTGTGGAGATTAAACAAGACATAAATAAAAATAAATTAACTAACTAACTAACTAACCATATATATATATATTAGAGACTTGATGTACTAAATTTGTGCAAGAGTAGGCCTTTGCAGCCACTGCAGCTGCCTTGGTCCCTCCCTCATAGCTGTGGTGGCTGCCTCAATCCTGCTGCTGTAGCCACATCTGGAAGGACATCCAGTCTCATTAGCATATTATGCTTTTAACACACACACACACACACACACACACACACAACAGTATGGTGATAACAAGAGGGAGTGGAAATAGGTGGAGGAGATGGGCAAAGTGGGGATGAATGGGGTGGGAAAGAGACTTTGCTTTGGGCAATGGGTGCACAATGCAGTGTGAAAATGATGTTTAGTTGAATTGTACACTTGAAACCTATATGGTTTTGTAAACAAATGTCAACCTAATAAATTTAATAAAAAACATACTATAAGGTATTTTCCCTTCTGACTGAAGCATATGTGCTCTTACCATAAGTTCCCCATTATTCTGAATCTGTAGGAATGGTAGTGTCTCCAGACACATATACAATGTGGGTCCCTCCCATTGTATCTCTGTGCTCTGATGACCCCAGATGCTCTGATGAAGGGAGGAACACAGGGGCCTCCAATCATAGATGTGATGCTGTGACTCTGCGTTACACCATGAGTAATCTGGATGGGTAGGCTCCAGGTTCTCTGACTTTAAGCAGGAGCATGACAGGACCAAAGCATAGGTATAGCACCAGGCCCTCTGAGTGCAGCAAATGTACAGTGGCCAGAGGGTCCTCAGGTGTTCTGACAAAAGGCAGGAAGAGAAGAATCTCCAAACATCAAGAGGCAGGTCCCTCTGTCTATAGATGTGCTCAGAACAGAAAATCCCTAGGTCACCTGACCACAAGGAAAAACATAACTATCTCTTGGTACATGTTGCTTCTCAGCAGTGCTGTTTCTTCCAATAGCAGGTGGCTATGGATGAGCATAGGGAGATGAGAGTGTCTGACCGGAGAAGGAAGTAATGTGACTCCCGAGACAAATTTACTTTTTATAGACCTGGCCTTTCCAGTTGCACTGAAGACTCGAGTTAAGCCTCTCCAACCTTAGCAGTGGTGCAGGATGTCCCTCTTAGCTCTGAGTGCTCCAGAGGTGAAGCTAAGATCAGAGGCAGCCACCCTGACCCCAAAACACCTGCTACCCACATTGGCTACTGATTCCAAAATGCAAACATGGTTTAAAGTTTGGCTGACAATATCTGTTCCACACTTCAGTGGGCTGGGGCAAAGGGAAGGGAGCTCATCTTTCACCTGGGAGACCTGGGGATGAAAGCCTGGGATGGAGACGTGGTGGCCATGTCAACTACAGCATAGTACAAAACATATGGGCTGGTTGAGTCAGGTGGGCTGGAATTGACTGGGAAAGTAAAGCTGACCATGATGATGAAGACAATGTAATACTGGATAAGAAGTCTGTAAGAGCAAGGGAAAAGAATCACACAGGTGCCTCCATTCTGCAGGAGGAAGGCCTGAATTGTTTGGAGGTCAGAATTAGAAGATGCTATACTATGTCTGAAGGACTAGAATGCAAAGAACCTCGTGCTCTTTTCTTAGTAGAATCCCCAAAATATTGGCATGAACCTGAAGAGAGAGATTCCATAGGAAAGGCAAAAGAAGGGGGGTTAAGAAATGTGCATCTCATTGCACAATTAATATCAGGTGTCGGGAAGGTACAAGAGCAGACAGGATTATAAGTCTGACAGGCAGGTCAGCCAAATCAGTGACTGGTAATGTGGTTGTGGAGTCTGCAAAGAAAGTGGGCAAGAGCAGGGTGTCTGCCATCCCAGGGGCAGGCAGATCAGAATATCAGGAAGGTTGAGTGGCACTGCAGTCTAAAGGGATCGCCAAGATTCCTTTGGCACTCAGCTTTCTTCTCCAAGCCTAGGTCTCCAACAATGTCAATACAAGGAAGCTTGGGGGTAAAAAAGGGGGGAGATTAGCTCACTTTGGCCTCATAAAGTGGCAGACCAAGACTATATCAGCAACACAGAAATTTTCCATTTACAGGACTTTCCATTTACAACTGGAAGATGTGAGTGAACAATTCCTGCTCAACAGTCTCTGAAAGCCCTCCTCCCTGTGTCTTCCTCCTCAACATCAGTGAAACTGGAGAGCTGGCCAATAGACTGGCCTTCATCCAGCACTTCTTATCCACCACTTGGGTAGCAGGAAGTGGGATGCAGCTCACACACATTCCTGCCGCACCTGGATCACTCTTGCAACTTGAGGGTTTCTGGCATGGCTATAATAAGCTGGGGATGGCAGGGCTTTTGAGGAAGGTGCTAATAGACATCTAGGATTTCTTAAGCTGTCTTCTGGAAACTTGGAACTGAGGGTTCCCTTCAGAGGCCCAATACTGCATTCAAGGCAGTGAAGACCCCTTTGATCCCTAGGAGCCTACATACAGATGGTACATTCTCACTGTAATGGGGGAGACACTATTTTTTATTGTTCTCCTCTTTTGCTAATGCCTTTCTGACACTTTCCTGGAGCCTCAGACTCAGTTTCCTTTAGTAGAGGAAGTGTGGAGTGACTGGATAGTATGGCCCTCATAAAGACATTTGGCAACTCAAAAGGCAGTGACCTGGGCCAGACAGGGGAACACTGCCAGTGGGGTGAATGGGGTGACATCCAGCAGGTGTGCAGCAACTGAGGAAGTTGTCCAGAAAGTGCAGTTAGTGTGTTATTTGACCTTTGGAGTGCACATGAAGCCTCCAGTTAACAAGTAAGCACTGATCTGTTAAAAGTTTGACACATTTTTGGATGTCTAACTAGAAAGAACTCCAGAGTCAAGGACACAAAGAAATCATAGCAACAGGCAAGGGCAAGGCCAGAAGCCCAGCCCCAGCCCTTCTGGGACTTGTCAGTGCTTCCAACTACGTCTGGCCCTAGTAGGTTTTTGGAACCACATGGGCCCTGTGCTGCATGCAGAATGTTCCTGATCACTGATGCCTAGTGGGCAGAGCTGCCACCCTGAATGGTATCTTTGGCAATGTATGTCTCTGCATCAGCCTTCCCTTTCCTTCAGGGGTCAAAAGAAGGCAGACAGCCCTGAGCCAAGGTACTGAAGCCATTCAGAACTTGCCTAAGGACCCCTTTTTAGGAAGGCCCGAGTGGATGGGGCAGGGGACAGGGTGCCTGCAGTAGGGTAAGTGCTAAGGTGGGAGGGAGATCAAGCAGCATGGGTCAAGAGATCCCTTAGTCTCTTCCCTTCCTTTGTGATCTCAGGTAACATGACCCTCCTTTCAAAATGATGGAAATGGTTATATCTCAAATACATTTGTGGATACTCAATTAAAATTAGCATTTTAATTTTTTTTAATTTACTCTTCAATTACAGTTGACACAATACAGTGGTACCTCGAGATACGAGTGCCCTAACATACGAGATTTTTTAGATACGAGCGAGCGATTTTTGCTTTGAAATACGAGCAACATTTGAGATAGGAGTAATTGCGTGGATCGGCCGGCTGCACACAACCCACCAGTTTACCGTGACTCGAGCATCTCATAGTTTCCCACGCCTCAAGGTTACAGAACGAATTAAACTCGTTTCTCGAGGTACCACTGTATTTATTAGTTTCAGGAATACAGCATACTGATTAGACATTTATGTAATTTACAAGTGATATCCCCAAAAGTCCAGTACCTGTTTGTTGCCATATAGTTATCACAATATTATAGGTAATATTCTCTATGCTATATTTCATATCCTCGTGAATATTTTTATAACTGCCAATTTGTACTTCTCAATTGTCCCCCCATTACCCTTGATACCTAACAAAGTTCTTAGTCATTTTTCATTACTTCCCTGACACTGCACCCTGGCTATACATCTCTACTGGTCCTTGATGTATTGTCTCTCCCCAACTGCAATAATTTATCCCCTGTTTTTTTCAATAAAATCTGTTTTGCTGTTTTTAAAATTTTTCAGATTTAAAAGGAAACTTACATCTCAGGGAAAATGAAATATTAAAAAATTAAAAGGGGACAAGACAACTGATTTTACACATTTATACTGAAAATAATGATGACTAAAATAAAATAAAATCTTACTTTATACTATAGGTAAAAATGGTTGTCAATTTATATCATAAATAAAAAATAAATTTCATTTTTAAATATGTTTTTTATTGATTTGAAAAAAATGAGAGGGAGGGAGGGAGAGAGAGAGAGAAACATGGATATGAAAGAGAAATATTGATTGGCTGCCTCCTGTACATCTCCTATTGGGGATTGAGCGTGCAACCCAGTCATGTGCCCTGACCAGGATTCAAACCAGAGATCTTTTGCTGACAACACTCAATCAATTGAGCCACATCAGCCAGGGCAAATTTCAAATGAAATAAAAGTATGAAAAATCAAAACTTCAAAATTTCAAATGCATTATTAAGTATTGGAACAGAAAACATAATTTTCAGTATTAGGAAGCTTGAGAAGCTATAATATTATAGAGAAAAGGAAGTCTTGATGCATGTAAATAAAAAATTCAGTAATTATTTATATATGTTATAATATTGTAACTAATTAAATTTAGTTTTTGCCTTAGATTGTTTCTTAAAAGAGCCAAATCACTTTCTTAATGTCATTAAGTTTGTTTTTAAAATGCCAAGGACTGTTGACTTCTGACTTTGCAATTGTAAATATTTAACGTAAGAAGCTATGTGTCAAAACGTTTGTTAAAGAAAAATGTGTTTGTCTACATAGAATTGTAAATTATTTTCCATGGGAGCTTACTGACATACATTTTGTGATGTGTACTGATTATATACTCACTTATCATAATAAAAATATCTTAACCAAAATAAAAAAAATTGTAACTGCTTGTAAATTAGAAAAGTGTATATAACATTTCTCCTTTAAAAAATGATTTTTACAAGTAAATTCTAAAAGATTCACTCAAAAATACAATGCAAATATTTGGTTTTCCATGAAAACCAAAAAATAAAAAAATATATTTAAAACTCTTAGAATATGTAAGATAGTATTTTTTCATCCTACAACAAAAGAAATATAGGAATACACACACACACACACACACACACACACACAGCATAAAGAAAAATATTGATAAAACAAAAAACTCTGTATAACAAAAGCATCACCAAAAATAAAATATATTTAAAAAAGGTATTTACAACATATGTAACGTTCATTTTTAAGGACATATATCCAGCACTTAAATTTTAATTTAAAAAGATAAGCATCAATTAGGAAAGACAATAATCATTTGAAAAAACTGGACATATCACATGAAAAACAATTCATAAAGCTGAAAACAAATAATCAAAAAACATGAAAGAAAAATTTCACTCATGATGAGATAAAAACCAGTTATTTTTTATTGCTTTTTTATAATTCACAGAGTTAAAAAAAAACTGAAATATTTACATTTTACCAAGACTTTAAATAACAACAAAAAACTCTTCCTACTAGTGGAAATATATATTATGGAGAACATTATTTGGACTAGTAAAGTAAAAAATGTTACTGTAGCTTCATGGTAACCCCTTTTACCTACATCTGGGATGTATTTTAAAGAAATTACACGTAATCAACAGCAGACCTATCAATAATATTTGTTGTAGCAGGGTAGATTATTTAAAAAAAACTTGATCATAATTAAATGACCATCAATAAAATAAATAAAATGTCGAATGTTCATATGCTGAAATACCATGTAACATTTTTTTAACTTATTTTTTTTAATACTCACCCTAGGATATTTTTCCATTGATTTTTAGAGAAAGTGGATGATGTTTCTATCATTGATGTTTCTATCTCTCTCCCTCTTTCTACCTCTCTCTGAAATCAATAAAAAAAAAAACATTTTTGATTTTTTTTAAAAAGTGTTCAGTATAAAAATAGGATTCAAGAGCAAATAAGTTTGCAAATTACTGAGTTAAACAAAACTAAGTGGATTTTCCTCATGGCAGAATTGCACAGAGCCTTTTGTATAATGATATAATTGATGAATTTCCTAAAGAAGAATATGACATGACATATTTTACACATGTCATCTTATTTCATAGTGTCTCATGAGATTAGTGTCTAGAGATGTTATGGAATATGCCATATAGAGACCATCAGTATCTGTGGAGGCTGAAACATTGTAAAATATAGTTGCCTCTCCAAATATGAAGGAAGTGATAAATTAGTAAAATATTTCCTTATTCTTGTGGGAGAAAGAAATAAGATGTGTTTGATGTGATGACAGACAGCATCTAGACACCATTCTCTATTTGACAAGCTGTTGAGAACTTGAGGCCACCACTAAGTCACCTTGAGGTCCTTCCTCCCCTGGCTAAGTCATTCAAGACCTTTCTCAGAGGACGACACACCAAAGACAAACAAAATATACGGGAAATTTTTGCCTCACAGAAAAACAAGTGTGACAGGCAATTTTAAAAGCAAGCTCTTTCCTCTCTGACAACTCCAAGACAACATAGTTCTTCATATGTATGGAGACATGAATTGCCTCTTGCTCCACAACTAAATCACACACACACATGCACATGTGCACGCACATACACATGTATGCATACCCTTCCTCACCACACCATAACACACAATAAAATTAAGAACTTCCAAAGAGTTATCTGTTTTGCAAAGGTTGGCAACTCACCAATCATTGCCCTGAGCAGTGATTTTCATACTTAAACAGCATTACAGAAAGTTCTTTCCCCACTCTTTAAAAAAGGGCATCTGGTGGTCCATCAGCCTTGTCTCCATTTGAAGCCAGTCATCGTTTCTGCAACCCAGTCCAGCTACAATGAGTTTTTCAATCTGAATTTCTTTATTCCAGTGCACATGAAGCAGTGGGGAGAATAGGGAGAAGAGGGATAATAAAATGTTCTTTTTAAAATGGGTTGCTCACTAAGTTTTGAGTTGGAAAACAAATATATTAAAAAAAAGGAAAAAATAATTTTGTAACTTCTAAAAAGATTTTTGTATTTAATTTTCTGTCACCCAACGTATTCATAAGTGATTTTCATGATCACTTTTAAGGAAATCAGAGGCAGCTATGATGCTGTAGGGTATTGGACCTGAATCCAATTTCTAATCCCAAAACACTTCACGTGGAATCTCAGGAGAGCCACAGATCCTCTAATTTCTTATTTTCAAAGAGGAAAGTAATAAACAGCAGAAACCCATAAATTGGGTTCATGTAACTAACGCCCACTCCAACTTTCTCCTCTGCGTTATCTTCTACTATCTTCATCTCTGGCAATGCCCACGCTGAAACTAGACCTTCCACTAGTGCACCTGGTGGCAGGCGTGGCCATGTGTCATGATTCAGGGCAATGAGACATAGAGGATTTATCTGGGGTTTGTGAGAAAGGCTATACTTCTCTGACTCAGCTTGAAGAACAACATGAGCTTCGATATGTCTAACAATCTTCCAGGTGATAGCAATGCCTCCATGGATTGCACTTTGAGTAGCAAGGGTCTGGGAGGCAAATAATGAGGACCACGTCCTTCAATGTGGTAGGACAGAGGGAGTACATAGAGGTCTGTTTTGCTATATACATTGAGTGGCCAGATTATTATGATCTCTGAATGCATAATAATCTGACCACTCAGTAATAAAAGACTAATATGCAAATTGTGCCCTCGACCAGGAGTTTGGCCAGCAGGCAGGCTGGCCAACTGCCCATGTCTCCTCCCCCTGGCTGGACCCCACCAATGCATGAATTCATGAACCAGAAGAATATACTGAGTGGTCAGATTATTATGTATTCAGAGATCGTAATTATCTGGCCACTCAGTGTATATAAAATAAAAATATTAATTTTACTTATTTTGCTTCCAAAGAGGGAAAAAAAAGAGAAAGAAGGGAAGTGAATTTAGTAGCTTAGTAGAAGACTAGAACTTGTTAATTAAAATAATTTAGGAGGGTGGCAGGAGCTGGGTGGAGGGGTCAAGAAGGGTAAGGGGGGACATATGTAATATTTTCAACAATAAAGGTCAATTTTTTTTAAAAGAAAATAATTTAGGACCTTTTTGAAAGACCAGAAATATCTAATATTCACTTTTTAGTTGCATTTAAGATATCTCTAAAAATTACTAAAATCTTCTATATACCAAAAGTTCTTTGGTTAGTAGAGAATGTTTGCTTATTTATTTTTAATTATTTGTTTTACTGTAATAAATTCGACCACATGCACAGATCTTTGAATGAATTCACACAGTAATCTAATGTGGGAAACAGGTTTATGACCTAGATACCATAAAACTGGAGCCCTTTAAAAATGTTTTAAATCTTTGACTGAACATTAAGCTTTTCACAAGTCATAGAATATGAGTTTGAGTCAATGCTATTTATGCATAAAGGGGCAGAAACTCCCCAGCTCTCTCTTGGGTTACATATGAACCCAATGCACATGTGAGAAGAGGTAAACATTATAAACAAGTAAACAAAACATCATATAGATGTTTTCCAATTTGGTATGTAAGGAGCTTGGAAGTATTCACTCTTGTGAGTGCAGAAAATGCAAACAAATTTAAAATAAACAACTCTTCTTGTATTTGACAGACAATTGAGGTCCTGGGGCAAAACACTCCTTCCCCAAATTAGAGAGACAGACAGGCAGGTTCTAAGAAGCACAACTTACTGGAGCAGATGCCCAGGAGAAAAAAAGTGTGGGAACCAGTATCAGGAAAGGAACAACTTCACTTGCAATTGATGAATTGTTGGGGACTTGATGTGGAAAAATCTGAGAGTTAAAAACTCCAGGGAGGCCTAGTCCTGCGGAGACCCACCATCTGCGTTTTACCTCCATGAGCATCACCAGGTACTCAGTGAAGATCAGAGAAAAATCCCTTCATGTTTCCTTCCAGCAGAGGAAGGGAAAAGTTGTTGTCAGGAAATTTGCCCAAAGCATTCTGCTCTTCTTAACAAGACCTATCTCAAGAGAATTGGTTTTTTGTTTTTGTTTTTGTTTTTACTAGAGCATTATTCACGGAGGTATTTTTTTTAAATATATTTTGTTGACTTTTTACAGAGAGGAAGGGAGAGGGATAGAGAGTTAAAAACACCGATCAGCTGTCCCCTGCACACCTCCCACTGGGGATGTGCCTGCAACTAAGGTACATGCCCTTGACTGGAATCGAACCCGGGACCCTTAAGTCCGCAGGCCTATGCTCTATCCACTGAGCCAAATTGATTAGGGCTACTGTTGTATTTTCAGAGCCTAAATGATCTGAGGGAAGGGAATGCTCACCTCCAGCTCCCTTCAGTCTGCTGTCTTACCTAAGGATAACAAAATGAAGCAAACTGAGAAGCACTTGTGAAGGTCACAGACCACAGGCCCAGCCTTACTATAAGACTGATGCATAATCACAGTACTACAGAATGATTACTTTCACCCTTAACTTACTATCACACCAATAGAACTTCTGTATAGTAGCAACAGAATCCCACTGGAAAAAAAAAACCTGCATGATCACCCTTTAAGAAAGAATCTCTAGGGAAACCAAAAGATAGTAAATGAGACAAAAACAAGGACATCAGAGGAAATTTTAACCTATGATACCTACAGCTACAATGAACAGTAAGCATAGCCTAACCCCTTGCCAGATATATATAAAACTTCATACTAAAGGACTATTTACTGAGTTCCTTTGTATTCAATAAATTGTGTCAATACTTTCAAAAATAAATTACAAGGCATTTCAAAAGACAAAAAAAAAAGTTTGAAGAGAACAAACATCAGAACCATACCCAGATGTTGAAATTACCAGACTAGGAATTTAAAACAACTATGATTAATAAGCTAAGGGCTAAAAAAATAAATTAAATAAAATAAAAAGTAAAATAATAATTATGATAATAATAATAAGCTAAGGGCTCTAAAAGAAAAATAAAATAAAAGAGCAACATGCTAAAACAGGTGGGTAATATAAACAGAAAGATTAACGTCCCTAAGAACAAATTTACAATGCTAAAAACTAAAAGCATTGTAACAGAAATAAGAATGCTTTTGACATAATCATCAGTAGAAAGGAAAGAATGAATAAGCTTGAAAAATGTCAATAAAAAGTTCAAAAAATAAAATACAGCCTGACAAATATGGCTCAGTGGCTGAATGTCAACCAGCGTGGTCACCAGTTCAATTCTCAGTCAGGTCACATGCCCAGGTTGTGAGCTCCAGTCCTGGTGTGGAGCATGCAGGAGGCTGCTGATCGATGATGTTTCTTGCTCATTGATGTTTCTATCTCCCTATCCTTCTCCCTTCCTCTCTCTCTAAAAATCAATAAAAAACATTTTTTTAATTTAAATACTAAATGAAATTTTAAAAGGGATGAAAAGAACAGACTATCCAAGAACCATGGGAAAATTTAAAAATATATGACAAATGCATAATGAAAATATCATGAAAAGAAAAAAGGAACAGAAGAAAAAATTGAGGCAATAATAACATTTTTTTTTAAATTAATGACAGACATCACATTCCAGATGCGGGAAGCTTAGAGAACAAGAAGCAGGATAAATACTAAACAAGTGATACCTATACACATCATATTCAAATTGCAGAAAATCAAACACACATCCAAAGCAGAAATACTAAAAGAGGACATAGAAAAACATCTTACCAATAGAGGAGCAAGGATAAGAATTACATCAGACTCTTCTGCAGAAATTATACAAGTAAATGAACACTACGATAAAATAAAATGGATTTTTCTTAAGAACGACAATACATAATTCTTTATCCAGCAAATTATCCTTCAACAGTGAGGAAAAAATAAAGCCTTTACCAAGCAAATACAATTTGAATGAATTTGTTACTGGTTTTGCCTTGGAAGAAATGTTAAAGGAAATTGTTCAGAAAGAAGGGAATTGATAAAGGTCTAAAATTCATGTCTATATAAAGAAAGAAAGATCTCTAGTAAAAGAATGAATGAAGGTAAAATAAAATCTTTCATTTTTCTTCTTCTTCATTGGCCTAATGCGTAACTATTTGTTTAAAATAATAATAGCAGCAATGTACTAGGAGACTATAGCTTAGATGGATGAAATGAATGATAGTTGCAAGGGATGGAAGAGGGAAATTGAGAACAGTCTGTTCAAAGGTACTTGTACTATATATAAACTGGTTATTTTAAAGTTGACTTGGATTAGTTGTAAATATATAACACAAATTCAAGGGCGATCACTATAAATATATAAAAATATAAGAATATATATGATGTCTAAGAGAGAAGAAAAATTTGCAATTGTATAAAATGTTTAATTAAAACCAGAGGAGACAGAAAAAAAGAGGAAGACCAAAACAAAACAAAGAACAAGGACAAGAAATAGTAAATAATAAAAAAATGGCAGATCTGTCAACTTAACTATATCAATAATCTCTACAAATTCAAATGGTTAAAATACACCAATAAAAATTACCTTAGTATTATTTTAGAATTAGCCCTTCTATAGGTAATCCTGGGAATCACATTTCTATATTGATCTCAGTACTCCAGAGAAAAATCAACACATATATGATATATACTGTATATATTTATCTTAAGGCATTTGGCTCATGCTATTATGGGGGCTGAAAAGTTCTAAGATCTATAGTCAGTAAGCTGGAGACTCAGGAGAGCAGATGCTATAGCTTTAGTCTGAGTCCTAAGGCCTGGGAATGGTACCAGGTCCAGTCTGAAAGCCAGCAGACTCAAAACCCATGAAGGGCCAATGTTTCAGCTAGAATCCAAAGGCAGGAAAAGACCAATGTCCTGACTCAAAACAGGCAGAAGAAGTTTCCTCTTCTCAGCCTTAGAATCTTTCAGGCCCTCAACTGACTGAGACTACAAAATTAGGCAAGAAAATCTACTTTACTAGGTTGTCTGACTCAAAGTTTTATCTCATTTAGGAGCACCCTCATAAACACACCCAGAATAATGCTTGATCAAATGTCTGAGTACTCCATGGCCCAAATTGACAGAAACAACTACAGTGGTACCTTGAGATACCAGTTTAATTCCTTCCATAACCTTGAGGCATGGGAAATTATGAGACGCTGGAGTCGCGGTAAACTGGTGGGTCCTGTGCAGCCGGCTGATCTGCGCAATTACTCCTATCTCAAATGTTGCTCGTATTTCAAAGCAAAAATCGATCGCTCGACAGCTCGTATCTCAAAAATCTCGTATGTTAGGGCACTCGTATCTCGAGGTACCACTGTAATCATCACACACTCATTACTCCCAAAACAAGCATTTTTTACAATCCTTCAAAGGTTCACATGATAGAAATTCTAAACAATTGATTTAATCTTCATGATCTATCTGTTGGCACTGAGCCCTAAGTTCACCTGGCAATCACCCATCTCTGTTCATAACATCATGTTCTTGTGGCACTGTCATAGAGGGCAACCCTGGCCCCATTATTATCCTTTCGGTCTACTGATCCAACATCCTGTTAAATACAGTGTGATTATCATTAACTTCTAGTAACACAGGCAATTGCAGAAAAAAGACTTCTTCAAATCCCAAGAGTAAATGAGAAGAATAACAGATCCTCAAGGTAGAACATTAAAAATAGAATCAGCCCTGGCCTGTGTGCTAAGTGGTAAGAGGTTGGAGTGCTGGTTTGCCCAGGTCAGGAGTGTGCATACCAGAGGCACTCAATCAATGTGTGTGTGTCTCTCTCTCTCACATTTTTCTCTCTCTCTCGCTCTCTCTCTCGCTCTCTCTCTCTCTCTCTTTTTCTCGCTCTCTTCCTACCTCCTGTCTACTCTCTCTAAAAACTAGTGGAAAAATGTCCTTGGGTGAGGATTAACAAGAATAATAATAATGAATAAAATAAAATAAAACCAGGTCTTCGGTTGTTTAAGAATTAATTGTCTCATCTTTCCCTATGGAATAGGCATAGGTGTCATTCTTCATGGCTAATAAAATGAAAAGCCTTGCCTCTCTAGGGATCAGGCTCCCAGAAACCTCCCCACCATACTCATAGGAGTGGCTCAATAATTGTTGGGTACCTGCCCAATTTTATTGTTTGAGAGTAACCAATCACTCACCTCTTAAAGACCTTGAGCTTTTGACTATAAATTGTGTTACACAATTCATTTGAAGAGGCTGTTGTCCAATAATGCTGATCTATTTCTTTTTTCTACTCAGCAAATGGATTATTTGATTTTCTCCTTCTCCCAATTAGCATCAATGGTGGATTTCCTAACAGTGTGATTTGAGCTTGAAGGTTAAACATGGCATACCTCTCTGTTATTCAAATCAATGCTGCTCTGACATTGCTATTCCTCACCTTAACTTACATCAATGATTTGATTTAAACCAGCTCTTTTTGCTAATTCAGTAATTAGTGATTTGGCAATGCCTTAATTCTATTGGAAAATAGAAAAACTCAGATTTACCTATGTAATGAAATTTTAGATGAAAGGTCGTTTCAAAGAATGATAATATCTAATATGAAACTCAAATGTAGAAAAAATAAAAATGAAAGAAATTATAAAATGCTTTAGCACCTAAGATCCTTACTGTTGTATTTATCCATTCTGTGAACATCAACTATGTGGTAGGGATTTGCAAGAGGCCTCACATACGCGACTATAATCTACACAGTAATGCTAAAAATAGTTACCAGCTCCACTTTAGAGATGAGGAGCTAAAAACCCGCACACTCAATGTTTCTTCCAAGGTTGCATGGCCAGAAATGTAAAGATATTCAAAATTAGTTCTGACTAATCCTAAATGGCATGTTCTGTAAATCCTTTTGGCAGCTTTCTCTGAAAGTGACAGCCATCCCAATTCAGAAAAGCAGGTTGTTTTGTCCTGGTTATTCACATGAATGGCTGGGCTGAGAGGTTGTGCTCCATGGCTCTGCAAACGGGCTAGGTATGTGAAATCTAGGTCTTCATTTAAAGATCCAAAATTGTCTGTGTATTTGGTCACGTGTTAGAAATTCTTTAACAATATTCAGCCTTCTGCTATTAATTGTCTGTGTACAGCAACTTATATTACAGGTCTGGAAATTTCATAGCCTATGCCAGCTTTAAAAATCAAAAAGCTAAATAGTGACAAAATGTACAATATTTTATATAGGAAATCACTTAAACATAAATAGATCAATTTAGTGAAGGAAAAAAGTATGCTTATTGCATAAACAACTCTCAGACAGTGTAGGTTTACAAGCAGTATGCCATTAACCTTCCCAGGAATCTTGTGAAGCAGGGAGTTCGGAAAAGGGCACGATGGTGGTGAGAATGAATGCTTGCTATATCAGAGCGATTAGACTTTGACCCCAGGATAAAAACAGCTAATTAATCAGCATGCCCTTTTGCGCTAAGCCTGGAACGTTTTTAGAAACCCCCTCTCCATATTGAGTGTCCCCCTCCAAAAAGAACACACAGCCCACTCAGTACTCCCCAGCAGATTGGATAGGTAGTGGTATACACTTTTCTTCTTTGATTTATCTTTATTGTTGAAAGTAATTCAGATGCCCCCCCTTTTTTCTTCCATTGACCCCCTCTTTCCCATTCCCACTTCTTCCTCAGGCCTTTAAAACCTACTTCTAACCATACCTGTAAGATATTAATGCGGTGGCAAGTCCTTTGGACGTTAAAAGGAATGAGACAGATAGCCACACCAGGCTACTGCCTCGTTTTGGCATGGTACTGTATCACGTGTGGTGGATCCCTAGGCCAGTCTCTCTAACAGGTCATCCAGGCCCAAAGGAAAGAAAACATGATTACTTGGGCCAACTGCCTTCCCTGAAATAAACACCAAGCCCAAAGCTTTATCATTCTGGGGCTGGGGTAAGGGCTGAGACACTATAGAATTCAAGTTTCATTTAACTAGGAAAACAGATTTTAAAATGGATTTTCTTTCAAGTGCACTTGGGTTTTGTAAATGAACCAGAAAGTAGTTTTCTAAAGTTAAATAACAATTCCCAGGAGAATTTTCCAAGCAGCTTCAAAGTTAAATAAATATACAGATAAAAACTAAATTCAGTTTCTTTCCACACCAGCCAGGTCTCTTTCTCATTTAAATTAGTTGAGTTGAACTATGCAGAGAGCTTTCATCATTCTGGGACAGTGTAGACACTCAAAACCTCCCCTTTTCATTCTGGACCTCCTTTCTCTCTAAAGATCCCTTCTCTGGAATTCCTTTGCAAATAATTCACAAAAAACTTTGACCCAGTTGAAACCCAATCCTTTAACTAAATTACAAGTCATGTCAAAAATATTTTTTACATAAAATTCAAATATTGCAAACACTATGATTTTAATTATATATTTTAGTGTTTTTTTTTAACTTTTGAGTTTATTTACTAACAGGTAAAAAAAAAGAATTTATAAGGGAAATAATTTCCTTTCAGAGAAAATTTTTAAGGAGACTATAGAAAGTCAAAGAATATAGAGTACATAAAAGGTAGTTTTATATAATTATACAGGTGTCCAAAAAATGTGCACACATTTTTAATAATTATTAATTCCAATGGGTTCAATCTAATAAGAAAGAAACATCAATTGAGCTATCAGCTATTATGTGTATACATTTTGGGGAGACACTATATATTTGTAAGAAATCAGAAAGCTAAGGGACAAAGTAAAAAATGATATGGTTTATTAAATCACCCTCCTAGAGAAATAAATCATATTTGCTATATAAATCTACTTAAAGTGTTCATTTCTAAATAATAATTTGGAAAATGTTAAAAAATCATTTATAAAATGAATTTTAATCTCACAATACATAAGTAGCTCTTGCAAACATTTTTTTATTTTCATTCAGTAATTTTTCTATATATTTTAACATATTTTTACATGTATTTATTTTCATAGGTTAAGGATCACATATAAGTAGGTATAAGTATATTTTTACATGTATAGGTGTATATGGATATGGATATATATGTGAATAAATATGTGTTTATGCATATATGGATGCATATATCTATATAAGTGCAAGTATATGATGTGTCCATGTGTGTGCATGTTTACATATGTATGATTTGTGTGTACATTTGTGTGTGCATACATATAATTATTTATATATGTGTACATTCCATGTGTGCATATATGATGATATGTGAACTTGTTTCTATATATCTGTTTGTCAGTATATTCAAATGTATAATCATGTATGTGTGTATGTGTGTATATATGTGTATATTTGTGTGTGCATGCATATTTATGTTTGTAAACCTGAAATTATTTTTTCTTTATCTTGCTCATTACTCAGAGAGTTCGACTTAAGGACTTGTACTTATTTTAATTTATAGTTTTCTAAAGTTAACGTTATAGTAATTCTTTAAGCATTTACTTCCTGCATAGGCTCTAGTCTTTCCTTTTGAAACTCTGAACAGATGTGTGTAGAAACATGCATCTCAATTTTGTGCTTAAAGTTTCCAGATTTTTTAAATTATCCTTTATTCTAAAAGAATTTCTTAATTGTTATTTTTATTTTAGCAACTTGCTCTGCAGTGATGCTTCTGCTATCTATTATAACTTGATTTTGTAATGTTTAGTTATACTTTTTCTTTATAAAGTTGCTATTTTAATACATGTAGGACAAGATAGAAATATTTTTGGATATGATTAACTTCTATACTTTTTGAATGTCTTTTCATTATTCTCTAAATCTGCCATCATCTTTTTAATTAATTATTTTCTGAGGAAACTTCTGGTCTCTTATTGGTTCTCATCTGTTATTTAGGCCTCCTAAATATGAATGCTAAATATGAAGAATGCTATAACTTAATATTGCCATTCTCTTTTAGTGACCATAAGAAAGTGGCAGAAGACACTTTTCAGCAGTGTACAGAACTATTTAATTTTCACTGAGTAGTGAGAATAATGTCTGAAATTTCCAGCCTTCTAGGACATCACTCTGACTTTCAGCCCCACATCCCATCTCTATATAATTGTCTGGTGCAGATACTCCTTTGACCCAGAACCTGGCACAAAGGACAGTAGAGGCAAGGGGTCAAGTATTCCAGACAATCATGAGTGGATAAGTTGGGGAAATGAGTAATTTTAGTGAGTATGTAATTTTAGCATGTGTATAATTTAATATTTTATAATTTGAAATTTGTTTAACATTGTTAGAAATTTCAGTATGCTGTTCCAGTCAACATTTTCTGTTGCTCTGTGTTGCCTTCTAAATAAATTTTTTTTAATGTTTAAAAAAAAATTTATTGGTTGATTTTCAGAGAGAGAAACATTGATTTGTTGTTCCACACATTTATTCTATGTCCCTGACTGGGGATGGAACCAGCAGGGTATTCGGACAATGCTCTAATCAACTAAGCTACCTGGTCAGTGTTTAGAGGAGGTTGTTTTTTGTGTTGTGGGTTTTTTTGTTTGTTTGTTTGTTTAATAAATCTTATATTTCAGTTTATTACAGATGTTCCTCTTTTTTTCCTCCCATAGCTCCCCTCCACCTGATTCCTTCCCCACCCCCGCACCCCATGACCTTATCCTCCCCCCACTATCCTCATCCATAGATGTAAGATTTTTGTCCAATCTCTTCCTGCACCCCTCACTCCTCCTTTCCTCAGAGAATTGTTAGTCCATTCCCTTTCAATGCCCCTAATTATATTATATTCATGAGTTTATTCTGTTTATCAGATTTTTTTATTTACTTGATTTTTAGATTCACTTGTTGATAGATATGTATTTGTTATTTTGTTGTTCATAATTTTTATCTTTACCTTTTTATTCTTCTTCCTCTTCTTAAAAAATACCTTTCAGCATTTCATATAATCCTGGTTTGGTGGTGATGAACTCCTTTAGCTTTTTCTTATCTGTGAAGCTCTTTATCTGACCTTCAATTCTGAATTGAAGCTTTGCTGCATAGAGCACTCTTGGTTGTAGGTTCTTGCTATTCATCATGTTGAATATTTCCTGTCACACCCTTCTGGCCTGCATAGTTTCTGTTGAGAAATCAGCTTACAGTCCTATGGGTACTCACTTGTAGGTAACTAACTGTTTTTCTCTTGCTGCTTTCAAGATTCTCTCTTTGTCTTTGCCCTTGACATTTTAATTATGATGTGTCTTGGTGTGGTCCTCTTTGGATTCATTTTGTTTGGTGTTCTATGTGCTTCCTGGACTTGTAAGTCCATTCTTTCACCAGGTAGGGAAATTTTTCAGTCATTATTTTTTCAAATAGGTTTTCAGTATCTTGCTCTCCCTCTTCTTCTGGCACTCCCATAATTCTGATGTTGGTAAGCTTGAAGTTGTCCCAGAGGCTCCTTACACTATCTTCACATTTTTGGACTTTTTTTTTCTTTTTGTTTTTCTGTTAGGATGTTTTTTGCTCCCTCATATTTCAGATCTTTGATTTGATTCTTGGGGTCCTCTAGTCTGCTGTTGGATTTCTGTATATTATTCTTTATTTCAGACAATGCATGCTTAAGTTCTGACTGGTCCTTTTCCATTTCTTTTTTTGGCATTCTCATTAAGATCTTGAAGGTCTCACTAAGTTTCTCAGAGGTCTCAATAAGTTTGTTGGCGGTTTGTAGAAGAGTCTTGAGTAACTTTTTAAATGTGGTTTTGAACTCTCTGTCCAGTCCTTTGCTTTCCTCCATTTCTTTCATTCCTGACACTTTTCTTGGTCTCCGAATTTTGGCTGCTTCCCCTTTTTGATGGAGTGGCTTTGTGTGCCAGTTGTCTTTAAGACCAGTAGCTTCACCTCCCCAATCACCTGAAGTGGACACTCTTGGTGCATCCCTTTGTGGGCTGGGTTCACAGTTTTGTTGTAGTTAAGCCTTGATTGCTATTGGTACACTGGGAGGAATTGACTTCCAGACCAATTGACTGTGAGAATTAGCTGTATCTATTAATGGAAGAACTGCTGTGTTGAAAACACCCCTATGGGGCAGAACTTGCTTCAGTGTGGCTTTGGTGCTCACCAAGTTTGCCTCTTGAGTGTGTCACTTATGTATGTGAGGAGTTGAAATTTGGTGTCATCTCACACTGACCTCTAGGTACAATGGTTCCTGGATCTCCAAAGAGGTGCAAGTCAGCTAGTATCTGAGTCCACCCAGCAGGAGCTACAGGGAGCTCTGCAGATTTCTCCTCTTTGCTTGGAGTTTGGAAGTTTTGGAGTTGTCTGACCCAGTTGCAATTTGTTAGGTTAAGCTCGCCAGAGGGCAGGCCATTCATATGCAAAAGTTGCCGCACAGCTGGGTGGGTTTGTAAATTAGGCAGGGTGGGGTCTCAGGGATTCACTAGGCTAGGACATGGCAAACAGCAATGGCTACCAGTCAGCCCTCTCTGCCGTGTTCTATTCAATGTCCTGTGTACCACGCCCCAGTGCAGTAAATAATGATTCCAGTGTGCAACTCTGAGAGAGAGCAACCTTCCCTTTTTGACCCGATGACAGACATGTCGTCTAGTGTCTCCCTGTATGAGTCTGGGTCCCCAGAATCTCACCAGAAACTGGAGTTCAGAGAGTCAGGAACTTGTAACTCCCTCCCAATTGAAAAAAACAGCCCACGCCAGTCTGATTCGAGCGCATCTCCGTATCTCTGTCTTTCTGAGCCTCTGCACATCCTACCTGGTTTGAATGTACTTTTTTCTTTCCTTCTAGTTGTAGAACTTCCACTTCGCCAGCTTGTCTTGTGATAGTTGTTTTGTCTTTTAGTTGTAGTTTTGGTGTAGTTGGGAGAGACAGTGAAAGGAAATGGACTCCCCTCCATCTTGTCCTATAGGGCTGGGACCCCTGCCTAAACCCCCTCCCTTTTCTGGGAGTGGCCACAGGTGTGCCAGCAATGTCCCCGACCCCACCCGAATGGACCAATGAAGCTCCAGGAACACAGCGAAGGTCCTAATTAGGCTTAACCACAGAAAGACCCCAATTCAAGTAACTAATCTCTGTAACCCTCGTCACTTTCCTATGCCCTCCTAATTATCCTACCCCATATAACTCATTGTCCCTCCCGCCCCCCCCCCCGCACTCCTCCCCTCTCGCTCTCTCGTCTCACTGCTGCGCCAGAAAGAGGCTGGGAGCCAAACCCGGGTTTGAATAAAGACTCTTTGCTTTTGCATCGGAAAAGGCTCCTTAGTGGTTGATTATTGGGGATCCCAGACTCCAGGCACAACAGCACATACAGATCTATATCTTATGTTGCCACCTTGGTTCCCCCTAAATAATTTTTATTACTCTTTCCAATTGTATCATTCTATTTGCAGTTTTGTCTAATCTGCTATTTTATATTATTCTTTTCAATATTTAAATGTTATATCTAGAAGTTGTGTTTGTTACTTTTAAAATCTTTCTTTTTTATTTTCATAGTTTTTGCTCCTTATCCTCTATGTTATATAAACATAGTAAGAATATTGTGTGGAAGTATACCTTTTCCAAAAACTTTGAGGGTATGAGTCTACCCTTGGATGCTTTAACTTGCGTCCATTTATCTTGCCTTTTGTAGTTTTTTTCTTCTTAATTTGGCTTCTAATTATAACATCATATACCCTTCACACTTTGCTTATGACAATTCTTTGAGATGTTGGATGAAGATGGATTATCTCAAGAGTATTTATTTATATTTGCCTCTTCCAAGCTCTTGAAGATAATGCCAACTCAAAGCTACATTTACCTAAATTCTCAGCTTAGGGTTTTAATGGCCAACTAGGCAATGTAAGTGTGGGCTGCAAGCTCACATAAGTCTTTCCTGATGGGTTAAGAAAAACTACTAATTTCAAGAAAAACTACTCTCCACTGTATCCAGCATCAAAGACCTACCCATAAACTCATCCTTTACTTTATTTAAACATAGTAAGAATATTATTAAAGTGTCCTTAGTCCTGACGTCTTTGGGGGTGAGGTCAGCTGACTCATTTCTAGCTTACCTTGACAACCATAAGTGGGCCCTCCTAGACACTCATTTGAGAATACATTGTTGTTTCTGTTTTTGTTTTTAAAGCCCTGCTTCCTGTACATTGGTCATGAAAACCACACCCAAGGTTACTAAGATTCAGTAAATGACTTATTTGTAAAAGTGCTTATTGCTTATTTGACATAGGCTTCTAGAATTTCTTATACTTTTTGTCTACACAAAAGCATTTTTAAAAAATTAGCATTTTTAGCTGGTTCTATTACAAAGGTCCAGCAAGCTACCTATTTTATTATACTGCTGTTCTATTTCTCTAATCTGAAAAAGACAAAACTAATCTTAAATTAATTAATCGATATGCTCCAAATATAGAGCATGCAGTTTCACAGCTCCACCTAGTATATTATTGTTTTTGCAGTTCACTCACACCAACTGTGCCCTGCAACCCTTCTCCATAGCCAAGTTCTAAAACGGTCTTCAATGCTCAAGCTCTACCTCCAACTTAGTCTATCTGAATATTCTAGCCAGAATTAATTAAAATGTTTCTTACTTACATAACAGATATATAAGTAATATATGTCATAGGGTTTCAAATTAGATAATGAATTATCACCTCTGTTTTATATGCTAGGAAACTGAGCTTTTAAACTTCATAAGTAGGAAGCACTAAAATTGTGATTCAACCTTTCTTCTGATGCCTCACCTTGAGGCTACAATAATACACAACAACAAATCTTATTTCTCTGCTGCTCACAATTGTATCTCCAGGATGTGAACAGCCAGGTTCTTAAAGGTGGCCTGGGATGGAAGCAGCTTTAACCATCTTACTTTATTTATTAGTAGTTCCATCACACAGAAATGCAAAACATGCAATCTAAGTAAAAAGTGGCCTGTGTCAACAACGTATTTGGAATAGAAATAAGTTTTACCCAAAGGAGTCATAACAGGCCCAGGATGCTTTATGGTCCTGAACAACCTAACTACTGAGGCTGGTTTTTATTTATTTTTTATCCGAGCTTCACCCTCAGGAGCAGCAGCCATAGCTCAGTGTCATGCTCCCCCTTGTTCCAATGCTTGGTTGCTGAGAGCCTCTGGAGAATTTAAATGATGTGCCTGTACGTGGTAGAGTTTGGTTGAGAGAACTCTTCTCTCAGTAATACCAGTATCCCTGGCCCAGTTTTTAAAAATCAAGAACAGGTCCAGTGGTGTCGCTCAATGAGGGAACATAAGCCCATGAAACAAGAGATCACCGTTTTAATGCCTAGTCAGGGCACATGCCTGGGTTCGCTCTCTTTCATCGATGTTTCTATCTCTCTCCCACTCCCTTCCCCTCTTTCTAAGATCAATTAAAGCAACATTTAAAATCAAGAACAGGTAAACAGCATGTTGAAGACAGTAGCGTAAGTATGTACAGTTTAATGCAGCTTTACATATCTCCATATGATAAGCAAATGCTGTCATTTCTCAGAATTACTTTGTACAGATTGAGAATTCCTGGTGAATGCATCCCCTTTCTGTCTAGGTTCCCATCTGCTCTGTACATGAAAAAGACAGAACTAATAATCTCAGTAATTTCTTTCAATTTGACACCTTATTACCCCCTCATTTCCTTTTCCCCTGTCTCTATATATTTGCTTGATTTTGTCTTTCAGGCTTGTTCCTAGTACCTGAATGTAAATTCTCAATGTAAGAAGAAGGATGACACCTGTTTTCTGCCATCCCTTCCCCATGACACCTATGATAATACAATATTTGAGTAGGCTTATAGGGAGCCTGTGTCAAATCAGCTTCCATGAAGGGTCTGCTCCTATGAGCCCTCTCTTACCTGCATGCCCCACACTCAAATGTTCCCTGGAAGCCAGACCAGAGCTGGCTTTTCTGTCACATACAGCCTTATCCTGCCAGAGGGGACTGACCTTTCATATAATTCCCCACAATCACACTCACTCCATCCTATATAATAAGAGGCTAATAAGGAAATAAATTGAATGGTGGAACAATCAAACAACTGAACAGCCGTTCACTATGATGTATGCTGATCATAGAACATGGTGGACTTTGGCAGAACAAAGCAGGCATCAGCTGTGGTGGGATGATGGAACAGGTGAGTAGAGGTGCCAGACCAAGGCAGGGTGCTTGTCACTCTCATCAGGGCGAGCCTCTTGTGGTTACTGAAAATTCTTTGCTCCTACATGCTGTTGTCCCCCCAGGTGCTCACACCTGCTGCCAACAACAGCCCTGCTCACATCTGCTGCCAGCCCTGGAGCCTCTGCTCACACCTCCTGCCAGTACCCGGTGCCAGTCCCCATAGCTCGGTGCTGTCAGCGGGTGCAAGTGGCAGCTGCCAGCCCCAATAACCCCTGAGGGCTTCTCCATCTCCCCCTGATCCTTAGGGGCAATTGGGGCAACAGCCACCACTCACTCCCATTGCTGGTGCTGGCTCCAATAGCTCCACACCATCAGGGGCTGTGGGGAGGGCCAGTGTGTGGAAGTGGCGGCAACAGGAGTGGGGCTGCTGGCAGATAAGGGACCAGGGTCCACCATGGGAGGGGCTAGGTGGAGGTGTGGAGGATGGGCCAAGACCTGCCCTTGTGTCCACCACAGCATCATGGCCCACAGTTTCTGTCAAGGTGCACGAATTCATGCACTGAGCCCCTAGTCTACAATAAACCAACAAAACAACACAAAATAACCATCTACCACTACTCCCTTGCTTATAGAACCCACTCTAACAAGGTAGGATTCTCATCTCTTCCTAATTTATTTTTCACTTCATATAATGTAGAGTGTACATGATTCATTTTACTACCTAAGAGATTTCTCTCATCTATATAGTACAAACTTGTAAACTTCAATTTGTTTTTACTAGTATTTCATGAATAAAGCACTTTAAAAATAATAAAAAATAAAAAACTAGCATCTACAAATCCTGTTACAGCTTTTAATTCACTTAAGTTCACTTACTAACAATGCTGCCTGTAAATAATATGAATCTCAGTTTTCCAAATGTTGGAAGTAGGGTTCAAAAAAGATAATTATATTCTTCAAGATCACACAGCTCTTTAATGGTGGGGTCAGGTATCCTATGAGTTTCTATAATCAAAACATCACCCCAGGCCTAGCTGGTTTGGCTCAGGGGATAGACCATCAGCATGCAGACTAAAAGGTTCTAGGTTTGATACCCATCAAGTGCACATTTCAGGGTTGTGGGCTACCTCCTCCAGTGTGGGTCGTGCAGGAGGCAGCCAATCAATGATTCTCTCTCATCATTGATGTTTCTATCTCTCTCCCTCTCTGTTCTTCTTTGAAAACAATAAAAATATATGTAAAACAAACAAACAAACAAAGCCATCACACCACCCTCTGAAATATGGGCACCTTATAGCATGTTGCTCAGGGGAAGAACTAAGGGCAGGTTGTGAACTAAGGGCAGGGCTCCCAAGGAGCCCTAGCACCAGCTCTGTAATTTCCCTAGGTAATTGAAATTAGGCATCTCAATTTGCAGGCTTCTGTAGGAAGCACAGAAATGCCTGGGGCTGTGTCTGTGCTTGTTTCATGGTCTTAGGTATGTCCATGGCTCATATGACATGATGTGAATGATGTCTGAAATAGAAACATATCATTTCTGTACTCCAGGGCTTCACGGTGAGAGCTCAAGTCCCGCTGGGCAGGAGGTAATGTGCTCAGGATCCAATTTAGACAGTCAAAGCCCTTGTATCTCTACAGCCTTTCCACAGTCTGATACCAAAAAATTACACAAAGTAATATTTGAACCAAAGAAGTTTCATATTTGCTTTTTTGGAAATAATAAGAGAGCCAGACGGATTATTTTTTTTAAACCTATTGGCCTCCTGTTTCAGCCTATTCATTGCTGTAACAGAAAACCATAGACTTAGTGGTTTATTAACAACAGTAATTCATTTCTCACAGTCCTCAAGGCTGAGAAGTCTAAAATCAAGGCACTGGCAGATTTGGTGTCTAATGAGAGCTCCCTTCCTGCTTCATAGACATCTACCTTTTTGCTGGGTCCTTGCCTGGTGGAAGGAGCAAGGCAGCTGTCCAGTGTCTCTTTTATAAGAGCATTAGCCTCATCCTAAGGGCTCTTCCCAGAGGTCCTACCTCTAATACCCTCACATTGGAATAAGGTGATAAAATATTAATTTGGGGGACACAAACATTTAAGCCCACCTAATTTGTAACAAGAAAAAACAAAATTTAACAAAAAATCTATTGTGAAAACCAAAGATACAATTGTCTCATTGTTGGGAAACACAATTTAGTGGAATTAGAAACTAACTAGAAAGTAATGGAATGACAGCTTCATTTTCTGGAATTTGTCTTATCACCTTTCCACACTGATTCTTCAACCTGTTTGGCATAAAGATGCTTCTTATATGCTATTTCTCATAACTCACTTCTTAATTGTTTCAATTTAGTCCAAGGATATTTTATACATCTCTGAGATGTATAGCTCTGCATCAGTGGCTCAGCATTCAGGTACCTAATTTACTTGTTACCATAAATCCTGTGAAACAGGGATTATTTCCAATGAGAAAGCAAGGGCCAAAAGAGACCATACCCTTGCCCAGAGTTATGGAAACAGTAAAGGACACAATAGATGTAAACTGGGTAACTTAGCTCAAAACCACTGACCCAGAGGGCCTCTCCAGTGCCTCAGCCTTCCAGGGTTATCAAATGCCACCCGCTCCAGCTTTCCCATACCAGAAATTTTTCAGAAAATTAATGAGTAGGAATCTGTTATGCTTCCTGTTTGCCTTCATCATATTTACTGATGAAATATTTTAAGGAGCCTCAGTTTTAAATATCAAAAGAATATTATATCTTAATCTATACGATTACCAGTGAATTCTTTTCAATGAGAATATAAATCAAACATCACAGAATGTTCAGAATTACTTATTCACACTTTATTGATTTAATAAAACCAAGAGCTAACACTTATAAAGCACTGTCTATGAAATATGTCAAGTGGGTGATAAACACTTTTGCATGTTTTGCCCCAGTCAAGTCTCCCAACAATCCTGTCATTGGCTATATTTGACAGATGAGAAAAGTTGAGTATTAGAAAGTTTAAGTCAAGAGTAGAGCCAGACACTAACTTCAAAACAATTTCAAGACCTTCATATACCCTTAAACTGTTTGCAAACAGAGGGAATCAGAATTCATAGTGATACCATTGTAAAAATGAGGTTATTCTATATAATAAAGAGCTAATATGCTAATTAGACCAGAGGGCAGAAAGACCTTTGGGAGTGACCAGTGGGCAGGGCCTTGAGGGTTGAGGCAGCTGGGGCCTCAAGGGCCAAGCCCCTTGAACAAATATCATGCATCGGGCCTCTTGTCAATTAATAACTGGGGAAAACAACAACAAAAAGAGAAGCTGCAATTTAGATGCTTGACCAATAAGGTGTGAGTGACCTCGGAAGGAGCTTACCTGTCAGTCATACCATGCAACAGGGCATTGGCTAGAACAGGTGTGGCCACTGAAAGCTGGGAAAAATTTGACATTTAAACTCCTGAACAAAAAGAGTTCTCTCTCTTCCTCTCCTGGCTCTCCAGTTGGGGTTGGGGGAGTGTACTCCCCTGCATCCGCACAGGTGACTCACAGCCATGTGTGGCCCACAGAGTGGACTAAGGGACTGGGACTAGCCTGATGCTGAATTGGATTCAACTCCACCATGGAACAGAAACTTTGGACATTGGCTTTGCTTCTAGCTTTGCTGAACCTCTGGCTGCATATTTCTCAGGGCTGGTTTAAGGAAAATGGGACTTTGGAAACCAAGGAATATCATTTCACATGAATAACTTTCTACTACATCTCATTCTCCCATGCAAGTCTTAGAAAAATCTTTTTCTCAAGACATTGAAAGAACCCCACTCCCACTAGCAATGGAGAAATTCCACTCATGAAATCCACCAAAAAAAAGTAGAACATGCACACATTTGATTACTAAGTGGGAGAAGCATGCATGCCTCCACATGCCCATGGCCAAGTGTGCTTTGCTTCAGATATTTCAAGTTCCTCACTGTATCTGTAAGGGTCGAAACACTCGCCGCTCAAAGGAAGACTCCAAGAGACATTCTCATGCAAACAGCAAGGGGTTTATTGCAGACCAAGCATGCTGGGGCTCACAACGTACTCTGAGAGCAGAGCAGAGGCTGAGAGCCCCGAGGCGATACAAAGCTGAGCTTATATACTATGTAACAAGCAACAGGGTTATACAGAGGTCAACACAGAGTTTTATTTCCTCATACCTACACACATCTCATAATCTACAGACTCTGCATATTTCTGGTTACCATGTGGTTGCGATAACAGGATAACAGGATGGGCTGGTGGTTATCTCTGGGTTAGTCTCTTGGGACATCTGGACCATGTCTCCTTTCGCAATTTAGCTACAGGCTGTCTTGCTACACAAGATTAACAACCTGCACCTAGGTTACAGCATCTTGGGAGTTTCCACTCTGTTCTCAACCCTGAGGCTGCAATAACAGGATGTAACTGGGGGATATAGTTTTAAGCTGGGCTGTGTTAATTCTTTCCCGGCCCAATCCTGATTTTTGCAACCTTACATATCTTTATGATGAAACTGCCAGCTGCTAAACCCAGCTTATTTTCTCCTTTTCGGTTCCTGGCATTTCCACAGGCCTCCTGGGCTCCTTAGCATTTACAATGACCTCTTAGTAGTGCTAATTTCAGGGATAAGTAACAATTGTAAGAATTACAATAAAAATGATTGATTATGATGATGGTGATGATACTGTTGATGATGTTATCACTACAGTTTTCATTCCAACCGGTCTTGTTTATCAGAGAAAGTGAGCTGAGAGGAGAGCAAATTGGAAATCTGCAATGAAAATCTTAGCTGGTAAATTACCATATGTGAATCTGCTTTGATTTTTGCATTTTCTGTAAGACAATTTGAATTCTAAATGGCACTTCAATCCAGAAAGTGTGGAATGTGAAATCTGCATGTTAAAGTCATAGAACTGAGCTCTGATAAATAGCCTCAAGTCTTAGTGTGCCATTAAGACCATTTATTTCTGTTTCCGTCCACTGTGGGGCCACATTCAACAGGTTTCTTTTTAAGATGGCTGAATCCTTTCAGCTCCAAATGGCAGGCCTACACTGTGAGCTGTGAATGCCACCCAGCAATAGAGGGTGACGATTATTAAAAACGGTTTTGTTGGAGCTCCTCATTCATATTATTTAATTGTCACGTCCTATAAATCAGTTAGATGGAGATTTGAGCTTTGCTGACACATGAAGGGGGAGAAAGGGGTATGTTTACAGCCTCGCTTCCTTTCCTCTCCATGATCTTTCTCAGGTTCCATTTCCATAAACGGTAAATTTTTATTTTTCCTCTGGGACATTTTATGAACAGAATAGTCCTGTCTCAGAAGAAAAAAAAAACAAAAAAACTAATCTTTAGAAAAGAAGATTGAGTCTGTACATTCCAAGCCTAAAGAGACTCAGGGCAGCGAAACCTAAGCAAGGAGTCAGGCATCATGCAATGTTCAGAGCTCCACCATACAAATAAAGAATTCTTTTAAGAGTTTAAAATTTGACTTCTCTATTTGCAACAGAAAGTCAGACACTAACAGGAATTGACTTCCATTAAAATTTACTTGATAGATATCATTTAGTTTGTCATCCAAAAATATTTTTGAGCACCATCCATGTATCAGCACTGTGCCTGAGACCGTGACCATGGAAAACAGAAATTAGCTATCCAGACATAAGTACTCAGTGAAGAACGAGGATTAGAGAAGGAATGTGAAAGGAGAAGCCAAGATACTAAATATAAACTTTACTCCCCTTCAGCCTGGCTGATTCTCACTGCCCATCATGGAGCTTTCTGTGACACCTCTCACTCTTCGCTTCCATCCATGACTCTATATTTGAAACTTATTGGCTAATGGAATTTTCAGAGATGGTGCAAATTTTTAATATCTGCACAATCCAATACTATAGTAACTAGCCATGTGTGGTTATAGAGCACTTGAAATTTAGCTAGTGTTCCTTAGGAAGTAGCTTATAATTTATTTCAATTTAAGTAGGTGCATTGGTCAATGGCTGGACTGCTGCAGGCCAATACAACTGAGGGACCTACTGTCAATTATGTGGTAACATTTTGGACAGTGTTAGAGTTAGATATTTCCATCCCTGCTCTTTCTCATCCTGGCTGCCAACCTCAGGTAAATTAGAGAACATCACTATGCCAAAATTCCTCATCTTTAAACCTGAAGTAACAATAGATTCTTCACAAAAATTGGAAGGATAAAACAGAAGTAAGTAAATAAACCTAGCTCAGTGTAGAGCTCAAAGAAGTTTCCAGTGAGTCTCTGTGTCCTTTCCCCCAGAACTCATCCCCTCCTTACACACTGCTAGGAGTTTCATAAAAAGGCTATGGTAAAATAACAAGATGGATTCTTTAATCAAAACTCTAAGGACTCCTGTGTGTAAATGACTGACTCTTTCAAAGTAGTTATGTTGTTTAAAGAACATTGTCATTGCTGAAGTGACTTTAGACTAACTCTTTTTCAAAACTATTTCCAGATTCATTTTCCAAGCCATCAAGGGTAACCATGACTAATGTTTGCTTGTATCTTTAATCTCTGAGTCATTTTTATATTTTATTGTTTTCTAATACATTTTCTATTAAAACAGAGAAGAGATCCAAAAATAAAAATTTTCCACAAATCCACCATGAGGAATTAAGAAGCATTAACACATTTCTTAAACATATTATAGCCTTTTTGATATTCCTTTAAAATACTAGTAAAACATAAGGTCATATTTTATATACAGTCTGGTATCCTAATTTTTTCCCGCAACATTCTCACATAAGCATATTATGTCAGTCATTCATTAAAATGTGATTTTTTAAATGGTTGCAAAGTATTTTATCATATGCATGTATCAAGCTATATGATTTACTCCTATGTGGCTATTTGTTTTTAAAGTAAGGAAATGATTACTAATTTATAAGTCTTGATTTTGAGTGCTTTTTGCTGTCTCCACAATATAAACCTACTTTAAAGATAGAGAAGGATAGAAGAGAGTAGCAGTTATCAAGTAGCTGCAATGCTTATCACATACATTACCTCATTTAATCCTAGAAATCCCAAGATATGCAGTATCATGCTCCAAATTTTTAGCAGTTAGGTATACAATTTCAAAAATGTATAAATTGTTCTAAGTCATATTTAGGAAGTACTTGAACCAGAATTTGAACTCAGGAGCATTTGAACCCCTCGCCCTACTTTATATTAGTAGGTGACAGCAAATGGATGATTTCAATCAAAGCATAATTCAATTCTAAAACATGCATGTCATTTCGTATAACTTGGTCAGCTTTCAGAATATTCATATCGGCTGCTTTGGCAGAAGAGAGGCAAAGGGTTAAAAACAATCTGGCTCTTGCTAACTACAAAACATAAAACCCAAATCTTTATTTTTCTGTTTGACCATGACCCCTTTCAACCCTCTGAAACACACCTGACCCCAGTCAGTCCCACACAGCAGTTCTCACTCCCAGCAACCAGGCCCCTTCTGCAAATGCCCACAGTAAACGCAGGAGCAATTTCAATTAACAGCCACCACTACATTGCGGGAATTACTTCCCCAAGTGCCCATTGATCTTTTTTTTTCCTTTTCGGGGTTTCCAAGTGAAGACCGTAGCTGATACTGCTGCAGGCAGTGTGACAGCCCGCTGGCCAGCTATGGCCAGTATTCCAGACTCAGCCTGGCCATGACACAGATAGGATCAATACTAGACTGGACAAAAGGTATGAAAGCCCCTTTAGACCTGCCCAAGAAACCATCACAAGCAGCAGCTTCTCTGATTTGTGGGATTTCAGGTCAGGAAGAGGAAGAGCGGGCCAGGTATTCTGTCCCTTTTAACAAAGGAAATTGGTCCTTGCAGGTTTCCAGCTCCAGGAAGGGCCCTCTAAGAGCATAATGTGTATGAGGGGAGAGAGGGGAGGCGAGTAAAAGAGGCTGGGGGAACCAAACCACACACATTCACTTAACATTCAGCTTTGGAAAAATAGACTTTTCTTATAGGATAAATTAGCAGGAGAAGCTCTCATCCTGCAAGCACAGGCAATACAGTATTAAGTGTTTTGAATGGCAGCTCTGGGAGTTCCCAGCAGCTGCAGTGTTTCTTTTCTGTTCTACATGGTTCTAACTAAAAGGAGCTGGTGTGTGTATAGACTAGGATAGTGGTCGGCAAACTCATTAGTCAACAGAGCCAAATATCAACAGTACAATGATTGAAATTTCTTTTGAGAGCCAAATTTTTTAAACTTAAACTTCTTCTAAAGCCACTTCTTCAAAATAGATTCGCCCAGGCCATGGTATTTTGTGGAAGAGCCACACTGAAGGGGCCAAAGAGCAACATGTAGCTCTCGAGCCACTGTTTGCTGACCACAGGACTAGGAGAACAGAGTTTCAGAACATTACTAACGTGAAGGCCTGAAGCTGGAACCTTGTCCTAGCAAAACCACAGCTAACAGACTGGGCCACCATTTTTACTTCACTGAGACACAACAGGTAGGAACATCCTCTGTGGAACCTGAGTCTGCTTGGGTTGGAATCCTGGCTTTGTAAGTACCCACTGTGTGACCCTGAGCCAGTCACTTAGCCTCTTTCTGTCTCCGATTCTTCAGCTCTGCAATGGGGTTAATCATAGTCCCTACATCTTAGAGATATTAGAAGATTAAGTGAGATACTATTTGTAAGTTGTTTCTAACAGTATCTGGAACATCATAAGCCCTATATAAGAATGCACCCAAGGATATGTTTATTGAAAGAAAGAGAGAAAGAAAGAGAGAGAGAGAGAGAGAGAGAGAGAGAGAGAGAGAGAGAGAGAACATTGATGTGATAGCAAAACATTGATTGGTTGCCTCCATTAGGAGCACTGACCAGGGATCGAATCCACATTTTTGCTGTACAGCACGATGCTCCAACCAACTGGGGTTACATAAATTTTTTTATATATATATTTTATTGATTTTTTACAGAGAGAAAGGGAGAGGGATAAAGAGTTAGAAACATCGATGAGAGAGAGACATTGATCAGCCGCCTCCTGCATGCCCCCTACTGGGGATGTGACCGCAACCAAGATATATGCCCTTGACCAGAATTGAACTTGGGACCTTTCAGTCTGCAGGCTGACACTCTATCCACTGAGCCAAACTGGTTTCGGCAAGTTACATAAATATTTTTTAAACAATTATTCTCTGGTTCTTTTTTCACATGGTCAATAAGCAGTGAGCACTTTAAGGCAGTATGGGCACAGTAGTTTCATTAAGACTGAATATCCTCAATTTCCTACACAACTCTACTTGCATGCTCATTTGTGCTGGCCACCATTCTTTAATCCAGAAAGCACATAAAATGAACTGTTTCTCCTTTTGTTCAAGGCAAACCTCTCCTGCTTCCCTTGTTTCACATCCTTTTTGGGAGCCCTACTGTATTTCTCCATTAGTGAACTTTCTGTTCATTACACTTTCCATGTATAAGCAAGTTCAAATTCTATAGGTGTAACAAGAGTCTTCTGTCTCCAGACCTTTTGTCTATGCCTTCTCTAATCCCCATCACAGACATCATTCAGATTGGATGATTTTCTATAATGTCTTTACAATGCAGATTTTTAACTCCTGCCCCTGAGATGAGAAGACGCTTCTCTCCCTCAACCTATCTCATTATGGGAAAATTTTAAAAAATAATAATAAACAAAGATAAGTAAATTGCCTAATGCAGTCACTCAGAGATTTGAAAAATATCAATCCTTGACAATGCTAAAGGTATACTTCATAAAAGAATATTAGAGTTCTTAACATAGGTAGCCAAGTACCTGGAAATTGAGGACTTTACTCCCTTTCTAAAAATGTTTTTAACAAGAAAATATAGAAAAATACTTTTCTTATTAACTTTAATTTATCCTGAAAATTTCATTAACCAAATTATTTCCTTCCTAAACCTTCTTGTTGATTGCAATTTTACCCTGGTCCATAAAACCAACCAATGTATAGTTAAACATATTATAGAAATAAAGAGCCAAAAAATCACCACAGAGAATATGAATTATTTTCTATGTCTCTTGTCAACATTTGAAGATATTTTCATCAGAGAACCATCAGTTTTATAGACTGCTGAAGATTAATTCTTGAGGCAGTCATTATTCAACTGAAGAAGAGATGAACAGAAGTGACAGATGGATTAACCAATGTCATTACACAGGTAAGATTATCAACAAGTCAAAATATCTTAAAGTCCTAGGTGGTTTGTTATCCTACAACAGAAGTACAGCAGTACCTCGAGATACGAGTTTAATTCATTCCGTAACCTTGAGGCATGGGAAACAATGAGGCGCTCCAGTCGTAGTAAACTGGTGGGTCGTGTGCAGCTGGCCAATCCGCTCAATTACTCCTATCTCAAATGTTGCTCATATTTCAAAGCAAAAATCGCTCGCTCGACGGCTTGTATCTCAAAAATTTCGTATGTTAGGGAACTAGTATCTCGAGGTACCACTGTAAAAGGAAATGGGGGATCAGAGCATTACTTGTCTAATGTAATACAATTCTTCTTTTTAAAACTTACAATAAACATTAGAGGTCTGGCACACAAAATTCACCTAGCCTGCGATCAGGGCTTCTTCTCTGGCTGCCAGCAGCTGGCCCCACCCCCTGCAGCCACCCACCCAGGTTCCCACTTTGCCATGGAGCATTCAGAACCTGGCAGCCAGGTAGGGGGAAGGGACTGAGAGGTCAGGCCATCCCATCCACTTGAGGCCTCACTCCCCACTGTGGGTCGCCCTCTGTGTGGGGGTAACTGACAGGGCAGGGGCTTTGGCCTGGAACAACCTGCATCTCCCACCAACCATCCCTGGGGTCCCTGTATACCATTGGGCAATCAGAGCCTCTGGGCCAAGGGTAGGACTGAGAAGTGGTCAGCGCACTTCATAGTGACTAATCAAGCATTCATTCTGGTCATTCTGCCATTATGGTCACTGGGCTTTTATTATATAGGATAGGATAATGTTTCATGGATAGAATTCTCAGAGCTCATCTTAGCTCTTATGGAAGTCGAAGGTGAAACAGACCTATAGAAATACTCATAATTTTATTTTATTTTTTATTTTTATTTTTATTTTTTTGTTAATTTTTATACATATCTCCCCATTGCCCCCCCTCCCTCCCAGGCATACCCCAACCCCCCAGTGTCTATGTTCATTGGTTATGATTATATGCATAGATACAAGTCCTTTGATTGATCTCTTATCTACCTCACCTAACTTTATTTTAGGTGATCTTAAAAATTATTATAATTTGTATTTGCTGCTTCTACTGGGAGGATGAAGATCATTCTGAGAAGACTATAGATATCCCAGAAAGTATCAGCATCACTCTGGTGGGATGTACAGTTATTGTGGAGGGCCCCAGAAGCACCTGTGAGGAACTTCAATCACATCAATGCAGAACTCAGCCTCTCTGGAAAGAATAAAAAACAGGCTCTGGGTTGACAAATGGTGGGAAAATAGAAAGAAACTGACTACCGCTCACACCATCTGCAGTCATGTACAGACATGATCGAAGTGTTACAATGGGTGTGTACACTCACTTCCCCATCAACATTGTTATTCAGGAGATGCAATAAAAAAAGGAAATGTATTAAAAAATAAGACTTAAGATTTCATTATACTATCCTAAACCTTCATCAAGTTTACCAAGAATAATCTAATTCTCTTTCCTATTGTGCTCCTGAGCCCCCCTTGTAGGGCCATTTCACCATTGCTGTTTGGATCTTGCTGAAGTCAGCAATACAGACCTGTTTTCAGCAACTTATACCAGCAACCACCATTACCAGTCTCTCAGATGCACTTCTTATTCCTAGCTCCTCTCGTATCTTCTGACAACATGCAAAGAAACATACCCCATTCCCCCAAAAGCATCACTCATTTGTCAAGGCATTTAACTATGTATCTCAGCAGCATGACTGCGGCTTCTCCACGCTTCAGGCTGCTGCATCATATACCATGCAAGAACAAAGATGGAAAGGGTAATGACGTAGGCCAGAGGGCTGCTGTAAAATCTATAGGGTGGAAATTAGCACTCGCTTTGAATTACCTTCCCATTTGCAGGATGAGCAGAGCCTGTTTAACGCCATGTGCATCGGTTTCCTCCTGCACCTTTAAAGGAAAGCCTCTTATGCTTGGCTCCTGTAGGTCCTGAGGTTAGTGCCATGCGCAAGTCCCACTGCTTTTCCATTCACTGTATTTCCACATGCAGGAGATGGGCCGATTTACAAGTTGGAAAGTCCTGGTTCATGAATACAAAAAAAAAAAAAGCATTTGATTATATCACTCAAATAAGGCTGCTGAAATTAAAAATTCTCCCCTGGTTGGGCCAACATTAGACTTTTAAATTGGAGAGCAGGATTAACCAAATAGTGCAGGAATTGGCTCTTAGAAAAAATGCCAAGTGCAGTCCTGCTTTGGCTGTGGCTGGACTGAATAAACACAGTGTCAGCCAAGAGACAGGGAAAGCAATGCCTCTCCCAGGCAAGGGAGTGCAGATGAAATGAAGAATTGAAGTCTGCAGTGGGTCCATGAATTTCTGAGCTCATGGCAAATTATTGAAGTTATACTACATACCAGAACACAAAACCAAAACATGGGGTTTAGATTCTCTTGGTAAATGCCTTTTATCTAGTGTATTGTGGTGAATGTACACATATTTTCATATGAAAAGTTTATTTCTTATTGTGCACAATCTCTCTCTCTCTCTCTCTCTCTCTCTCTCTCTCTCTCTCTCTCTCTCCTTCCTGCGCCCTCTTTATGCCCTTCCCCTTTCACTGGCACCTGCACCATGAATCATGGCATGGCCCTTCTGCAGGCCTCCAAACAATAAGTGATTTCCCTGCACAGTGACTTTAGAGTAGTGGTTCCCAACCTTTCTAATGCTGTGACCCTTTAATACAGTTCCTCATGTTGTGGTGACCCCCAACCATAAAATTATTTTTGTTGCTACTTCATAACTGAAATTTTGCTACTGTTAATGAGTCATAATCTGTGTTTTCCGATGGTCTTAGGCAACCCTGCTAGTGGTTGAGAATCACTGTTGTAGAGCCTAAGACCATCGGAAAACACAGATATCTACATTACAATTCATTAACAGTAGCAAAATTACAGTTATGAAGTAGCAACAAAAATAATTTTATGGTTGGGGGTCACCACAACATGAGGAATTGTATTAAAGGGTCACAGCATTATGAGAATCACTGCTTTAGAGGCTCCTTTCATAATCCTTAGGCTCTGAGACTTACTTCTTCTCGCCCACTTTCAGATAAAGCACACCTCTTGTTTACTAATCTAACTGACATTTGGGGAAATAGCCAGTGATCATCTGGACCAGAGATTTACCATTCCCAGTCTAACAAATTCAGTTTTCATCCAAGTCCCACTCATTTAACCCAAATATAGAAATGAAACTGCAGATCCTGTATTGTTACTCAAGATTAAGCTGCTTCTTTCTTTCCTCCTCTCATCTCAATTGTAAGATAAAGAATTAGGGAAGGAATTGTTTAAAGAAATTTTTTTTTTCCTGTGCCCTTCCCATTAAGAAATGCATAACATTTGCTAATGTAATTTATAGTCAGTTGGACTAGGTTCAAGTACTGGCTCTAATATCTTCTACCTGTGTCTTAACCCTCTCTGCCTCCAGTGTTCTCATCTTCGAAGAGAGAATAATAATGATCTTATTTCACAAGGCAGTTCATTCAGTCTGTATCTATTTATTGCATTAAGCCTAGGTCAGGCTTCCTTTTAAGTCCCTTATCTGGTTTCACTCAATTTATGTCATAACAATATTTAAGAGACGTACTACTATAATTCTTATTTTCAGATGAATAAATGATAGAAAAGCACCATGTTATTAAAAGCTGGGCTCATGACCAGTGCTGCAGTTCAGGATGCTAGGGTGAATTAATCTTGGAGCCTGGCAGTCTTGGAGTCAGGCTCAGACTCTCAGCAGACACTCCTACCTCTCAAAATTCTGCATCTCCATCTTCGGATGGTACTACTCTCCTACAGGTTGTATGATGCTGACACTAATGCACATTGAATCCTCCCTGGCGAATAAATATTTTACAAGCTAAAAAAATCATTTCAGAAATGGATACCCTCTTGAGAGAGGACTAGGAGGAGATGAGTGACGAGGCAATGATGCAGTTCTTATCTCCCTTCCAATCAACTTTGGTTAGAGAGAAAGGGACTCACACACCGCTCTACTGGTTGGTGTTATTATCTCAAATGAATAGGGGGAATACCCAAGACTCTAATTAGTAAATTGATTTGCCCAAGGTAATCATCAAAATAAGTGGTCACATTTCTAATTTTGCTCTAAGTCCAAAGAACAAACTCTTTTCACTGGAATGCCTTATACTGTTGTGGTAGTCTTAAGGATGCTCACTGATTCCTTTTAGCTCTTCCTCTTAAAATACATTATAAGCTTGCCTCTGTATTTGGGTTGGGCTATTTTTTTATTTGTGTATTTTTAATTATATTTTACTCAGGCTGTTATTATCATTGACAGTAAGGAGGAGGCATGCTAGTACATGAAGTTCATATAATTTGTGATAAATTATTGTCTTTATATAAACCATACACATGTAAATGCGTAAGAATTTATTATGAATTAATTGATAAGAGAAGGGCAAAGTAGCATAATGAAACAAGAAGATCACCAAATCTCTAGTCCATCTCTAGATTGAGTAATGTCATTAAGAAATCTTGCAACTTTGGGTAAATTACATAATTTCACTGAGTCTGCATTACATCAATGGTAAAATGAAACTATTATTTCACATTTCTATGCCAGAAATTAACAAGTGGAACCTCAGTTCTAAAAGTTAATTCATTCTGGGAAGCTGTTCAAGAAGTGATTTGTTCAAAAACCAAATAATGTCTCCCCTTAGAAATAATTTAAATTGAATTAAACTATTTTAGACCTCCAAATGATCCCATATTTTCATCTTTCCTATATATACTGCATGTCCAATGTACTTTTTAATCTATAAATAAACACTTTTTTTAAAAGGACATGAAATATAAATGAAAATATAACCAAAAGGAAAAGAAATGTAAAGTAAAAAAATGAAAATGTACATACACATTAGAACTTACCTGTAATGTTGAGAGCTATTGGTGACTGAATATGGAGAGGAGGGATGGAGGAAAAAGGTGGAGGTTTTCCCATACAACAACCACATCAGCCTGTCCTGCACTAGCTTGGATCCTGGCAATGACTTCTCCTGTGTGATATAGGTCCTCTTGGTATTTCCTTCCAGAAGAGGCCTGTCTCATCACAACTGAACACTTATGAATACTTGTTGGGGAGCAAGTCCTACAGCCTCTACATGTTCTTGAAATTCTGTCATGAAATTATCAGCAGCTACTTTGTTATAACTGGCTACACTCCGCTTATCTCACTACACTTTTCTTCAATTTGTCAAACCACCCCTACCAGCCTTAAACAAATCACTTCCAGCACTCCTTCCGAGGGTGTCTTCAGGAGGTCAGCATGCAGCATCTTCACTTTTTCACATGTCACTGCCTCCAAAATGCTGTCACCCCCTGACGGCTTTTCGTTTATCCAAATCAATAACAATTTTTCTACCTCTTCAGTTTCCCATGATCCTTGTTTTGTGAGCACTTTCATGCCCTTGGCAACATCAGCACTCTTGATGGCCTCTTTATGTTTTAAAATTGTGCTAATCGTTGATTTCACTATGCCATACCCTACAGCCAGACCAGACATGTGAACACCTCTATCATACTTTGCAATTTCTTTTTAAAATTCTATCATCCTTCTCATAACTTTCCTTTTCACTTTATTTCTATCACTAACCTTATTAAGTCCTATGGTGACTTACTATTTAATGATAATAAGCAGCAAAAAAGCAAAAAAAAAACCTACAAAAATATTCACAGCACAATTTCCTAAGATGTTAACAATAGGAAAGGGACTCATACTCTTGCATTCTATCCTTTGTTGCCTGAGAGACTTGTACCTGATCATTCAGGTGTCAACATGAAAAGTTTGTCAGATGGAGAATCAAAGTTGTGTTTCAAACACGAGAAATTTTTTCCATAAACAACTTGTTTGAGAACTGTATTGTTAGAAATGGGAAATGTTATAAAACACAAGTTAGACTGCATAGAAGATAGACAGTGGGACCATTTTTACCTGAGAAACCAGTATTTTAAAATTTTCCTGTGCAGTAATTTATTTACCATTCAAACTTTTTGGTCTGTTCCATTTTCCTGAATTCACATGTAAATTTCAAAATGTGAACAGACACCTTCTAACTTATAAGACCAGTGATTAGGAGCATGGCATTGCAGCCTTTTACTGGCATGGTCATACACTGGTAATGTATCCATCAATATTTGTGTTTACTTTCACGGATTCAATTTATAATTTTTAGAGTCTCATTCTACTTAAATAACCACTTATCTGCTCAGTTCCGAATCAGCATCAGGGTAGTGTCCAAATTGACTAAATGCAAGCAACTCAAAGGGTCAAGACCTTGAAGTTCCCAACTGGACTTTGTTCAGAGCAACCAAATGTCCAGGTCAACAGGCTTGAAATAACTGATTCTGATGTGGGCAATGGAACAAAGCCATTATCATCCTCAACCCTTCCAAACTCTGCACAACTCACAATAAATTCAAAACAGAAGAAAAAAAATGTCACAAAGTTAGGCACCATGTTGTTAAAGCACCTAAACTACTTCTTTCTGGAAACGTTTTTATATGTAATTCAGCATTCTTCTCACTCTGTTAGAACACTAAACACACCTGGAAGATCTAAATTTCTTATTAACTTACCATGTTTCTCACTAGTTAGGGGGAAAAAACCAAAAGGGTGGGAATTGTGGGTATCTTGTGTTTTTAGAACCTACTAGAGTGCCTGGCATTAGTTGTAAATTTAAAAAAAATTAAAAAAACTTTAAATATTTGTAATTTTTTTAAATATCTGAGGTCCTATTAACATACATTTTTCTATTCATTCAATTGTAGATATTGTATGCTTATTGTATAGCAGGCACATTGAGGAAACAATGATAAATAACTTAGACATGGAGCTTAACTTCTGGTGGGTAAAATAAATACTAAATTATCATTTACATAACTAGATATTTAATTACAATTGCTGGTATTTTACTAAAAAGAAGAAATATAGTTTACCAAGAAGATACATTACTTGATTCATGCTGTGTGAGGGAAAGATTACCTGATAAAGTGAACGAGATAAATTGGAAAGAATGACAAGTAATATGATGAGTCAGGGAGAATAAAGCACCTTCCAGAGGAAAGAGTCTGTTGTAGAACCCTGAGAGGCAAAGACTAAAGCTGCATTCAAGGTCAGAGAGAAGTCAGTGAGGACATGGTAGAAAGAGGGAGCAGAGTCCTGAATGATGCATTTGATGAGGCGGCAGAACCTAGTCTTCCAGAACCTATAGATTATGTTGAGATTACTGTTTCTTATTATCCCAAAGAAAAGAGAAAATTCTTGAAAATTATAAAACAGAGTTTTTAAAGAGTATTCTTGGCTGCATTAATGATCATAGTTGCAGAAATATAACAGTGAGTTCAGAGAGGCCAGTCAAAATGGTATGGCTATTTAAAACCTGGAGGAGGCAGTGAAGCTAGAAAAAAAGAAATCAGGTGATTTGAGACTTAGGGAGAGAATTAATTAGTAATTCTAATGGGGATGGTAACTGAAATGTGATGATCGAGAAAGAAAATGTTAAAGATAAATCCCAAATGTCTGGCTTGCACCTTTCAGACAGATTCAAGCCAACTCAGTCCCAAAGTACCCATTAGGCTCAGTGGACCTAGTGTCTAGGGCCCACAAAAGTGATTTAATTCTTTTCAAATCATAAAAGCAAAATGAACCTTTAGTTTAAAGAAAGTGCTTAAATATATAATATTAATAAATCCATCTTTATGCCAATGCAGTAAGAATAATATTTAATATTTTTATGGAAGCAAAAATATGAGGGCCCATGACAGTTATCATTTGGCCTTTGGCCAGTTGTCACTGAAACAAAAAAACTAGACTCTAGAGATGAGGTAAGAGCCGAGAGAGCTGTGATAGCACCAGGCAGGTCTGCTCTGACATTGGGTTGAATGTTTGAAGGAGATGCCAAACATCCACTGGCAAATGACAAAAAGTCCTTTAGCTACACAATTTAAAAATGACTATGGTGCTCTTGATGTCTAGAAAGAATGAAGCAAGGTTAAATTTGGGGTCCTCCAGTATGGGTTTCAGTTCGAGCCCCAGCTCCGTGGTGGACTTTTATTATTCTGATTGCATAAAATAACACCACCTTTCTTCTAAGATGTTTCAAAGCATGTGATTATGTTGGTGGTAGTCCTACTGCTATAGGGAGGGGTTATCTGACCTGAAATGAGCCAGACAGAGCCCACCTGTAGAATGTTATATCTAAAGGTGATTGGGGAAATCCCTGTGCCCTTCAAACCCATTGGAATGTACCCTCAGAATTGACAGGGGAAGAATAAGCTACGATGTGGAGAAATCTGCTTGAGAAAAGGAAGCTAGCCTGCAGAAAGAGACAGATCAATGAGAGAAAGTCCTGTACTCTAGCCTACTATTTCTAACACTTCCTTTTCGGATAGTTAACCAATAACTGATCATTCTGTTTGGATTAATTCCAGTTTTGATCATTTTTAAAAGCCAGAGTGCTGGTCAATAAACTACATAATACCCATGTGATCTTGGGTAAGGTATATAATCCTCCCAAGCCTCAGTTTTCTACACTGTAGGATAGATATGGTAAAACTTATAGCAAAGTGTTGGGATGACAATTATAGGAGAAAATTAGATAGGAATGCCTTAAAGTTCAGCATAAAATGCACATATTGGCATTTTTACATAAAGGAAGGGGAAAGGTGGGGAGGCTTCTAGATTAGTCAACATGGGAGTTGTTGGCCCAGAAAGGATTCAGTTACTGTGAAGCCATCAGATGTGGCTTAAGGAGGCCTTGAAGAAGTCTTATTTTTCTGTAGTGCTCTATTTAATATTAATCTTTACTCATTTGCCAATATTTTCCAAAATCAGATCATCTGAAAGAAATTTACATAGGGCTAGACTGACTCCCCCATCCACCTCATTTCAATGTTCATGGTAAAAGCCTCCTTCTCTCTGCCCTCAAAGTGCCCTGTCCCAATTCTACTGACCTTTACTGATGACAGCATGAATTGTTTATGTCTGTAGATTTCAAAGTCTTCAAGGGCTAACTCAGTTTCATTTATGTGTGCTCTAGCACTGAGCATACAATAGGTACTAAATAAATATTAGTTCAATAAATTGATGAATTCAGATATATTATGTTTCAAACTCATTAGTATCTCTGAGGCTAGTGATCTGTGTTATTTTATCTAAAATAAAACTCAACCACCTGGATCAAGGTTTGAAAGTGTGCTTGCCGAGCAGGTGGTGCTGTGCTCATGAATGGCCTGGAGCTCCTTTATGATAAAGCAGCACTGTGTGTCTAAATAGAGATCATCTTTAGCTCAACTGGTGGCAGAATAAGGGTGCTTCTGAAGAGTATCCCAAAATCACCTATTGCTATAAGACAATTGGCTACTCAAGACACCCTTCAGAGCCTCTGGAGCTTACTTCATGGGTCTATCCTTAAGGCATCTATACCTCACTTCTGTAAAACTGGTAACTGAGTGAAAAAGAGTCTTTCGTGGCAACAACACATTTTTAAATTATAAGTCATAAAAAAGCATTGTAAAGGCTCATAATTCTTCACATTCCAATAAACATAACATCAATTCAAAACTCAAGGCCAAGAAGCTTAGCCAAGTTTCTATCCAGATAGAATTTATAATAAGGGTTACAGAGCCCTGACAACTAGAGATTCTAGCCAAATCAAGGACAAGCTATAAAAGGAACACAGCTTCCTAATGTGTCAAAATAACACCATAAACATGGTATCCAGTTTGCCAGAAAGTTTGATTTTGATCTTTCAGTAAATGTGTTGAGAGCCTACTATGTGACCAGGAATGCTTGGAGGCTGGGGTGATGAATGGGCCTCTATAAAGTTGAGGAGAAATATATCCTATTTAATAAAGGAGTAATATGCAAATTGACCATGCCTTCAATACACTCAGAAGCCACAACTACAAGCCAATCAGGAATGAATATGCAAATAAACCCAACCAAGATGGCTGCAGCCAAGGAGAGCAGGAGGGAGGCTTGGGTTTCCCTGGAGATGGAGGAAGCCAAGCTTTCTGCCTGTCCTGGCGACCCAATCCTCCACTCAAGGCTACAAAGTTTCAATTATAGAAGATAAATAAACCCCAACAGAAATAGCTGCCGCCACAGAACAAGAAGGAGGGTTGGCTCTGCTACAGGCTACAAAGTTTCAATTGTAGAAGATAAATAAATCCCAGATACCAGGGCCTCCACTTGGGTTGCCGGGGTGTGTGGCCAGCCTGCAAACCACCACAGGCACCAAGGAAATCCCCACCCTGATCCAGAATACCATTCAGGACAAACCAGCTGGCCCCCACCCGTGCACTAGGCCTCTATTCTATCTAATAAAAGCATAATATGCAGATTGACTATCTTTCCAACACATGACTGCCCCCATTTGGACACAAGATGGCCAGCACAAGATGGCCAGCAGAGGAGGGCAATTGGCAGAGACCAGGCCTGAAAGGGAGGGCAGTGTGGGCAATTAGGCCAGCAGGGGAGGGTAGTTGGGGTCAATTAAACCTGCAGGGAAGGGCAGTTAGGGGTGATCAAGCCTGCAGAGGAGAGAAGTTGGGGGTGACTGGGCCTGCATGGAAGGACAGTTGAGAGGACCAAGGTCTGCAGGCGAGAGTAGTTGGGGGTGAC
>JAAGEH010000021.1:3331721-3536231 GCA_011751065.1 Lasiurus cinereus
TGGTCACCCCCAACTGCCCTTCCTTGCAAGCCCGGTCACCCCCAACTTCCCTCTTCTGCAGCCATCCCCCTCAAAATCCAGGACTGCTGGTTTCCAACTATTCACCTGCCTGCCTTCCTGGTCACCCCTAACTGCCCTCCCCTGCAGGCTTGATTGTCCCTAACTGCCCTCCCCTGCAGGGCTTGATCACTCCTAACTGACCTCCCTTGCAGGCCTGGTCCCTCCAACCGCCCTCCCCTGCTGGCCATCTTGTGGTGGCCATCTTGTGTCCACATGGGGGCAGGATCTTTTGACTACATGGGGGCAGTCATCTTGTGTGTTGGAGTGATGGTCAATCTGCATATTACTCTTTTATTAGATAGGATAGAGGTCTGCTGCATGGGTGGGGGCCAGCTGGTTTGCTCTGAAGCGTGTCTTGGATCAGTGTGGGTGTTCCCTTGGGCGTGGGGTGGCCTGGGCTAGGGGCCTGTGGTGGTTTGCAGCCAGCCACTCCCTCCAGCAACCCAAGTGGAGGCCCTGGTATATGGGATTTATTTATTTTCTACAATTGAAACTATGTAGACTGGAGTGGAGCCAAGCCTTCTGCTGCCACAGCCATTGAAACTTTATTGCCTTAAATGCTAGCCAGGCTTTACAGAAAGCTTGGCTTCCTCCATTGCCAGGGGCAACCCAGGCCTCTCTCCTGTGCTCTCTGTGGCCTTAGCCATCTTGGTTGGGTTAATTTGCATACTCGCTCTGATTGGCTAGTGGGTGTGGCTAGTGGGTGTGGCTTGTGAGTGTATGGTCAATTTGCATATTACTCTTTTATTAGATAGGATAAAGTCGTTGGAGGTATGCTTTGTTAAGATTATATCCTACTGGAATGGGGTGGTCCTCTGATGCAGTATGACTGCTATCCTAATTAAAAGAGGAAATTTGGACACAGACAGCTAGAGCGCCATGTGAAGATTGCTGTGAATCCTGCCTCAAGCTAGGGAACTTAGGAGCTGGAGAAAGATCTGTAATACATCTTTCCCTGGAGCCTTCAGAGGGAGCAGGGCCCACAAAAAACTTGACCTCAGACTTCTGGCCTCTAGAACTGTGAGACAATACATTTCTGTTTAAGACACCCAGTTTATGCTACTTTATCACAGCAGCCCAAGGAAATGAATACACCTTAGCTTTCTCATCTAAATATTGAATATCATAAAAGCTACATAGTAGTAATACAGGGATTAAATGAGATAGATAGTGTCTACATTAAGAGCTTTTTGAACTGCAAAGTTTAGTGTAGAGTACATATGGAGAAGCACAAAAATGTAGCTCTCCCATAGAGACATTTGGCATTGCCCAGACCATATTAGGTTCCCAAGCAAGTGTGAAGTTCAAGTTTTAGTTTTTAAGAGCAAAGAATGGAGTCTAGACTTGTGCTGTCAATATAGTAGCCACTTGCCACATGTGAGCACTTGAAATGAAAGTATTTCAAAGTGAGATTTTAAGTGTAAAATGCACACTAGGTTTCAAAGACTTACCATGAAAAAAATCTCAATATATTTATACTGACCACACATTGAAATTATATTTTAGATCTATTGGCTTAAATAAAATGCATTCTTAAAACTAGTTCTAAATTAATTTCACCTGCCTTTTGTTTGTTTTGCTTTTCAATGTGGTTCCTGGAAAATTTATAATCCTCAAGTTGCACACATTCTACATGTTTTGAACAAACAAGTATGGAGCTAAAATGTGTCCCTGTATTCCTGAAATCACATACTGTTTCACATCCTGGTTGCATGTCAATGAAAGCAGAAGGTGTGTTTAGAACACAGTGCAACTGAGAGCATGGTAGGTCTGCCTACCAGTGGTCCCATCAGCTGTGGCTACTTCATCAAGGAAGGTTTTAAAAGTTCAGAACTTTGATACCCTTCCTCTGCTTGTCCTCCATCCTTGCATCACCTTCTCTAGAGGGACTTCTGTTCCTCTGGCTGGTGAGGGGACTCTGGGATTTCAGTTCACTGCCAGTGGGAAACTAATGGCCCTTGCCCTCAGGTGAGAAGGTTGTGTATTTGAGAAGTGGCTTCTCCAAAGTCAAACAGAATATTCTAGGAATTATGACTTTGAAGGCATACAAAATCTAGTTCCAGCCTTGACTTTCACAAATACATACTGAAAGCTAGACATTAGCCAGGTGATAGAGATGTGGATAATTGTGAAATGGGTTTAACCATTAGGGACTCAGACTGAACTGGGGAAACTAATGTTTACCCCCAGGACTACAATGAAAATTGAATAACATCCCGTAGGAGAAGTGCCTTGTTCTACAAGGACATATAGACAGACACCTATTATCAGGGTTGTCGCCACAAATGCCTCCCCATATGTAAAATTGTCAGTGTGGTCTGACACATAGGAGTTCACAGCCCTCTTTCTTCTCCACAATTAAGTGAGCTTTCCAATGTCCACAAATGTCTGCCAAAATATTCCCTTTAGTTGTGTGAAAATTAAAGTCCAGAACAATATATGACACACACACATCTCAATCACACAGATTGTTAGTAGTTTCGTGGCTTAATTTAAATTCCTCGGGCTTCAAAATTTAGCTGTTCCATGTTCTTGTGGTGCCAGTATCAATACTCACTGAATAGCTTTATGTTCTGTCTTTAGCACAAAGAATACAAAATACCTGGTCTACAGCAATCAAGTACTTACAGTGTAATACATACTGCCTTTCCAGAAAAACAATGAGTTTCTCTCATGCAGGTGCCATATTTTATCCTCCAACACCCAGAACCTAATACTGTTCTCTGTGTGCAGTGGAAACTTCGTAAATATTTTTTAAATCATTACTTTGATCAAAAGAGTTCAGTATCAGCAACACAATTTTTAGCAGGTAGCATGGCATGGAAACCACCTTTTTTCTTCAGCCATCCCAGGGTCCTAAATTTCTAGGTGAAGTCATCCATCAGTGACTGTAGCTGCTATCTTTCCAGAAATGAAAAGAAGAAAATCTCAGAAGAAGATCTGATCATCTGCTTATAGTCTGCATAATTTCCCAAATCTTCAAGGCCAAGGACCTATTGGGCTGGGGGAACCTTGGTTGAAATTACTCTTCTAGTACCTCCAGTCAGCCTTCAGAGATGGCATGGCTCAGCAGAGCTGCATGTTTCCGTACTCCAGTGACTCATTTGCTTCTTCCTTGACCCTGGTGCATGAAATTCGTGCACCGGGTGGGGGAGGAGAGGTTTGTCCCTCAGCCCAGCCTGCACTCTCTCCAATCTGCCCTTGAGGGATGTCTGGCCAGGATCGGACCTAAATAGGCTACTATACATCCTTCTCACAATCCAGGACTGCTGGTTCCCAACCACTTGCTTGCCTTTGCCTGATTGCCCCTAACTGCTTCTGCCTGCCAGCCTGATTACCCCCTAACCACTCCACTGCCAGCCTTATTGACGCCTAACTACTCCCCAGCCGGCCCGATTGCCCCTAACTGTCCTCCCCTGCAGGCCTGGTTGCCCCCAACTGTCCTCCTCTGCTTGCCCAGTCACCCCTAACTGCCCTCCCCTGACAGGCCTGCCCCCCCTCAACTGACCTCCCCTGCTGGCCTGGTTCCCTTCCCAACTGCCCTCCTCTGTCAGCCTGGTAACCCCTAACTGCCTCCCTGCTTGCCTGATTCCCCACAACTGCCCTCTCCTGCAGGCCTGGTTCCCCCAACTGCCCTCCGCCGCAGGGCTGGGTTCCACCTAACTGTCCTTCCTTGCTGGCCTGGTCTCCCTCAACTTCCCTCCCCTGTTGGCCTAGTCACCCCAATTGCCCACAACTGCCCTCCCCAGCCAGCCATCTTGTGGCAACCATCTTGTGTCCACATGGAGGCAGCCATCTTTGGCCACATGAGGGAGGCCTTGGTATGATGGTCAATTTGCATATACTTTTGTTAGATAGTATTTCCCCTTAAAATCTATAACCCTGTACACTCCTCCTCACACCTGCACCCATCACCAGCTTCTCTGTAACTCTTTGCTCCTTTTTGATATAGTGAAAATCACCAAAGAAAACCTCCATAAAGTGGGTGTGCTGGCCTGTGATAGATGATAAGGCAGCACAAAGGATAGATCCCAGAACCTTCAGAAGTTCAGGAAGATTGTTGAAAAACCAGATTAATTACAGATCTGGTGCAGAAATAAAGATACAGGGCAGCTCCATTCTTAAAGGTTTTATCTACGTAAGGCAGGATGCAGCCAACTGAGGCGGCAGCCTTCAGTGATAGGCTGCCATGGACAGGGTTCAACCCAGGACCAGAACAGAGTCCTTATTCTGAGGATGCATAACAAATGCAAGACTTACCAAGCCTTAAAGAGAAAATAATCAAGAAGATACCCTTGATATCCTGCTGGAGCCTTCTTGTAAGTGTCTCCTTGCATAGGGCTCCCAAGTTACATGCCTTTCTCACCTTACCAGTAGGAAAAACAGCTAAGAAAAACAAGTCAGTCAGAGAAAGATAAGTATCACATAATCTCACTCATATGTGGAATCTAATGAACAACATAAACCGATGTACAGAGTAAGCCCAGAGACATAGAAGCATGGAACAGACAAACAAATCTCAAAAGGAAGGCAGGGGTAGGAGAATGGGGAGAGATTAACCAAGGAAATTTAGATGCATATATGCATAGTCCATGCACACAGACAATAGTGTGATGAAGGCCTGAGAGGGATGAGTGAGGGGTTGAGGGGATCAAAAGAAAAGAAAAGGGGGAGGACATATATAATACTTTCAATGATAAAGATATTTTTTTTTGAAAAACAGCATATAGGAAACAAAGATGAGAACTCTTAGCTAAATGTAGAAAAAACACATTATTAACATTTTATTTTATTTTAAATATATTTTATTGATTTTTCACAGAGAGGAAGGGAGAGAGAAAGTTAGAAACATCGATGAGAGAGAGACATCGATCAGCCGCCTCCTCCATGCCCCCTACTGGGGATGTGCCCGCAACCAATGTATATGCCCTTGACCGGAATCGAATCCGGCACCTTCCAATCCGCAGGCCAACGCTCTATCCACTGAGCCAAACTGGTTTCGGCCATTATTAACATTTTAAATATGTTTCCTTTAAGTCTCTCTCTCTTTCTTTTTCCATATATACATTTTTGGGACACCCTGTATATATACTTAAAACACATCTCTCTGTACATATACATATGCATATACATATACCTATACCTATAAACATAAACATATGTTTATATTTATTTATTTGCTTAAAAATTGGTTTCATGGTACAAGTAATTTAGTACTCGGATTTTTCACATATATTATATGAATTAGTCCATGTCAAAAAGTGTTCTTTAAAGTATCACTTTTAATATAAGACCAATATTTCATTATGTATAGGCTCCATGATTTATTTAACACTCTTTGTAGTCATTATTTTGTGATAATGAAAATACGTGATATGTTATAAGAATGCCTGACATTAATATCTTTGATCATAAATTTTGTGTCAGTTGCTAAAATGTCCTTATGTTTATTATTGAGATATGTACTACATATTGTCAAACTACTTTCAAGAAACTCTCGACCAGTCTGTAACCCCACTAAGAAAATAGGAAATGTACATTGTAACTAAACTTCCTCAGAAAATTTGAGGTTTTCTATTGTTTTCAATTGTTTGCTAATTATATATGCAAAATAATATCTGATTTTTGTTTAATATGCTTTCTTTTACTATAAGTAACAAATGATATTTTAACATGTTTTCAAGTATTTGATTTTCTTTGAGAAATGATTATTCATATTCTTTGCCTATTTTATTACTATACTAGAAGCTGAATGCACAAAGATTCATGCTGTAATGGGCCTTCCTTTCCTTGGCTGCGGGCACCGCCTACCCAATCCAGCCCAGCCCTGGAGCCGCCTCTTTCTGCTCTGGCCCTGCCTTCCCACACTGCCCAGAGCCCCTGAGAGACTGGGGGTGGGGCAGAATGCCTGTGTCCTCACCATGGCGATGACACAAGCATTTCGCCCCATCCCCATTGCTCAGGGCCTGTATATGCAAATTAACCTCCATATTTGTTGGATTAAACTGCATATCACTCCTGATTGGCTGGTGGGTATAGCAGAAGTATGGTCAATTTACATGTTTTCTATTATTATGTAAGATTAGGAGCTGTCTCCTACTACTTGTAATATATATGTTAGTCCTAGATGCAATAAGGATATCAACATTTCTTTGGTTTGGAGAAAATATTCTGTCTGGCTTTTTAAGTTTTTTATAAAGTAGTGCATTTAAATCTTTTTTAAAATATAGTTTTATTGATTTCAGGGAGGAAGAAAAAGTGAGAGAGAGATAGAAACAACAGTGATGAGAGAGCATAATTGATCAGCTACCTCCTACACTGGGGATTGAGCCTGCAACCTGGGCATCTCACCAAAGTAGAAATTGAACATGACCTCTGGTTCATAGGTCAATGCTCAACCACTGAGCAACATAGGCCAGGCACTGTTTAAATCTTTAGTATAATCAAAGCCATCATCTATTCTTTTGGCATTTACCTCTACTGTTTTATGTGGCTAGAAAGTATATCCCTCTAAAGTTCAAATTTTTTTCTTTCTCTTTTGAAAAATAGCTTTCTTTTTACATTAGTTAAATTAATACATTTGTAAATCACTTTGTTGAACACTCATCCATGTCAAAAAGCCATCTGTGACATCAAAAGATTTATAGATTACATTCAATTGAAGAATGTTAATATATAAGAGATTTGATAACTCATCCAGCTTATTCTTATGGTGAAATTCTATGTTGCCTTGAAAATCTGTTTCCTGGAAAATATGTTGGAAATCATAAAACTGCTTATCATAGTATTAATATAAAAATACAATTAAAATCATCTTTATAGTTTAATCCCCATTTTATAAATACAACTACATTTAAAGTTTCAACTATATAAGCAGCTATAAAAATATAAATTAATATAAATAGATTCAAAATTTTAGAATTGGTTGTTACTAGATTATGAGATTATTATTATTATTTTATACTCTTTTTTTATATTTCCCAAATTTTCTACAAAAGGCATTTATATCTTTTAAAATAAAATTGAAATTAAGGTATAGACTTTTCTATTAATGTATTAAGACTAAAGTTTTCCATAGATAGTTCTGTTTTTCAATGCTTTCTGTTCTAATTTCTTTCAGGAATAAGAGAAAATAAATGAAAAATAGTTCCCTTGACCTGGCTAGTGTGTCTAAGTTGGTTGAAGTGCCATCCCCTGTACTAAAAGATAGCCAATTCAATTCCTGGCCAAGGCACATACCCAGGTTGTGAGTTCAGTCCCTGATTGGAGGCAACCAATGTTTCTCTCTCTCCCTCTTCCTAGCTCTTCCTCTTTCAATCAATCAATCAATCAATCAATAGTTCCCTTAAAGCAAGCTTCAAGGTCTGAGGTTATTTGCTACCTCCTTCCAAACTAGCCCCCATTTAGATAATGTTATTTAATTACCTACCTAAATGTAGGTTACATTTTTTTCAACCAATTTGTACTATGTGACATGTGATGCTCTCTTGCTTCATAATGCACTTTCCCCTTTTGCCCCTTTCCCACCAGTTTCTGACTTTTGACAATATTTTATCTCCTCAAAATGACTGTCTTGACCTCCTGGCCCATCTTCCCCCCACCTGCTGTTTCCTGCTTCCAGCACCATGCAATGTCATGGTCTAAAGTCCTTCTAAATCATGACTTTATGTAATCTTTGAAACTTATGAGTCTTGCACATTTGTATTCTTTAAAAAGCATGAGTCCTACACATTTGTAAAGCCCAACTCAATGAAAATGTAATATCTTCACTTGGCTGTATTATATGGGCTTTCCAATAAACTAAAAGCAAAAATCAATTCATTTTCAATATTAAATTCATTTATTTCCTGAAATGTTAGAGTTGCCATATGATGTATCAGTTCTACTCCTAAGTATATGCCCAAGACAAATGAAAACATATGTCCACACAAAAACTTGTATATGAAAGTTAACAGCAGCATTTTTTATAACAGAAAAAAGTATAAGAAACCTAAATATCCATCAACTGAGCAACAAGTAAGCAGATATGGCAAGTTCTACCATGAAATAACATGCAATAAACACATATGGCATAGTCCCACAATGGAATAATATTTGGCAATAAAGAATAATGAAAAGTTGATACATGTAATAACATAGATGAACCTCAGAAATGTTATGCTAAGTGAAAGAAGCCAATCACAAGGGATCATGTTAAATAAACAAATCTATAGAAATTGCTTAGGGCTGATGAGGGACAGTTGTGTGTGTGCATGTGTGTGTGTGTGTGTGTGTGTGTGTGTGTCAGTGACTAATATTGAGTATAATATTTCTTTTTGAGATTATGAAATGTTCTAAAATTATGGTGATAAAATTATGGAAAAGACTGATATTGGTTGTATACTTCTGAAAATACACTAAAAACTACTAATTAAACACTGTAAATGGGTGAACTTTATGATATATAAATTATTATTTAAAAATCAATAAATATATAATATTACACTTATATAATATATGATAGAAACATAAAAATCGTCACCTTACAACCCATCCTCAAACTATAACCCATATAGTTTGGGTTATATCCACTATCCACGGCTGAGGAAGAAATTTGAAAACATGATTTAGGGACTTTTATTGTGATTGCTATTTCATAAGATGTGTAAAGTTTTTTTACATTTTGAAGCATCAAACATGCCACACAAAATCATCCCAAGGTCAAAACAACCTCATTAATTTATTTGCATCAAAATGTGCTGCTTCTTCATCCTCTAACTCCTTAGGGCTCAGTGATCAGCAGTTTGATCCTCTGACCTTCCAAAGACTCACATTAATGACTCCATTTTGTTGTAGTATTATTGGATTTTGTGTAAGGTTCTCCTGAAAGGCTAGATTAGCTAAACTATTGGCCCATAGACCATAATAGATTTATCATAGAATTCTATATTTAAAAATTATTTGGAAAATGGTAGAGTTAATATTTATGTTTATTGAATGGAATAAAGGGGGAGGTAAAAAGATAAGAGATGACTTCACTGTTATCTTTAAGAGTGTGTATTTTCCACAACCATCCCCAGCAAGGTGTAAGCAATCTATTTGATATACTGCAAAAAAATCATCTGTTAAATAAAGCAAGAGAAACTGTGATTAGATATCAAACTGAACCTGCTATATAGCATGGTAAAAACCCAGTGGAATTTAAAGGAGAATTTTAAATCATGTCAGTAGAAGAAAACTAAATATTCTAGATATTTCAATTTTACCTGAATTAGATCAAGGGTTAGGCAAGCTGATCTTGAAGATTCCTCTTCCTAGATTTTATAAATCTGAGATTTATGAACAAGCCTTGGTGCAGTGCCCTACACAGGCTCAGCACTGCATCTCCACACCCTACATTTCCACAGCTGCCAGGGAGATGATAAAAGACAATGAAAGAAATTGTCAGAAGACAATGGCCCCACACAGATGTACATATTTCCCTGCTTTTCATTGAAATGCTCAAACTGGCAGACTCACTCTCACCCCGTGGATGTCTGAAGGAAGCATAGTGAGTGCCAAGATAAATCTGTGGAAAGCCTGTCTTATTGCCTGTCCTATTTCCAGGCAGATCCTGTAAATTTTTGCCCTGATCTTTGCGACTATTCTCCCTGATTTGTAATGTCCAACAACCCTGTCAATGACACACAGAGTCTGCAGGCCCTTTTCCTGCAGCTGAGCAGAGGCCAAAGGGTCCTGGCTTTCCATTATCCCCAGAGTGTGGCTCAGCAGTACTAACCCAGAGCACTAAGCCCTCCTCAATAAGGAGGATATGCTTGTCCTCAGTAAAAATTTCATCTGAAATGCAGCAGATGCTGAGTGGGGCACGCCTTTGTCAGGATGTGTTTGATATCAGAGTAAACAAAAGTTGAGAAGAACGCAAATCCTAAAGAGAGAGAGCCCTCCTTACACTTAGGAAAACACCCCATAATATCAATTCTCTGGGGAAATTTGTGATGTACCCACTCTGTGCCAATACTCCCATGAAAGCTGGGGAACCAGAAGCAAAAACAAACAAAACAACAACAACAACAACAAAAAAAAACAGATTGTAGAGAGAAAAAAATGGCGGCGGAATAGACTTTGTCGCTGGGCAGAGGGAGAGAGAGCAGCTGAGAGTCGCATGGGGAGTGTTTGTTGGCAAGTTAAGAGTCAGTTATCCTCCAGGAGAAGGCGGGGAACTGCTGGACGGTGCTCTCCTGGCCAGGCAGCCCCACTGCCGTGGGGTTTTTGTTGGCCGGAGCCACCACCAGCGCGAAAGCGGAGACCACGCCATCTTGCCAAGGGAGGTGGATGTCTGCAGCGGTCTGAACACTGAGTCTGAATTACTCATCGAACAGCGGGGGACCCAGAACACTGCTCTCCAAACGGCGCAGACACTCAGGAGGCGGATTCAGAGATCCACACGGCACACAGAAAGGTCAGATTTCTCCTGAGATAAGATGAAGTCTCCTGCCCCTCAGAACAGAGAGGTGCACACTGTGGGAGCCGGGCTACGGGAAAGCTGCCTCTGGAGAGGTCTGCAGAGGTGGGCAGGGTATGATCCCTAAGTGTGGAGGCAAACTCTCCAAGCTGTTGACAGAGGGGAGCTCTGGAAAACGACTCGTTTTTATCTGAGGCAGAGGGATAGTTTGGGAATTATTACAGTGTCCCAGCTATAAAATCCCCACCAACCGGCTTTGAGAACCACAGAGTAGCAGGATCTGAGCACAGCCTAGAGAGGTCCTGTGCTTTGCCTCAGAGATCAATTCCGAAACACTGCCACCCAGTGGATGACACACAAATTGACTCTCGCATAACCACAAAAGAATAAAGAGATTAAAACATCAACAGTGCAACACAGGGAACTGCAACACCTTCCCTACTGGGGAAACAGGAGTGCCAAGCAGAATAATAGTGGAAGTGAAGGACCATTCTATTTTTTTTTCTTCTTTTTCTTTTCTTTTTTGTTTTTAATTTTTTTTAATTTTATCTTTTTTACATATTTTAATTAAAAGACTAATTTTTTTCTTTCCACCTCAATTGATTTTACCTTTTCAATTATTACATTTTTGTATTCAACTAGTATTATTACTACTAGTTTTTTTCCAAAAAGTTAAAAAACTAAGTGTCATTTTGTTTTCTCTTTATTTTACTTCAGGATTAGAGTTTTATATTCTATTTTCATCTTTCCTTTAGCATAATTTTACTCCAACTCAACTCTACCTTTATGCCAACACTTTCCACCTAACTTTCCCCATTTTGTTGTCTTGTTTCTCTTTCCCTTTTCCAACTTTAGATTCTCCCTATTTCTCTTTACCTGGTTAAAATTTCACCCCACTTAGATATCTAATTTCAAATCCCCTACTACAAGTCCACACAAACCTCTCCCTTCTTGTCTTCACTAACCAAAAAGTTGTTTTTTCTCTATGTCCTTTTTTTCCTATTTGCCTGAACAGATTATATCGATTTTTTTTAACTTTTTTATGAGATTGTTTTAGCTTATTCTACTTGTTTTATTTTGCGTTTTGCTTGCCTTATATTCTACCTCTCTTTTCCCTCACCTCCCTCAATACCAGTTGTTATTTGCAGTTTGTATTAATCTCTAGGTACTGGTTGCTGGCCTTTATTGGGATTAGTGACTGTTCTATTGGAGCTTTCTCCTGACATCTATATTTTGTTCCCCTTTTCTCTCTTATCCACTTTCTTTTCTCTCTGACTTTGTTTCTCTTTCTCTTTTCTTTTTCTTCTTCTCCTTTATTTTATTTTATTTTATTTTATTTTATTTTGTTCATTTAGTTATTTTTTTTCTCCCTCTACCATCTGATTTGGGCACTTCTTTCCTTTCTTTTTCCCTCATTTTCCTCTTCTTCTTTCTCTACTTACCCCTAATTTGTCTTTCATTGGTGGTCACCTTATTGGTGATTATTAACATAATGAATACATTTCTGTTCAGTGCCTTGTGTGCTGTACCGAGTCATGTTGTAGTCTGTGCCTTTGAATCAGCGTAAGAGAGAGAATCACATAACCAAACACTCGGAGAAGAAAAACCATGGGCAGAAGAAGAAACAGCCCACATACAACAGATAGGCAGGTATCACCAGAAAAGGAAGTAAATGAAATAGAAGCAGAAATAAGCCTGCCAGAGAAAGAGTTCAGAGAAATGATCATAAGGTGAATGAAAAGAATGGAAGACAAAATCGACAATCTGAGTAAGAGCCAAGAGGAAATGAAGAAGAAGCATGAAGAAATGCACAAAGAAAAAAAATGACATCACTGCTTTAAAGAACTCAATAGAAAGCATCAAAATCAGACTAGAAGAAGCAGAGGACCGCATCAGTGAGCTAGAAGACACAGTAGGAAAAAATACCCAAGTATAGCAGCTTCTAGAAAAAAAAATTAAAAAGCAAGAGGAGAGCCTAAAGGAACTTTGAGATAACATGAAAAAAAAACAACATCCACATAATTGGGGTTCCAGAAAGAGTGGAAACTGAACAAGGATTAGAGAACCTGTTTGAAGAAATAATGACAGAAAATTTCTCCAATATAGGAAAGGAAAAAACACACAAATCCAAGAAGCTCACAGAGTCCCAAGCAAAATGAACCCCACAAAACAGACACCAACGCACATTATAGTTAAATAGGCAAACAGCAACGACAAAGCAAGAATCTTAAATGCAGCCAGAGAGAAACAGAAAGTTACCTACAAAGGAAACCCCATAAGACTAGCTACTGATTTTTTAACAGAAACTCATCAGGCCAGAAGAGAATGGAATGAAGTATACCAAGTCATGCAAAGGAAGGGTCTGAATCCAAGAATACTGTACCCTGCAAGGCTTTCAATCAAAATTGAAGGTGAAATCAGAAGCTTCACAGACAAAAAAAGGACTAAGGGAATATATTTCCACCAAACCAGCAATGCAAGAAATGTTAAAGGGTCTGCTGTAATAAAAAGAAAGAGGAAGTGAAGAAGGAACTCGGGGGTAAGGACTAAAAATGGCAACAGATAAGTACTTATCAATAATAACTTTAAATGTAAACGGATTAAATGCTCCAATCAAAACACATAGGGTAACCGATTAGATAAGAAAACATGATCCATATATCTGCTGTCTGCAAGAAACCCACCTCAGGAAAAGAGATGCACACAGATTGAGAGTGAAGGGATGGAAGATGGTATTTCAGGCAAATGGAAATGAAAAAAAAGCTGGGGTTGCAATACTTATATCTGACAAATTAGATCTCAAAGTGAAGGACATAACAAGAGATAAAGAAGGCCACTTCATAATACTAAAGGGAACAATCCAACAAGAAGAAATAACTCTGGTAAACATATATGCACCCAATATAGGAGCACCTAAATACATAAAAAAAAACTCTTGGAATATATTAAGGGCGAGATTGACAGCAATACAATCATAGTAGGAGACTTTAATACCCCACTTTCACCATTTGACAAATCCTCTAAACAAAAAATCAGCAAAGAAACATCAATCCTAAATGACACACTAGACCAGATGGAATTAATTGACATCTTCAGAACATTTCACCCCAAAGCCACAGAATATACATTCTTCTCCAGTGCACATAGGTCATTTTCAAAGATAGATCATATGTTGGGTCATAAGAAAAGTCTCTTCAAATTCAAGGAGATAGAAGTCATATCAAGCATTTTCTCAGACCACAGTGGCATAATACTGGAAATCAAGTATAATAAAAAAAATAGAAGGAAATCAAACATATGGAGACTAAATAGCATGCTATTAAACAATGACTGGTAACCAGAGAGATCAAGGAAGAAATAAAAAACATCATGACAACAAATGACAATGACAACACAACAATATAAAATTTATGGGACACAGTGAAAGCAGTCTTGAGAGGGAAGTTCATAACCCTACAAGACTACTGCAAAAAATAGGAAACAATGGTAATAAATTACCTAACTCTACAACTCAAAGAGCTAGAACAAGAGCAACAAGAAAAGCCCAGTGTACTCAGAAGGAAGGAAATAGTGAAGATCAGAGCAGAGATAAACAACTTGGAGACCAAAGAAACAATTCGAAAGATCAACAAAACCAAGAGCTGGTTCTTTGAAAGGATAAACAAGATTGATGGACCTCTAGCCAGGATCACCAAGAAGCTAAGAGAGAAGACCCAAATAAACAAAATCAGAAATGAAAGAGGAGAAATAACAACAGACCCTGTGGAAATACAAAGGATTGTTAAAAAATACTATGAACAACTCTATTCCAACAAACTGGATAACCTGCAAGAAATGGACATTTTCCTAGAAAAATATAACCTTCCAAAACTCAATGAGGAGGAATCCAAACATCTCAATAGTCCAATAACTATGGAAGAAATTGAAGCAGTCATCAAAAAGCTTCCAGCAAATAAAAGCCTGGGACCAGATGGCTACACAGGAGAGTTTTACCAAACATTCAAGGAAAAATTAAAACCTATCCTCCTCAGTGTAATGGAGCGAGTCCCCACAAGACAGACCACAAAGACCAACCGAATTCAAACAGGCCTAAATTTATTACAGTTTCGAATCTGGGCTCACCTAACTGGAATCTGGGCTCAAACCTTAGCTGACACGGCAGCCTGGCTCCTTTTCCCCATCAGAGTGCCTGAGTTAGGGCAATCAGCTCAGCCTTTTAGGCAGAGGTCCTATGTCCTAGGGCTTGCCCAGATGACAAAGTCTAGGGTGACTACGGCAGACAAGTACTGTGAGTGCAGGTAGGGCATCACTGCACCCTCCAACCAAGAGAGGTCCCTGAGTAGCTGGCTTCCCTGGCCCACAGCTGGAATGGCCCTGCCTGTATGCTTGGTGGTAAAGCGCAGGCAATACACCGGATTGCTCAGGGGTATCGACGTCAGCGGGAAGGCGTGTCATCAGGGCTGACCAGCAAGACTCGAACTTTGGATCGCCACCACAGTCCCATAGCTCAAATTCACATGCTGTCTTTTATCACTTCCAGAACATGGTTTGTGATGTGCGATTAACAGACACTGAGTATAACAAAACAGGAATACCACATCTCGATTTAAGCAGGCCCTTTGGCACCGATCCCATAGTTGTACAACCCTGTAGTAGGAGGAACCTGAGGCCAGCAAGTGGTTCCCATAGCCACAGGACAGGAGTGTGAAAGGGGACATGAGGTCCAGCACCCCAGCCCCTAGGGGAAAGTCACTGCCCAGGTGCATTATCAGCTTCCCACTGTTGAGGTCTTAAGGCCAAAGACCATACTTTGGCCATTCTGTCCCTGGAGCCCCTCACGATGATGCCCTCTTTGCAATCCACACAGTTCACCAGCTGTTGGCAATCGTCCCAGGTGGGTTGATGGGTACTTCCAGCACAGCAAACCCAGCTCACCAGAATTAGCCAACATCATTCACTCACTGGCCCGGTCCACAGAGCAGAGAACCAGCATCAGCTGGTGTTTTTCAAACCAACTGAGAACCCTCATCCTCAGAGTGACAATTTGATAGAAGCGATGACTTCATGTTCCAAAGTTCGCACATACAGTATCACATGTTGGCTCCTCTGATAGAACTTACAGTTCCAAAGTTTGCACATACAATGGCTCCTCTGGTAGAACTTACTTCTCTGGATGAAGCGAGCAAGACAGGAGGGTTTTGGTTCTTCCAGTTCTATACTTCCAGGTTGACCTGTCTTCCCTGGGCATCACAGCGGTGTATCAGGGATTGCCACGCAGGGTTTAAAGATGATGTCATGTCAGGCAGGGCCTGGCCACCGGGCTGCCAGGGGCTCGCATGGTAAGAGCACTGACAAAGGGGTAGTCCCTCTTTTTATACCCATTCTGCCTTCCCCTATTGGCTCATAGATGCTGACTCGGCAATCTTTAATTGGTTCTCAGGCAGCAAGGGACCAGCTAACCCAGGAGGTTCCTAGTAAGGCTGATTGACCTAGTTAGCCTAAAAAACTCAGGAAGCTGTGGTTCAGGTGTTGTGGTCTGGCCGAAGATAATAGGCTCAAGATTACAGTTAATCAGAGGCAGGTTCACACTTTTAACCCTGATTCTGAACCTTCCCTTCCCCCTTCTTTCCTGGCTTTAGGGGAGGAAGTGTTGCAAGCCTAGCCGTGAGGGGATTCATCAGTATTTCCCAATTTCAATCACTACACTCAGACTATTAAAAAACATTCAAGAAGAAGGAACACTTCCAAACACCTTCTATGAAGCCAGCATCACCCTAATACCAAAACCAGATAAAGACAACACAATGAAAGAGAATTATAGGCCAATATCTCTCATGAACATAGATGCCAAAATCCTCAACAAAATTCTAGCAAATCAAATCCAGCAGTACATCAGAAAGATCATACACCATGACCAAGTAGGATTTATCCCAGGAATGCAGGGATGGTACAATATCCGCAAATCAATTAACATGATACATCACATAAACAAATTGAGAGATAAAAATCACATAGTCATATCAATTGATGCAGAAAAAGCATTTGACAAAATCCAACACCGTTTCTTGATAAAAACTCTCAGCAAAGTGGGAATAGAAGGAGCATACCTCAACATCATAAAAGCCATATATGATAAACCCACAGCTAACATCATATTCAATGGACAAAAACTAAAACCATTTCCCCTAAGAACAGGAACAAGATAGGGATGCCCACTCTCACCTCTACTGTTTGACATAGTACTGGAAGTATTAGCCATTGCAATTAGACAAGAAGAAGAAATAAAAGACATCCAAATTGTAAAAGAAGAAGTAAAGCTGTCCTTATTTGCAGAGACATGATATTGTACATAAAAAACCCAAAGGACTCCATTCCAAAACTAATTGACTTAATTAATGAATTTGGCAATGTAGCAGGATACAAAATTAATGCTAAGAAGTCTGTGGCATTTCTATACACTAATAGTGAAATTATAGAAAGAAAGACTCAAAAAGCAATAACCATTTACCATCGCACCAAAAAAATTAAGATACCTAGGAATAAACCTAACTAAAGAGGTAAAAGGCCTATATGCAGAAAACTACAGGACACTGACAAAAGAGATAGAGGAAGATGTTAACAGATGGAAGAGCATACCATGCTCATGGATTGGGAGAATCAACATCATTAAAATGTCCATACTACCCAAAGCAATCTATAGATTCAATGCACTCCCCATTAAAATACCAACGACATATTTCACAGACCTAGAAAGAATTCTTCATAGATTCATCTGGAACAAAAAAAGACCACGAAGAGCTACAGCAATTCTGAGAAAGAAGAATAAAGTAGGTGGGATCTCAATACCAGATTTCAAGCTATACTACAAAGCAACTGTTCTCAAAACAGCCTGGTACTGGTACAAGAACAGACATATAGACCAATGGAATAGAATAGAGAATCCAGATATCCACCCAAACCACTATGCTCAACTAATATTTGACAAAGGAGGCATGAACATTCAATGGAGAGAAGATAGCCTCTTCAATAAATGGTGTTGGGAAAATTGGACAGATACATGCAAAAAAATGAAACTGGACCACCAACTTACACCAAATACAAAAATAAACTCAAAATGGATACAGGACTTAAACATTAGACGGGAAACCATAAAAATACTAGAGGAGTCCACAGGCAGCACAATCTCAGATATATGCTGAAAGAACTTCTTCACTGATACTGCTCCAAAGGCAATGGAAGCTAAAGAAAAAATAAACAAATGGGACTACATCAAAATAAAAAGCTTTTGCACAGCAAAAGAAACCATCAACAAAACAACAAGAAAGATCACTGTATGGGCGAACATATTTGCAAATGATATCACTGATAAAGGTTTAATCTCCAAAATCTACAGCCAACTTATACAACTTAATAAAAGGAAGATAAACGATCCAATAAAAAAATGGGCAACAGACCTAAATAGAACCTTTTCGAAAGATGACAGAAGGAAGGCCAAGAGACACATGAAAACATGTTCAAAGTCATTAATCATCCGAGAGATGCAAGTCAAAACGACAATGCGATACCATCTTACACCTGTCAGAATGGCAATCATCAACAAATCAACAAATGACAAGTGTTGGCGAGAATGCGGAGAAAAAGGAACCCTTGTGCACTGTTGGAGGGAATGCAGACTGGTGCAGCCACTGTGGAGAACAGTATGGAGTTTTCTTAAAAAAACTAAAAATGGATCTCCCATTTGACCCTGTAATCCCACTCTTAGGAATTTATCCTAAGAAATCACAAACACCAATCAGAAAGGATTTATGCACCCCTATGTTCATAGCAGCACAATTTACAATAGCCACAATTTGGAAACAGCCTAGGTGCCCGTCAGCAGATGAGTGGATCAGAAAACACATCTACACAATGGAATTCTATGCTGCCATTAAAAAGAAGAAATTCTTACCATTTGCAGCAACCTGGTTGGAACTGGAGAGCCTTATGCTTAGCGAAATAAGCCAGTCAATGAAGGAGAAGCATCACATGATCTCACTCATTTGTGGGTAATAAAGAACATTATAAACTGATGAACAAAAGGATAGATACAGAGGTAGTAAAGCATCAGACTGTGAAATTACAGCAGGAAGATTAAAGTTAGGTGAGGTAGATAAGAGATCAATCAAAGGACTTGTATGCATGCATATAAGCATAACCAATGAACATTGACACTGGGGGGTTGGGGTATGCCTGGGAGGGCGGGGGGCAATGGGGAGATATGTATAAAAAATTAATTTAAAAAAAAGATTTAAAAAAAAAACAAAAAAGAAAACAGAGTCTTTGATACCATGGAGCCTACATTCTGCTCCTTTGCTTTATTCATTGAATAAATGAAGAGATGAATGAATGATTGAACATAATCCTTGACCTCATAAGAGATTGGGAATGTCGTTACTGTCTAAATTATACCTGCTGCTTCAAGGCAAACTATACAACTCCTATAGCACAACCCAATTAGTAAAATCAAACAAAATGATATTTGAGATTCTTTCTCTGTAGCTTTACTCACATGCAACATTTGGTCACCAAATTCTGATTTCCTTTGCCAACTTCAAGCCTTTTTTATGAACCAATAGGGTTTTGCTAAATCTCTAAACACCATGCTTACTTGGCTTCAGTGTTCACACTTAATTTTTCAGATTTATTTTCTCCTTCCATTTTTATGATCTATAATAATTGCGTTTAGATCACATCTAACCTAGGGCAGCTCAGAAATGCACCTACTCCTTACTCAAGCATCCAACTTCCCTTTGCCAAACACTAAAGGAGGTGGACTCAGACCCCTGTCCAATGAATGTTTGATTCCAATGGAACCTAGAAGAAAGCAAAACAGTGGGAAATTAAGAACTTAATTTTTTCCACATTCCGCAGAGAAGGCACACTTTAATTCTAGCTATTTACTTAATTATTAGGCAATAAAACTGAGACACTTCAGTAGAGTGTGGAGTGAAGAAAGACAGAAAGTTACCCATGCCTGAGAAGTCACTGCCTGGCAGTGTTGACTGGGAGAACTCCTATTATCAGCCTGAACTAGAGCCCAAGATCTAGGGTCGATGGAAGTCTGAGACTTACCCGAGCCTGACTACAAAGTGAGGGCAAGAACAGTAAAAAACCATCAGAAACTAAAAATCAAATGCTTTAAAAGCAAGGTATGACTAACAAACACAGTATAAACATAGGTATGCTAAAGCAATAATGGACCAAATAATGAAAAAAATAAAAACAGTAAGGAGGGGAAACATTCAATGCTTATAAATTATTATTAGCCCTATGCTAGGTGCTGAGTACTTACATGAGAAACATTTAATACATTATTCACAATAACTTTTGCAAAATTTATTTTATTGAAACTACATGAGAAATGTGCATTTTACTTGAATCGACTAAAATGCTATTTTTTCCCTGATCTGATGGAACACTGAATGATGTGATCCACTGGAAAACATAATGAAAAGGGAACATAATTATTATTGCATGTTCATAATTTTATGTCTTGCAACAGAAACACAATTGGATAAAAATTGAAATATTGCAAGCTAAATATTAAATGGATTTCTGAGTTTCATCACCATGCATTGGTCAACAAACTATCCTAAAACTAATTTGCCAGCATGAAATGAGATGTTTTGTCTCTCCAGAACAAAATTATCAACAGTTCTCTGCCCATTTAGCAGCAATGGTTTTTAATGAAGTTAACATGATGATTCTGCTTGAAACACATTCTATTTTCATCATAAGACTTTTGAATTGGAAGAAACTTTGGAACTCTCCCAACCTAAGGAAGGCAAATACGTGTAAGCTCCCAGGCCAGCTTCAGGGAGGGAGGCTAGCTCCAAGAGCACTGTAGCGAAGCATTATAAAGGTATCTCCCAGCTCTTGAGAATACGGATATATCTTAAGTATAAGATATTTGCAACTTTTAACTGGCCTGATATCCTAAACCAAGAGTAAATTTCTCATAATAAAGTGATTAATATTGTTTCATATATATTACCTACTTCTATCTTCTTAAACTCTTAATAGTTTGATGTTACTGTAATTGTAATACCTTCCTACTGGCAAATAAGTTTTATAATAAAGTTGGAAACAATGAGGCTCAGAAAAGCTTAACATTTTGTTCAAATTCTTTACTAATACTGAACAAGTGCTTTTCACCAACTGGAGTGAGGCTTCAGTCATGCTTCTTCTTGGAAATGACTCATAGCTCACTTAGATTTATCATCTGAGCTGCAAGTATGGGTGGAAATGTGTGCACTGTGCATGTATGGGAAGGGCATATACATGTGTGAGTTTGTTTTTCCTTAAGTGATTTATTTATGAATACCATTTGCACATCACACACTGGATGCACCTACCTCTAGATGGAATACTATACCAGCATGTTTGGTAGATTCTCATTCAAACCAAATCTCTGAAGTTTCCTTGTTACATCTCCATGATAACCACAGAAAAGGTAAGTGCACACTTACAAGCATTTAAAACCTTTGTCACCATAGCTTTAGAATTGTTAAATATGTTCTTTGAGCCTATAGAGTTGATATTTTTTTCTTGGTATTGGCCTTTTTCTTTCTACTTTGTATATATAAAGGTATCTCCCTAAGTAGACCAGATGTCCTTCTGGGATGAAGTGGGGGCTCCAGTTGTAGGATCAAGACAGCCACCATGGCTGTGAGGGAGAGATCTAGGCAGCCATGACTGCAAAGGCCTACCCTTGCACGAATTTCATGCATCAGGCCTCTAATATATATATATATATATATATATATATCTTCTATCTAGTAAAGTGGGAATATGCTAATTGACCCTCATGCCATCACAAAGATGGCAGTGCCCACAGCCAATAAGGAGGGAATATGCTAATTGACTGCCATACCCTCAAAGATAGCAGCATCCACAGCCACAAGATGGCAGTGCCCAGTCCCCTCAGCTTCTCCAGGGCAGCAGGTGCACAACAAGGCTGGGCCACTCTGCACCTTCCTCTAGAGTTCCCCAGTCCACTCATCCCCCTAGCCACCTAGGGCTGGCCCAAGGCACAGGAAAGCCTCAGATGGCAGCTTCCCAGCCACCCAGGGTCGTCTGAGGCTTGCACTACCAGCAGTGGCAGCAGCAGAGGTGTGATGGGGCCTTCCTCTGATCGCCAGGTCACCTCCTGCCCCTGAGGTGAAAGGGGGCAGCCAGGCTGAGGAACCCTCTCTCCAGTGCATAGATTTGTATGCACTGGGCCTCTAGTACACACACACACACACACACACACACACACACACACACACTCACACACACACACGAACTCTGTATATACCACTGTGTGTCAGATACTGTTTTAGGCATTTGGGATACATCAATGAACAAAACACATAAATACCTGCTATTGTGGCATAGAGAGGGAGTTAGAGAATAAACAATAAAAATATTAAATCATGTGATATGTTAGGAGTTGAAAAGCATTATGAAAAGGAGGACAACATAGGGGATTTGAAGAGATGTGGGTGGAATGCAAACACTGGAAGGAATTAAGAGACCTAATAACTGAGTTCCAGGAAGAAAGAACAGCCAGTGCTGAGGCATGCATGATACAGGACACAATAAGGAAGTATATTCATGTGGCTGCACAGAAGTATATTCATGTGGCTGGAGCACAATCTAAGGGGAAAAAGAAGAAAAGATGAGGTTAGAGAAGTAGAAGGGGCATAAATGATGCAGGGTTGTCGTAGAACTTTGTCATTTACACTGAACAAGTCAAGGAAATATTGGAAGAATTTGAGTGACGTGATGACTTTTGTTTGCTTGATTTTTACAATTCCAGCTGCTGTGTTGAAAAGAGCCCATTTGAGTTGTGGTGGTAAGGTTTTGGAAGCATGAAGCCCATTTGAACACTGTTATAGAAATTAACCCCATGGGTTATGTTGATTTGGGTCAGTATGATAGCAGAGAAGGTGGTAATATGGGGTCCAATACTAAATACATTCTGAATGTAAATCTAGCAAGATTTCCTGACACTTTGGATATAAATATATAGGAAAGAGAGCAGCCAATGAAGATTTCCAAATGTGGGCCTGAGCACAATGAAAAAAGTAGCTGCCAGTAATTGAGTTGAAGAGGTCTGCAAGCTAAGCACATTTGGAGAAGATGGACAGGATGGAAAAAATTTGCTTAGTAAGGTGGAGCTTGAAGTATTATTAGATCTTCAATGGAAAGTTCAGGTGTACACTTGGATATACATATTTGGACTTTAACAGCAAATCTAGATGAAGAAAAGTCTAAAGGTATAGATCAGGAATTTATCAGAATAAAGATATTATATAGGCTGTGTGAGTAAATAAATAACCAAAACAAATGTCAATTAAAGAAAAGAAAACCATTCCCTGGAATACTCCAACATCTAGAATTTGGATAAAAAAGAAAAAATATAAAGCAAGGAGACAGAAGAACAACAAAGAGGTGTTCTAGTCACAGAGCCAAGGAAGAATACTGAAGATTCCATGCTTTAAATTCCAAAAAAGTTCTGGAAGATGAGGAGGAAGACATTGGAGCTGGCAGCATGGGATTTGCTGATCACTTAAAGACAACAGATTAGCGGAGATATATGAATAAAAACCAGAGGAGAGAGAGAGAGAGAGAGAAAGAGAGAGAGAGAGAGAGAGAGAGAGAGAGAGAGAGAGAGAGAGAGAGAGATGAAAGAAAGTATCACCTTGGATGGACTATTCTTTTTATGTAAGATAAGCTAAAGGTGAGGATTGTAAACTTTGAAGTCACGGTAACTTGTGAAACTTGGGTAAATTATTTAACCTTGCTAAGCCTAAATTTTCTCATCTAGAACATACAGCTATTAACAATATAGCAACAATATAGCTTTTAATCAATGTTCTACTTCATTGATGTTCTGTGAAAATTAAATGAAGTACTATATATGAATCTTTAGCAAAATACTTAATATAGAATAGGCTTTCAATAAATGTTAACTATTATTATTATTATTATTATTATTTATATTACTAGAGGCCCTGTGCACAAATTTCATGCACAGCCCTGGCCTGCCTTGGCCTCCGCTTAAGGCTAAAAAGTTTTAGGGAAAGTGGGAGTTGTGTCCCTCAGCCCAGCCTGCACCCTCTCCAATCTGGGACCCCTTCTCTGCAGGCCCAGTATCTCCCAACTTCCCTCCTCTGCTGGCCTGGTCACCCCTAACTGCCCTTTCTTTGCAGGCCTGTTCCTCCAAACTGCCCTCCCCTGCTGGCCATCTTTTGGTGGCCATCTTGTGTCCACATGGGGGCAGTCATCTTTGACCACATGGGGGCAGCCATCTTGTGTGTTGGAGTGATGGTCAATTTGCATATTACTCTTTTATTAGATAGGATAGAGGCCTGGTGCATGGGTGAGGGCTGGCTGGTTCACCCTGAAAGCTGTCCCAGATCAGGGTGGGAGTTCCCTTGGGGCATGGGGCAGCCTAGACAAGTGACCTATGGTGGTTTCCAGGATGGCCACACCCTCTGGCTATCCAAACAGAGGTCCTGGTATCTGGGATTTATTTATCTTATACAATTGAACCTTTGTAACCTTGAGCAGAGCCAAGCCTCCTACTTGTTCCGTGGCCACAGCCATTTCTGTTGGAATTTATTTATCTTCTATAATTGAATCTTTTTAGCCTTGAGTGGAGGCCTGGGCCTGCCAGGGTGTGCAGAAAGCTTGGCTTCCTCCATTGCCAGGGAAACCCAAACCTCCTGCTCTCTCTGTGGCCACAACCATCTTGGTTGGGTTAATTTGCATACTCATTCCTGACTGGCCAGTGGGTCTGGCTTGTAGGTGTGGCAGAGTTATGGTCAATTTGCATATTACTCTTTTATTAGATAGGATAATCATTATCATTAATACTCTTGAGACATTTTATTGTAAAGGGAGGCACAGAAATGAGAGTTGTGGGAACTAAAGTTATATAGCTTTATATATTATTCTAAATCTTGCTACAAATATACATACAAAATAGTATACAAATACCACATTTTTCAAATGTTACTTGACAGAGGAATAAAACTTCCCATGGTGCATATATTCAGTAAACTTACAATTGGTTTCCTTTTTTAAGATTTGTTTATACAGCAATTCCATGTCCCTGGAAACATCATTAAGCAGGATTAACTTGTATAACCATTTAGATCAAAGAACATAGTTCTTTGGAGAGAGCTTATAGAAGCACAAAGCTTAGAACTCTATCCATGATCTATGAAACTGTCAGATGATTCAAATTGTCATTGAATCATCACTAAAGTATATGCTATGGTTGCCTAGAAACCATTTCCCTTATACTCACCTTTGAGTTCATCATGTTTCTGATCTAAAGTTCTGTATGAGAGTCAAGTATTTATTTCTATAGTATGAGAGAGTATAAAATGTTAGCAAGTAAATTAACCAAAGAACACCACCACAGAATTGATCCTCAGAGTAAAGCAATATAGAAGACTGGATCACAATTTAGGGACTGAGTCACTTCCTTGCCAAGACAAAGAAGCAAACAAACCTCAAAAAATATAAGCACATTCAAGGCTTATATAAGAACTAAAGTAAAAAAGTTAATTTATTTTCTCTTTCAAAGTCAGATTTAACCACAAATTATTGCCTGTATCAGCTTCCAGCATTTTACACACTCTTTTAGATCACTCTTTAGAGCTTTGTTATGAATAACACTAGTCATTTACTCAGTAATTCTAAAAGTTATTAGGAGAAAAAGTTGTTCAAGTTTTGATATTGCAAGCAGGAAGAAGGTGATTCAGATTATATTCACTAAGAAAAGGATGCAGAAAATTGACCAAAGATGAGACACAGGAGAACTTCATGAGTTTGAAATTGTCATTAGATCTCTACGTGGAAATGTCAAGAAAGTATTGTATATCTGAATTTGAGATTTAGCAAAAGAGTCTTGGCTAGTGATGAAAAGTGAGGATCAGAAGCATACAAGTAATAGCATACCATTTGACACATTGAATCCAAGTGAAAGGAAGCCAACTGACAAGAGCTTGAGCCTAAGACTCTAAGCCTAAAGTTAGAGCCTGAAGAGGTCTAATAGTCAGAACTCATATAAGGAATATTGGATTGGTTAAAGTATCCTGGGAAACTCTAGAGCCATGGTTGGCAAACTGCGGTTCACAAGCCACATGAGGCTCTTTGACCCCTTGAATGTGGCTCTTCCACAAAATACCACAGCCTTGGCGAGTCTATTTTGAAGAAGTGGTGTTAAAAGAAACCACCCCAAATCCCATAGCAAAATGATTCCTTCTTTGTGCATATTCTTGTAATAATTGATACTGAAGTGTGTGTGTATATTTTGTCCTAGTTTGTAATCTCTTTGAGGTCAGAAACTGTGCCTATCACATATGTTTCATATTGTAAGTGATTCATAAATATTTATTACTTAGATTTCTGAAGTTTGAACTCAGTTTCTGAATGAGAGAACTATTAGAATTAATGCTTAGGAAGTTCTAAGATAATGGAGAGAACACTAAATTAATGACTTCTCTACCTTCTTAGGCAAATTCTCTGTAATTATTTTTGAGGCAAATATCTACATAAAAATTTGGAGAGTTTTATAATAAAACCTTAATTTAAAATGGCAAAAAAAAAAAAAAAAAAAAAAAAAAAGTTGAAATTTAAAAAATTTGGCTCTCAAAAGAAATTTAAATCATTGTACTGTTGATATTTGGCTCCGTTGACTAATGAGTTTGCCAACCACTGGTCTAGTGTAGTATAAGAAAGACCCGGAGAGTGATTGATTATTCAAGTCAAAGGAAACAAGTTTCAAGAAATAAATTATATTTAATTTTTGGAATTCCATGGATGATTAAGTAAAATAAGAACAATAAAATATATCTATTGGTATTGAGGCATGGAGGTCTTTGATGGTCATAAAGTAGAATTTAATGAATAAGTACAGGTATAAATCAATGAAAGTATAAGATAAATTAAGAAAATATATGTCTTTCTCTTTCAGGAAATCTGAGCATGAATAGAAGGAGAAAGATACTCTTTTCAGATAGATTTTTGTTGGTATAAAGAAACACTACTGATTTTTGTATGTGAATTTGGTTTCCAGCAACTTTATTGAAAGGAAATGAAGAAAACAGTTTATTTATAATGGCAGCAAAAAGAATAAGATATTCAGGAATAAATTTAACTAAGGAGATGAAAGATTTGTACACTGAAACCAGTAAGACAGTGATGAAAGAATTGTAGAAGACACACATAAATGGAACAATATCCCATGTTAATGAATTGGAAGAATTAATATATTAAAATTTTCATACTATACAATATATTGATAGAAGCAATGCAATCCTTATCAAAACTCCACTGGCACTTTTTACAGAAATAGAAAATCCTAAAATTCATATGGATCCATGAAAGACCCTAAATAACTAAAGCAATCATGAGGAATAAAAACAAAATTGATGGTAACACACTTTCTGATTTCAAATGATAATACTAAATTATAGTAATAAATTAAAAAAAAAACAGAAAAAGAACTCATGAATATGGATAACAGTGTGGAGATTGCAGGGGGAGAGGGAAAGAGATAGTGAAAGAGGATATGGGTAGGTAAATGGTAATAGAAAAAAAGAAAAGAAAACAGCAAACAAACAAACAAACAAAAAGTCATAATAATCAAAACAGCATGGTGCTGGCATAAATACAGACACCCTGACCAATAGAATAGAAGGAAGAGCCTGGAAATAAACCAAGCACATATAATAAACTAATTTACAACAAGTGTGGACTTGAAGAATACACAATGGACAATGGACATTCTCTTAATACATATTGTTGGGGAAACTAGATCTCTACATGCAAAAATATTAAATTGGGCCCTTACCTTATACCATGAATAAAAATCAACTCAAAATAGATTAGAGACTTAAATGCAAGACCTGAAACCATAAAATTTCCAGAAGAAAACATAGGCGAAAACCTCTTTGGTAATGGTATTGGCACTAATTTTATGACACAAAAAGCATAAGAAACTAAAACAAAAATAAATGTGGTACTATATCAAATTAAAAAGCTTATAATCAGCAAAGAAAATCATCAATAAAATAAAAGGCAATCTGTGGAATAGGAGAAAATATTTGCAAACCATAAATCTAATAAGTAGTTGATATCCAAAATATATATAAGGAATTTGTACAACTTAATAGCAAAACAAATAAACAAAAACCCTGATTAAAAGGGGCAAAGAATCCAAGAAAAGATTTTTTCGCCAAAACCGGTTTGGCTCAATGGATAGAGCATCGGCCTGCAGACTGAAAGGTGCCAGGTTCGATTCCGGTCAAGGGCATGTACCTTGGTTGCGGACACATCCCCAGTAGGGGTCGTGCAGGAGGCGGCTGATCGATGTCTCTCTCTCATCGATGTTTCTAACTCTCTATCCCTCTCCCTTCCTCTCTGTAAAATATCAATAAAATATATTAAAAAAAATATTTTTTCCAAAAAAGACATACAAATGGCCAACATGCATATGCAATAGGGTTCAACATCACTAATCAGGGAAACAAATAAAAACTGCCAAGGAAGAAAAAAATAACACAGTAAAATACCACCTCACCTCTGTTACTGGTAAAATGGCTATAATAAAAAAGTCAAAAGTATGAAGAGAAAGTTGTGGGTAGAGAACTTTGTATGCTATTGGTAGGAATGTAAATTGGTATAGCCATTATGAAAAACATTATGGTTTCTGAAAAATGTAAAATAAAACTACCATATGATCTAGCAACTTCACTTCTGGGTATTCATCCAAAAAATAAATAAAATCTGTACTTGAAAAGATATGTGTTCCCATTTATTGCAGCATTGCTCACAGTAGCCATGACATGGAAACAGCCTAGGTATCTGTCCACTGATGAGTTAATGAATAGTGATTCCTATATACAGCCACACTAAAATAAAAGAGATTTTGTCATTTGGACAATGTGGATGAACCTGGATGCCATTTTGCTAAGTAAAATAAAACAGACAATATAGGGAAAAAAATTACTAAATACTCTCACTTACATGTGGAATCAGTTAAATTCATAGAAGCAAAGCCTAGAATAGTAATTACTAGGGGTAAGGAGGCTGGGGAAATAATGAGGATGTTGGTCAAAGAGTATAAAGTTGCAGTTATATAGGATGGAAAAATTCTAAAGATCTAATATACATCATGTGATATATATATATATATATATATATATATATATATATATCACATGATGATATGATAATATGATAATTGATGATATGATAATATGATAATATGGTAATATGATAATTGGTCTAATGGTGTCCCAGTCACAACTGCTCAAAGGGACATGTGCACAGGAGCTGGTGGGTGGGGACAGGGGCAGCGACTTGTGCCACTGGAACACGAGGCTGAAAGGGCGTGTCAGGCCCAGCCGTGGTACCCCACCCGGTGGAAAAGCACGCAAGACCTCCATGCTGCCTGACCTGGAGGGGGGTATCAGGATGGAGCAGGGCCTCAGCTGAGAGCTCTCAGCACTCCTGCTCTGAGGTCTGAAGGTGCAGAGGGGAAGGGAAAGCACATAGGCAGTTAGGGGGTTTAGGCCAGGAAGGGAGAGCAGATAGGCAGTTAGGGAGAAGGCAGGGAGAGCAGTTAGGGCCATCAGGCTGGCAGGGAAGCAATTAGGGCATCAGGCAGGCAGGGGAGCAGTTGGGGGCATCAGCAGGCAGGCAGGTAAACACTTAGGAGCCAGTGGTTCTGGATTATAAGAGGAATCCCAGATTGGAGAGGGTGAAAGCAAGGCTGACCACCCCCCAACCCCCAACACACCCCTGTTCACTGGGCCACTAGTAATTAATGATACTGTATCATATACTGGAGATTTTCTAAGAGAGTAGATGTCAGGACACATAAAAAGAAAAAAAAAGTAACTATGTAAGGAGATAGATATGTTAATTAGATTAGTTGTAATAATCATTCTACTATGTATATGTAAATCAAAATATAAAGTTGTATAATTTGTCAATTATACCTTAATAAAGCTGAAAAAATTTTAAAAGCCCTTCAAAACATCATGCTATACAATTTATACACACTGTTTTATTTATTTAAAAAAAAAGGAGAAAGATAAAGCATAGCTAAAGTGGGGAATAGAGCCTAGATGTGTTTGCTTTGGCTAAGTTTTATGTTCAATCTGTTATAATATGCAGATTTGAAATAAAAGAAAAAGGAGTAATATAGGTGTAAGTTTTCTGAGAAGGAAGAGATCAGAGGCTTGAAACAAAGAGGCTCAATGGACTAGCCATAAATAGAAGGATGGATATCTCCTAATAGGGAAGACAGAGAAAGAGAGAGAATTGGTACAGATAGAGGCAGATAAATTGAAGAAGGTCCAATTTTATGGTCAATCCTCAGTTGAAAATTAAGGAGAAGGTAGAAGAATCAGAATTTTTAGACATATAAAAATTTAAGTATTCTTGGGAAAAGGAATTGAGAAGAGAACAATGATCATGAAAAGAATGGTTCCAACTAATTTTCTTTAGTTGCCTAAGAAAAGTAAGGCAGTTAGAAAGGTGTGTTTATTTAGAGTAGATGGTTTACTAGAATGAGAAGAAAAGGCCAAGATACAAGCCTTGAAGACATGGGTATAAGAAAGTATTAGCAAAAACAAAAACAGGTTTTAATAATGAATCAAAGACAGATCAGGAGTCATTAATTACTTTTTATTGTATTTCCAACAACAAACATAACTGTAACATGTAATTAAATATTTATAAATGGTTTGTTGAAAACAAAAGAAAAATTATCTTGGGCATCTCCTTATGTCTTGAACACAGGTATACATTGTAAGTAAAGAAGTTGTTAAAGCAGAACAGACAAAATTTACTTCAAACAGTTTTGGAAACTCCTCTTGAACAATTGGTATCCATTGGTTCTAAAATAATTGGTTCTAATCTGAGTCCATAAAACAAAATCAAATTATAATTAATATTATTATATAAAAACTAGAGGCCTGGTGCACGGATTTGTGCATGAGTGGGGTCCCTTAGCCTGGCCTTTGGAAATCAGACTGAAACCAGCTCTTGACATCCCCAGAGGGGTTCCAGTTTGCAAGAAGGCAGTTATCAGGTGGTGCACCCTGGAATTGGGCTCCTTCCTCTCTGGTTGCAGGTACATCACCTGAGAACAACAGCTGCCAAGTGTTGTTCTCAGCAGCTCCTGCATTGAACGTCTTCCCCTTGGTGGTCAGTGCATGTCATAGCTACGGATCAGACAAACAAATGGTTCAGTGCTTGCTTTAGGCTTTTTATATATAGATATCTTTGTAGAAAATTGATTTGGGGGAGAAATATTTTATTAAAAATTTTACATAAATGAAGGATTTTAATCCTATCTAATAAAAGAGTAATATGTAAATTGACCATACCTCTGCTGCACCAACAAGCCATGCCCATCAGGCAATCAGGAGCTGCGGCCAAGAAGAGAGCAGGAGGCTTGAGTTTCCCCAGCCATGGAGGAAGCCAAGCTTCCTGCACACCTGGCCTGCTCTAGCTTCTGCTGAAGGCTATAAAGTTTCAATTATAGAAGATAGATAAATCCCAGATACCAGGGCCTCTGCTTGGGTACCCAGGGGGCATGGATGGCCTGCAAACCATCACAGGCCCCTCATACAGGCCTGCCCATGCCCCTAGGGAACACCCACCCTGATCTATTACACCTTTCAGCTGGCCCCCATCCGTGCACTAGGCCTTTATCTTATCTAATAAAAGAGTAATATGCAAATTAACCATCATTCCAATACACAAAATGGCCAACACAAGATGACCAGCAAGGGAGGGCAGTTGTGAGGGATCAGACCAGCAGGGGAGGGCAGTTAAGGGTGATCAGGCCTGCAGGGGAGGGAAGTTGGAGGTGTCCAGGCCTTCAGGGGAGGGCAGTTAGGGGCAAACAGGCTGGCAGGGGAGCAGTTAGGTATCAATCAGGCTGGCAGGGGAGTGGTTAGGGGGTGATCAGGCTGGCAAGCAAAAGCAGTTAGGGGCAATCAGGAAGGCAGATAAAGGGAGCAGTTGGGAGCCAGCAGTCTTGGATTGTGATATGGATGTCCGATTGCCTGATTAGGCCTGATTCAAGTAGGATCAGGCCTTAACGGACAGTCAGACATTCCTCGAGGGGTCCCAGATTGGAGAGGGTGCAATCTGGGCTGAGGGATACACCCCTCCATGCACAAATTTTGTGCACTGGGCCTCCAGTCATAAATATAAACTACTAAAATCTCTCTTAAAATATTAATGTGAAGTCTTTCCAAAATTCTTAATGTCCAACATCCTCCAAAGTGGATTTTTAATCATGTGGTTAGTCACTGTGATTTAAAGTTCCCAAAAAAACAGACTGGCCATTTCTCAGGAGTTAGACAAGCATTTTAAATACAGAGTTGCTTTAATTGAACTAGAAAATTTTTTAAAACTCAGGTATTTTCTTATTACTATTCTCCCACTCTAATTGTAAAAAAAATAAAAATAAAAAAGTTAAGTCTAAGTAATTTAACATGACATTTGTGATCTCCTCAAAACTGATCTCAGCCAACCTTTCTTGCCTCATCACTTTCCCCACCCTCCACCTTACCCTACTGCATTTTTTGCTCCAGCCACATCTTAACAGCACTGAGATTTCTGACACTCTATTATTAATAAACTCCTGAGTTTCCCTATGTCATTCATTTACCTGTTGAGGTTTAGTTCCCCTTAAAGCATGTTCTTATCTCACCAGTTGGGGATAACTTCTCACATGCCTATACCCTTACACCTACAAAAAGGAAAAAAAGACTTCTTCTTTCTTATGGATATACTCTGGTGTTCTCTTTACTACATTGGATCTCCTTAGAGTACTTTACCAGGATCTGAAAAAAAAAAACTTAGATAATAATCATTATTAGGTAAATTGGGCATATAAACATCATTTGTATTGAACTCTAAAATCAAACCAACAAAAACAAAGAATTTGGAGAAGAAAATTAAATTTTGTTTCCTTGAACTGCAATATCTGTCTTTTCTGATGAGCTAGAAAAAAATGGAAAATGTCTTGCTTCTTTTCTATTCTAACTTAAAAGCAGCCATTGCTAATAATATAAAAAGAAGGAAGCCTGTGATTGCTGAAATGACTGTGTGTTATGTCCACAGTATTTTGAAAATCTTAAAGTGGATCCTAGAGTTCAATAAATTCTTCCTCTAGTCTAGCATAACAACAGAGGTCTTAAAACAAATATTTTTGATAGAATATACCAAATGTGACTAGGAACTTACAATTCATATATTTTATTGTTCCTTTTATTTGTAAAATCTTCTTTATTGAAATACACCAGAGATATTGAAAAGGGCACACATTATAATTATATACCTCGATTAAGTGTATAAAATGTTTACATCTATGTAAACACAATGCAGATTAAAATATACCAGAGAACCTCAAGTCTTCCTTGTGTTCCCTCTTTTCTACTACCCTGTTTTCCCAAAAATAAGACAGTGTCTTATATTAATTTTTGCTCTCAAAGATGTGCTAGGTTTTACTTTCAGGGGATGTCTTATTTTTCCATGAAGAAGAATATAGTACACATTTATTGTTGAACAAAAATAAAAATAAAAAACAGGAAATTTATTACCTGTATATGATACGTTAGTAGTTAACCATCACAAATCAGCTTGCTGATTGGCCACAGCACAGCCGGAGCTGTTCATGCAGTTCGAAGTCTCTTTAAATCAGAGTCAAATGCCTTAAGATAGCTTCTGGGGCCTTATATTCCAGGGAGGCCTTATGCTCAGGGGAGGCCTTATTATCAGGGAGGTCTTATTTTGGGGGGATGCCTTATATTACAAGGAGAGGCAAAACTGGAAGTAGGTCTTATTTTTGGAGATATCTTACTTTCAGGGAAACAGGGTAATACTCCCAAAGATAACCACTATTTTGACCTTCAGTTGTGATAGATTCATTTCATCTGTTTATATATTTAATAAATAGAAGTATGCAGAACATATGCTTTGTCTTTGGCTTCATTTCCTAAATATAAGTTTATGACATTTACCTACTTTATTGTACATAGAAGTAGTTGTTTTCATTGTGAAATAATATTCTATTGTATAAATAAATCACAATTTTTTTCTCCTTTCCATTAATGATGAAAATTTAGGGACTATTGTAAGTAGTTCTATGATGAGCATTCATGTACATGTCTCTAGCATATATTTATACTAAAGGCCCAGTGCATGATTTCATGCACTGGTGGGGTCCAGTTGGCCCATCCTGATGGGGGCCAATAAGGGACAGGGCCAGCCAGGGCAAGGGTCATAGATGTTCCAGTCATTCTGATAGTTCTGCCATTTAGTCCCTGGGCTTTTATTATATAGCATTAGTCAGCTTAACGAGCCATAATAAAATATAATAAATCTGTGTGGCTTAAACCACAGAAATGTATTTTTCTCACAGTTCTGGAGGCTGGAATTTGGGGTCAGGGTACCATCATAGCATTGTCCCATACACCAGAAAGTGGTGGATCAATTGCCAGTCAAGGCACATGTCCAGGCTGCGGATTCAATACCCAGTCTAGTGAGTGCTGAAAACAATGGAACAACATTTCTCTCTTCCTTCTTATCTCTGAGATCAATTAAAATGAATGATAAATAAATAATCCTACATAATAAAAGTCTAATATGCTAAGTGTCTGGTCATCCAGTAGGCCAATCAACCAATCAAAGCATAATATACTAATGATATGCTAAGGCTGCTCAACCGCTTGCTATGACTGGCACTGACCACCAGGGAGCAGACAGCCAACCAGTCAACCAGTCGCTATGATGCACACTGACAATCAGGGGGTGGATGCTCTGACCAGTAAGTTAGCTTGATGCTGGGGTCTGGCCAATTAGAACTAAGCCAGACATGCGCTGGAGCCCTCCTGTGGTTCTTCCCCAGCAGTCCAACCTCCCCTGTCCCTCCCCAACCCCAATCATGCATTGGTGGGGTCCTTTGGCCTGGCCTCTGCCCTCTCACAATCCAGGCTGAGGGACCCACTCAACACTTAAGTGCACGAATTTCATGCACTGGGCCTCTAGTGTTCTATAAGTATGGTTTTAACATGAAAGACATTAGTGATCTATGAAGTAAAAACCTCATTACAACATATATACATACATACATATTACTGATTGGCCTTATTTTTCAAATACTTATTTGAAAAATAAGTATTTATTGATTTAAGAGGAAGGGAGAGGGACAGATAGATAGAAACATCAATGATGAGAATCAATGATCAGCTGCCTCCTGCATGCTCCCACTGAGGATCAGGCCTGAAACCTGACCAGGAATCGTATTGTGACCTCCTGGTTCATAGATCTATGTTCAACTACTGAGCGCCACCAGCTGTGCCCCATTTTTATCAATACCAGGCACATAAGGTTCATTGACAAGATCTCACTCCTAGATAAAAGCCTGAAATTGTCCAAACTCCTTTTCAGCATGGTTTCTGGATATGAATTCATGTCTGTTCATATCCAGAAACCTTGCACAATAGTTTGAAGGCAGAAGTGGAGCAGAGGTATCTTCCCGCAGTTTGGGCTGTTTGTTGCTGGTGTCATATTTGCAGAAAGGGGAGGTTTTCTGCAGTGGAATCCAGGCTGTATACAGGCAGTTGTGGCAGAGGCAGTGTCCAGTGACCTGTTTTTTGGGAGCTGGAGGGCACTTGTGGGGGCAGCAGTTTGCTGATCCCTGGTCATAGCTGTGCCAGAATGTCCTAGAATTCAGTTGTGGCAGCTCCTCCCACTGGGCAGGGAGTCTTTCCTGGGGGCCCAGCCTAATACCCACTCCTCCAGCTCTCCAATGATTTCCCAAGCACCAATTCCCTGTGCTAAATTATTTCCTGCCTAAAATAGCAAAGATCTAAAAACATTCTGGATTCTCTACTTTCAAAGAAAACAATGCTGTACAGGTCAGGTCTGAGGAGTGGTTGAGGTGTTGTGGAAGGCTCCCTTCTTTGAGTCTCAGCTTCCCCTTCTGTAGAACAAAGATTATCTGTTCATAGTTACTGAAGACCATAGCAGCTGTGTTTCCTGAAGATGACCACAACATTTTCCATCTCTCCTGTGGCCTTGCCACTTTCCACCACACACTCTCTCTTGAAGCGGGGCTGATCTCTGATGTGTTGGTAGCCTGTACACTGGTTGCCCACAGAATTCCAAGGCCAAGGCCGAAAAAGCGTGGGGCTGCAGCCCTGCCCACTCTGCCAGTGTTTCCAGCTCTGGCCTCACCTACTCCACTCAGGGCTCTGGCTGGCACAGGGCCTTGACCTCTTGGCTCACTCCCCCTCCAGTTTGTGGCCCAGCACCCCTCTGAACATTATGGGTCACTTGCTGGTGTTACTAGGCCCAGTAGGCAGAGTAAGAGCCTAGATCAGGCCTTGCGCCTCATAACTCCTGTGTGCTGCTGTCCCCTGTGCCCCGTGGCCCCTATTCCTGCCACTGCTCTGACTGAAGCCAGACATCTGGGTGCCAGGCATGGCCTGCAGGGACTGCTGTGGCCACCAGGAAAGCCTCCTCTCCTCATCCTCAACTCTGGCACCCTGATCCCGGGTCCACTTCCGCCAAAGGAGAACTTCCCCACACAGCTGCCTGAGACCAAGCTTCTTCAAGGTTGCTGAACCCCAAATTTCTGCCAGCTAAGGCATTTGGCCAGTTGGCCCCACTACAGTTGGAATGTTGGGGGCTATCCAGCCTGGATCAGGATGATTGGCTGCCATAGTGCATGTTATAGCCACTTGTCATCCAGGTCATTCCACTGTAATGCTCACTGGGTTTTTAGATAGATAGATGATAGATAGATAGATAGATAGATAGATAGATAGATAGATAGATAGATTAGAGGCCCAGTGCATGAAAATTCATTATTCAAGAGGATCCCTCAGCCCGGGATGTGCCCTCTCACATCTGGGACCCTTGGGGGATGTTCACCTGCCAGCTTAGGACTGCTCCCTGGGTATCGAGCTTAACCTGGCAGTCAGACATTGCTCTGGAAGCCCAGGAGCCCTCGGGGGATGTCAAACTGATGGTTTAGACACGCTGCCTGCAGGGAGTGGGCATAAGCCATTAGTGGGACATTCTTTATGCTGCCAAGGAGGAGGAAGAGGCTCTAGCCACCACCGCTGCACTTGCAGCTATCAGTTCAGCTTGTGGCTGAGCAGAGCTCCCCCTGTGGGAGCACACTGACCACCAGAGGAAAACTCCAGCAAAGAGCGTCTGCCCTCTGGTGGTCAGTGCATGTCATAGTGACCAGTCATTCCCAGTTGTTCCACCATTAGTGTCAATTGCATATTATCCTTTAATTATACAGGATTGGTTAGATACTTTAGTAAATAACTATCAGATAGTTTTCCAAAGTAGTTGTACAATTTACTCTCCCACTGTCAGTGTGGACAAATTCTCATTACTTCACATTTTTTACAAAAATTTGCAATTGGCTGTCTTTTTGTAAATTTTAGTAATTCTCTTGTGTATATACTGTTAATAAAATAGTTGAGCTACCTTTTATACATGTATGTTACTTGGTTATTCTCTTTGTGAAGTACCTGATAGGTATTTTTCTGTTTTTGAATTTCTATATTTTTCTTATTGATTTGTAAAATTTCAGTTAATATTATGAATATATTAATTGATTTTTGACATATAAAACAAACTACATTCCTTGAAAATTGAAAACTTGGCCATACTGAACTTACTTGGCCTTAATCTATGTAATTGCTTGAATGTCTCACTATATAATCATTTGGTTTCATTTTTAGGATTTTAGTTATTTCTTGATGAGAGATACTGGCCTATTATTTTTCTAATTTATAGTATCTTCTTCATGTTTTTATATCAAGGTTATTCAGATCTCACAGAATAAGTTGATAAGCAAGTTACCTTTTTCAAGTGGTAGCTTGTGTACATTTAGGTAATATATTTTTCTTACATATTTGAAAAAATTCACTAATAAAACTAATTGGAACTGAAAAATTATTTGTAGAAATATTTTAAATTTGAATTTCTCTTTTATAACTTTATATATTTTATATAAATTATTAAATTATATTTTTCTTTTTTCACCTTTTAAAATCTCATAGGAACTTGTTTCTGTATTTGGAATTAATTTTTTAAATAATGTTCTTGGGATTATTTTTAATGTTTGAAGATTCTATATTAATGTTCCTCTTTAGACCTGATACTAATGATTTGTTTTCTCTCACTATTTTTTTTAATCAATTTTGGCAGAGGTTTGTCAATGTAATTTTTTTTCCTTAAAGAAAAAAATACTGATTTTTTTCATTCTCTCTACTGTTTGTTGTTTTCTATATCATTAACTTCCATTCTTATCTGTTTTACTTTGTTCTTTGTACAATATTTGAATTTAATGTGCTGTTCTTTGGCCTCTTGAGATCAATATATAGAACACTGATTTTAAAACTTTCTCTTTTGTAATGTATATTTAAGGTTAAAATGTACTTTTTATTATGGTTAAATTAATATTAGTCAAAGCCATAGATCTTATGTGTACATTTTGATTAGTATTGACAGATTATATGTGCCCATGTAACCACCATCACAATCAAAATATAGAATCTTTTCTTTTCATTTCTAACACCCCAGAAATTTTCTTCATATTTTCCTGTATTTCTCCAATCCCAAAAGACAACTATAAATTTTGCTTGGTTCAAACTTTACATAAATCCAGTATTTGTATCTGCCGACTTTCTTTCCACATAATGCATTTTATTTGTCTTTTAAAAAGTTTGTTTATTCTTATTGAGATAAAATTTTCTGACAGTGAATATACAGATATTAAGTGTATAATCCAATTAATTTTTTGGCAAATGCTGAACCCATCTTCACAATCTAAGATAGGGAACAAGCAATCACTTCAGAATTGATCCAGATGTAACCTTAGGCAACTAGTTTTCTGACCCTCACCCAAGGAGATTTTTTTTTTAATATCATGTAGATTACTTTTACCCCATCTTAAACTTCACATAAGCAGAATTGTGTAGTAGGCATCCTGTTGTGTATAGCTTCTTTCTTCTAATCAGTGTTTTAGAGATTCATGCATGTTATAGCATGTTCCAATAGTTCAACTTATACTAGAACTGAGAAGTATTCTTATGTATCAATTTGTGTGAACAAATCCCCTTTTTATTGTTGTTGTTAATCCTCACCCAAGGAGATTGTTTTTTATTTTTATTTTTATTTTTTTTTAGAGATAGAGTGGAAGGGAGGGAGACAAACAGAGGCAGAGAAACATGATGTGAGAGAGACATGTCAATAGGTTGCCTCCCAGATCAAGCCTGCAATAGAGGTACATGCCCTTGACCAGAATCAAACCCATGACCCTCAAACCAAGAGCCAAATCTCTATCCATTCAGCCAAATAGGCTAGGGATAAATATTTCCATCTCTCTTGAATAAATTCCTAGAATTATTGGATCATAGATTAGATGTTCATTTATCTTTGAAAAAAATGTCAGTTTTCTAAAATGATTAAACCATTTACTAACCTACCAGCAATGTATCAGAGTTCAATTTGCTCCACATTTTATTCAATATTGCGGTTGTTGGCTTTCAAAATTATAGCCATTCTAGTGAGTATAAAGTATTATCTTAATGTGGTTTTAATTGCAATTTTCGGATTACTATTAATATTGAGCACTTCTTTATGTGATTATTGGGCATTTATACACCTAGTGTGGGAGTTTATGCTCAAGTCTACTGCAGTTATTTATATGGTTTTGCCTTATTGGTTTATAGAGATCTCTTATATATCTTTGACAAAAGTCTCTCTCCAAAATGATTTTCTGCCTCCATTGATCAGATAATATGCTATTTTCCTTCATTGTGTTAATAATGATGTAAAGGATAGAGTTATTTTATAGCTGGGTCAGAATAGTATGCTTATATGCAAGGACACCTGGAAATTTGGCACTGAATCTTGACAAAGATGAAGCTCACTGGTATAAGTAGTGATTTTTGTGTGTGTGAAGTTTAATATCTGAAATTCCTCTGGCAACACCTTGAGCTGGTGTTTTAATTATGCATGCTTGCATTATCAGTTAGTCTCATTTGGCCAGAGGAGCATAAAAACCTCTGCTGGAAAGTTTAGAAAACTCTCCTGAAGGCAAGTTTCACTGCACAAATTTTAGTGGTTTAATCCACAGGTGAAACACATCTTTGTGCCAATAAGAAAGATCTTAGGGAGCTGCACCTAGAAGATTCTTGGACCCTGAGGCTTGCCTCAACACTCACTCTTTCTCCTGCTGTAGTGCATTCCTTGCATGCCCTAAGTGTGCTTTGTGAAGTCTGTGGATCCTTTTAGTTATCCACTACTGTTGTAATCTTAGCAATGGGAGATACACTGCCTAAATTGCAACTGCTCAACTGATCTTGTAACCCTTTAATTAAGCCTACCTGATATATTATGCTTTTGTTTTTGTTTTTAAAATTTGGCCATGTCATCCAAATTGTCAATATCTTAGCATACACAATCGTCAGTACTATTTTCTCATTATCCTTTTAAAAGTGGTAGCATCTGTAATGATAGCTTCTTTTTATTTCTGTTATTGACGGTGTGTGTGTGTGTGTGTGTGTGTGTGTGTGTGTGTGTGTGTGTAGCAGTAATATTAATTTTTCCAAAGACCAACTTCAAGTTTCTTAATTTTCTCTGTTGTTAAATGTTTCCATTTCATTATTAGGCTCTCATTATTATTTTTTTAAAGATATTTTATTGATTTTTTTAACAGAGAGGAAGGGAGAGGGATAGAGTTAGAAACATCAATGAGAGAGAGACACCTATCAGCCACCTCCTGCACATACCCTACTGGGGATGTGCCCACAACCAGGATACATTCCCTTGACCAGAATCAAACCTAGGACTTTTCAGTCCACAGACCGATGTTCTATCCACTGAGCCAAACTGGTTTCGGCAGGCTCTCATTATTTTTATTTTCTCCATTTTATGTAATTTATGGTAAATTTGATTCTTTTTTCAAGATTCTTAAGTGGAAACTTCTTTCTAGATTCAGTGGAAAACTGATTTTAAACTTTTCTTATTTTCTAATATATGAGTATTTCAAGTTATAAGTTCTCCTCTAGCACTACTTTAGCTGCATCCCCAAAATTACATTTTGCTATGTGTAATTTCTTTTTTAAAAACGTATTTTTATTGATTTTAGAGAGGAAGGGAGAGGTAGAGAGAGAAAAAAAAAATCAATGATGAGAAAGAAGCATTGATTGGCTGCCTCTTGCCCTCCCCTCCACTGGCAATCCAGCCAGCAAACTGCATATACCCTGACCAGGAATCAAACTGTGACTTCCTGATTCATAGGTCGATGCTCAACCACTGAGCTACATCAGCCAGGCTATATTTTCATTTTAGTAAGTTCAAAATATTTTTTTTTGTTTTTTCTTGTCATTTCTTTTTTGATATATGTGTATTTAAAAGAAAATAGTTATTTTCAAAATATATGGTGCTTCTTATTTTTCTTATTGATATTTTTTTTAATTTCATTCCATTATGATAAGAGAAGAAACTAAGATTTTAAACTAAAAATGATTGAGACCTACTCAATCATCATTGTATGACTTTCTTTTTGAAATTTCTATGTGTACTTTAAAACATGTCTATTCTGAAATTATTTTGTGCAATGCTTTATGAATATCAAATAGGTCAATGTTGTTCACAGCATTGCTATTAAAAGATGAGTTAACATCACCAAAAATGATTCTAGGCTAGCCTGCTTCTCTCTCTTATTGCACTAGTTTTGTTTCATGCATTTTGAAGCCTGACTTTTTAAGTATGGAAGTACTGCTTCTTTTAAGTCTATTTTATTTAATATCAATCTAGCTATTCCAACTTCAGTTTCCCTGGTGTATAATTTTCCCTCTTTTACTTTCAATGTTTCTGTTTTATAGAATTAAACTGTGTTTTTGTTGAAAATATAGAATTGGAAGTCTAGCCTTTTTAACCAAACTGACAAATTGTCCTTTATTTCCCTATTTAGTCTGTTTACATTTTATATATATACTAAGGGCCTGGTGTATGATATTTGTGCACTGGGAAGGGGTTCCTTAGTCCAGCCTGCCCCTTCTCACATACTGGGAACCCTCAGGGGATGTCCTACTGATGGCTTAGGCCCACTCCCTCTTGGAGCTGTCTGGCCTTCCTTGCGCACTCCCTTTTGGAAGCAACCGGGCTGATCAGGGGAAGGCACCAGCCCCATCACCCTGCTACTGCAGCCACTGCCAGTCACTGCAGCCACCAAGATATTTTCATCAACATAGACTCCAGTCCCTTCACCATGAAAAAATGACAACTTTCTTTAGGCATTTTTAAGATGTGCCTTTCATAAGATATGGCATTTCTTTCTTTATTTTTCTTTTTATCCTCACCTGAGGATATGTTTCCATTGATTTTTCCCCCCTTTCCCTCCAATTCCAGGCTCATGCACTTCCCAAGCCTACAGCCTCCACCCCAGGGAAGTGGGTACCCCTGACCCACTGATGGCAGGCTCAGCCCCTTCCTAAGCCTACAGTCCCACCCCTCAGATCCCAGACTTGGCCCCTTCTCAAGCCTACAGCTGCCACAACAGGCTGAAGGCTTGGGAAGTGTGCAACTCCCACCCCTCCCATCCCAGGCTCAGCCACTTCCCAAGCCTACAGCCTCCACCCCAGGCAGTAGGCTTGGGAAGTGGGCACCCCCATCTCCCAAGCCTAAAGTCTCCATGGATGGCCAGCTAGGTGCCAAGGAGATTCCTGGGACCCAGATATGTATGCAAATTAACCACCATATTTATTGGTTTAATTTGCATACTCACTTAAATTGGCTGTGGGTGTAGCTGAGGTATGGTCAATTTACATGTTTCTCTATTATTAGGAAAGACTAGAGGCCTGATGCACAAAATTCATGTGACTATAGGCCTTCACAGCCCCAGTGCCAGAGCCCTTGCAGCCCAACCCCCATCCCCCATCCTCACCTGCTTTTACCTGGAATTGCCTGTGTCCACAGCCACACACACCACCAGTTTTCCAGTCCCATGAAGACTCCCCCACGCCTGATCGATGGCCCTGAAGAGGGTGGCCTGGGTCTCCCTCTGGTGTAATCGCAGAGCTGCCCCCACATTGATTGCCCCTCCCCAACTGGATGACTCACTTTAATGCTGTAGGTCCTAGAATAGAATATTACTAGACTTCTGAAAGGACACAATTTACTTATTACAACAGCTGGCTAAGAAAAGGACATAGGATCTCAAAGGATAAGCTTCAGTGTTGTTTACCTTGAGTAAAATACCTTGACTATCTCATATGTAAAGCTATGATTAACCCTGAACAACTCAGAAGAATCCCATCTTTTCCCCTTCCAAAAACAAGAAAGCAGCTTAAAGAATTCCTGGGTTTGATTGGATTTTGCCACAATTGGGATCCAAATTTTTCATTAATGGCTCAGCCTCTATATGTCCTTTTGTTTTTTTTAATATATTTTATTGATTTTTTACAGAGAGGAAGGGAAAGGGATAGAGAGTTAGAAACATCGATGAGAGAGAGACATCGATCAACCGCCTCCAGCACGCCCCTCCCCCCCCCACTAGAGATGTGCCTGCAACCAAGGTACATGCCCTTGATCGGAATCGAACCTGGGACACTTCAGTCTGCAGGCCCACGCTCTATCCACTGAGCCAAACCGGTTTCGGCTATATGTCCTTTTAAAATCAAGTTGATCTGATCCAATTCATGGAACCCAGAAGGAAAGCAAGCTGTAAAATCTCTAAAGAATGACCTAAAGTTTATAATTAAGATGTCCAAGAGTGAAAACTTTAGGTCATTCTTTAGAGATTTTACAACTTGCTTTCCTTCTGGGTTTCATGAATTGGATAAGATCAATTTTTTATACATAAAATTAAAGAAAATACTTTGGAAGTTTTAACTCAAAAACATAGAGATTAGCATATACCTATAGAATATTCTAGTCAGCAATTACAGCAGCCAAATGGCTCCCTCACTGCATGGCAACCATCTCTGTTATAGACATTATGCAAACAAACAGAAAAGATAGCTATGGGCTCTTCTTTGTTTATGTTCCTCATTCCGTTGAATCTCCACTGAATTCTCATCTCGCCTAACACTATGTCAGATGACTGTCTCTTGCTTTCTGCACCTCACATTCCTTTAACTTAATGTAACTGTCTAATCTAGCAACTTTATATCTGCTTTGCAGGATGAAGACATCCATGATTACATTTATCTTATGACCACCTTTTGGTTTCTAGGAATATTTTATAGCAAACTCTTAAAAATATTAACTTAATTTGGTATACAGATGGATCTTTGAAAGATAAATGGGGATACTACAAAACTGGCTATGTGGTAATTTTCATAGTGGTGATAATTGAAGGTTCTTATTCACCTGAATAAGATCTACCCAATAAACTAAATTAATAATCTTGGTTTGTCAATGGCCAAAAAAATCAAATAGCCAACATTTGCACTCAGAGCTATGCCTTTGGTGTAGCCCACAACTCTACAATGGTGTAGAAGCAGCAAGGCTTCCTAATTTTCTGAGAAGTGCATAAAAAATAGAAAATAGGATGCAGAATTATTAAATGTCATACAGAAATGGAAACAATTGAAAATTATCAAAATTCTGAAATATTACAAAGCTGCCACCATAAAAGCAAAAGGAAATCATTTAGCAAATGCTGCAACTAGCCAGGCAACATTACATAGCCCAATTATCTAGACCTGAGAATGTTCCTTGCTTCTTATTAAATCAATAAAAGACTCTTTTACAGTTCCAATGGACAGCTGCAAAAAAAGAAAAAAAATATATGGCAACAAAAAGGGGAAACTTTGACCCGGAAAAACAGATATGGTCCCAATCAGAAACCAATCTTACCTATAGGGAGTCAATTACCTATAGATGAGCTAACACATTGGGATGCTAGAAAGATGATTTTATAAAGTAAACAGTATTATTGGAAATCTTCTTCTACTGTAGCACATAATGTATATAGCAAATGTTCTACCTGTCCAAATAAATCCCTGAATAACCACTCCTCATGTCCCAAAGACATTTCCCACTTACTCTGGATCTGTTTGAGGTATGACAATTAGATTTTATCCAAATGTCACTATCTCAAGAATACAAATATGTGTTAGTTATAATTTGAATGTTTATTATTGCATTGAAGCATTCCCTTGCAGGAGAGCAATAGCTTTAATGGTAGGTAAATTATTATTGGGAAAATTAATTTCTAATTGAGAAATTCCCTCTGAATTATAGTGACTGAGAGACTCATTTTAGTGGACAGATATTGCAATTCATTTGTAACATTTAGCTCATTCTATAGTATTTTCATTGTGCCTATCACCCCAGTTCTCTGGATTGGTGGGACATACACATGGCACAATTAAAACTCAACTAGGTCAATTTTCAGAAGTTTTTAATCTCTCTTGGCCAAAAGTTCTACTATGGTGCTCCTCAACCTAAAATCTACTTCTTTTAGTAAACACATAGCTTTTCTCCTCATTAAATAGTCACTGGTCAACTAATTTATCTAGATGAAGGACATATGAATCAACCTTACTAAAAAGAGACAGTCTGTTTTAACTAGCTAGTTAATTAATAAAGAACTTAATTAACTAGCTTATAAGGACTGATAAATTAGTGACATTCATATCACATGTGTGCTCCTGTGAGACAACGACTTCAAAGATCACAACTTAAAACCAAGAGATTTTGTCCATTGAAAAATACAGGGTGTTTTCTTTAATGTAGGTTCATAGGGACCTGACTGCCTCCCATATACCTGCTTTTTACTTTTAAGAAAATGTGGCCTTGATTTCCATCCAAAGTTATGGTCTTGTCCCACCTCCAATGGTCCAAGACAAACACTGACGCTAAGATTTCCAAGGAAAGAGCCTTTCTAGCACCATGTGATCACATTATCTAGCCAACAGTCTGATCAACAATATATCTTCTGGTTTGCTTTGAAACGAAAGGAGAAAGTACTAAATGCCAATGTAAAAGAAGTTTAAACTGCAGAGAATTTCTATGTTAATATGAGAAAAACTGACAATTGCTGGGAAGCAAAATTTCAATGGATTGAGAAAATGCTCTGGGAAATAGCAGTTTTGCTCCTTATTTCATACATTATAATCAAAGGAGTAGGCATAAGGGGGTTACTGAAATCCATTAATGATGGATCAGAGAGGCAAGAGAAAACAAAGGGATTAGATAAAAAGGCAGCTCTGGCCGATGTGGCTCCAGTGGTTGGAGTATTGTCCTGTACACCTAAAAGTCAGGGCACATACCCAAGTTTCAGATTCAAACCCCAGTTGAGGGAGGAGGGAGAGAGGATGTGGGAGGCAACCAATCAATCTCTCTCTAAAAAAAAAAAAAAAGTAAACCAGAATAGACACTTATTTCTTTTATATTTGTGGGTATAAGATAATTAGCAGTTCACAATGGACACTAACATATTGACAATTAGAGACCCGATGAAAGAAATGCAAGCAAGGGCCTTGGACTAAGCCCCTCCCCTGTCCAAGGCTGCCTCTGTTTCTTCTGCCCTATCTCCCACCACCTGAGGAAAGATATCTGATATGATTAGCATATTATGTTTTTATTATTATAGATAACAATGAGGGATTTTGTAGATTTTGCTCTGGTGCAGTTAGAGATCTGGAACAAAAAAAGGAAATGACCCTGACATTCCAAAGTTATGTTACCTAGATGCAAAAAGGTAATAGACAGATTCAGTTAAGGTCAAGATTGACCTTTACCAGGGAAGATACTGGCCTAGAACAAAACTACTCACAATGATTCACTTTTAGAAAGTTTTAATTTTAGACCATCCTATGTGGTTACCTTAGGTCACTAAGTTTGTAAGGCCCAGGCATCCTCTGAACTTATCAGGTTTAGTATGAAGCCCTCTTTTTGCCTACAAACTAGTCCCAGATATTTGTGTTGATATACTCAATCAAGAATCCTCATTTAGAGTACCCATTATCAATAAATTCAGCCCAACGTATTTACATTTATTCCACCCCTATTGAACATTCTTAGAATCATCTTCCAAACACATTCTTTAAATTTCTATACCTATATATGAGCAAAATTTTGCAAATAAAACTAGGAGAGCAGGATGTATTATACGTATTTTCGGGTCATGTTTGACCTATTGTGGATTAAGCCTTATTATGTCTAAGGGAAATACTTCTAGAAGAAGAATTAGAGATAGTATCAATAGTCTTCTTCAAAGCAACTTCTGAAGAGGCCATTTAAGTTCTTCTGAAATAGTGGAGGGAGAACTAATTCTATTGGTAAAGGAGGCTTAGAAAATTTGGAAGATCAGTCTTTATCTTGATAATGATCTATCAGATGTTACCTTCCCAATTTACAAGGTCACACTACTTCATGTTCAAAGCTCTTAATTAAGAAAAGAGAACTTTCAAAGTTGTGAATTCACTTATATTGTAATTCAGCCACCCACAGGCTTAGTCTTGGTTGATGGTTCAGAAAAGTCAATCCTGGGGATAATAAAGATTGAGCATCTTTTTTGGTTCATTATCTAGAATTTGAGTTGAGAATCTAAAGTCTTGAGCTCAAAACTTTTTTCTCTGCATTTTCAGTAATTTAGAAGCAACCAAATAAATCCCATGGTCCCAATACTCAATTCCAAAGCTTTATTTACACCTTTTTGGTAGTGACCACTTGTGACAATTTAAATAACATTTGCCACAACATGAGCTAGGCCAACAATGTATATGCTACTGGCCTCAGGGTCACTAATGCCTCTAACTATAGTCAAATAAGAAAGCTAATCCTGAACCCTATCTGTAATATTCTGTTACTTTTGAATCATTTTGATACTAATAACTAATCAACCAGAGTTTAATCAGAAGAGTAGGGCTGCAGGCAATTCAGAGATTAGGAGGACGGCCACTCTCATTTTAAACTCAGAGTGCCAGAGCCAACAAGACAGAGTGAATTCAAAAGAGGGACCTCTGGTACCTGGAAGACTTTAGCATAAGCTAGTCAGCAAGGCCTCACACAGAGGACCCACTCTCTGCATTCTGACACCACATTCTGCTGTTCCCCACCCCATGCAGCTCTCAGGGCTCCAATGCAGTGGAGGCTAGGGTGGGGTGAAGGACACAGGCAGACATTGCAATGCCATTGTCTCTGCCAGCTCACAAAGTGCACCAGCCTGGGGACATTGCTGCCTCTGCCTAGATTTCTGAAGGTGAGATCACCTGGCAAAGCTGTGGTCTCATAACCCCAGTCAGTGTTTACTGTTTTGTTTTTTTTTTCTTACTGGTGAACGTTTAGCTCAGTCATTTTTATTAATTCTGTGTTCGATTACATACATTTTAAGATACTAATTTTACTCTAAAAATAATTATTGTTTTATTTTTTTATGTTTTGAATGTTTTACTTTCAATGTTAATCCATTTTAAATATTTCATAATTTTCATTTTATTTTTCATTTTGACTTTTAATAAGCTGGAAGTATTGTTTTATAGTTTCTAAATGAGTGATAATTAATTTGCTATTAATTTTAATTGTTATCACCTTTGTGTAACTGATTTTGGGAATGTTTCATTTGTATTCTATAAGGTACACTCACTGATTTTTGAGTGCTGTGATTGGAGAAGTGACCTAGAAGATTCTAAATTTGCCTTTGCAAGAACCTTATAGGATTAGCAATCTGGGGGACAATTTTTATGTTAATTTCCCTTGACCCTCCCCTCCCAGTACACACACATGCAGTATATGTAGTTGACTTTTCTAGCCATGGCCCTGTGCAGGCTGTTTATTTCCCCACTTAGTTCCCAAACTATGGTTTTCTTTTTTTAAAGAAGTTTTGTGTGGCCCTAATTTATTTGGCTCAGTGGATAGAGCATGGGCCTTCGGACTGAAGTGCCCCAGGTTCGATTCTGGTCAAGGGCATGTACCTTGGTTGCGGTCACATCTCCAGTGGGGGGTGTGCAGGAGATATCCAATCAATGATTCTCTCATATTGATGTTCTATTTATCTCTCTCCCTTCCTCTCTGTAAAAAAAAAAAAAAATCAATAAAATACATTTTTTTAAAAAAAAGAAATTTTGTGTGTTTATTTTTTGACAATTTCTGGGAAGCAGAATCTCAACATATTGGAACAATGCTCCAGAGAATGGGAGTTCTTCACCTTGTTTTTTACATTACCATTAAAGGGTGAGGCATCAGTGGGTTCCATGAAATCCATTAGTGATAGATTAGGGAAGTGGGAGAAAGCAAAGTGGGGAAACCCTCCAATAGGATAAAAAGTAAAATGATACATACATGTTTCCTTTATATAGGAGGGTAAGGATAGTTAACAATCAACAATTAACAAGATAACAATAACAATGAGGGGATTTGTGGTCTGTGCCTTGGCACCATTTCTTGTGACTTGAGGGGTCTGGAAAAAGGGAAGTTACATGTTAACCTGACATTTTACAGGTATGTTATCTTAGATACAAAAAGACAATAAGCTCAGTAAAGATTGAAAATTAGCTTTGTCAGGGAAGATATTGACCTAAGGCATGGCTACCCACTATAAACTGCTTTTTAATGAAAAGATTTTAATTTCAGACCATCCATTGTGGTTACTTTAGGTCTTTGAGTTTGCAAGGCCACCACACAGGCCTTCCCTGAGATAGTCAGGTTAGCATGCAGCCCCTTTTTATCCACATATAAAACAATCCAAAGGCCGAAACTGGTTTGGCTCAATGGATAGAGCATGAGTCTGTGGACTGAAAGGTCCCAGATTCGATTCCTGTCAAGGGCATGTACCTTGGTTGCAGGCACATCCCCAGTGGGAGGTGTGCAGAAGGCGGCTGATCGATGTCTCTCTCTCATCGATGTTTCTAACTCTCTATCCCTCTATCTTTCTCTCTGTAAAAATCAGTAAAATATATTTTTTAAAATAATCCAAAGGATGCACTGATGACCAACCTTTTTAGGTAGATAATGGAGTCCCATGGTGCTAGGAAGGCTCATTCCTAGGAAATCTCAGTATCAGTGAGAGGAGTTAGAAACAGGGTTAGGCAGACAGGATAAGGTTCCTAAAGAATATGCTATATAGATAAAATAACACTTAATATTTAAATGTGGAAACAAGAACTAAATATAGGCACATAATTGAGCCTGTTTAGTGTAGAGCTGAGTTTTGATTGGTAACTGTGTTATCATTGATCACAAGAGTCTCATCAGCCTGTGGAAACCTCTCTAGCCACATGGTTCACCACAGAAAAGGGGGTTCATTTGGCTTAAGCATCCACACTTCCCTTCCCCCCTTTTCCTCCTCCTCCTGTTCATTTCTCTTCCCTTTGAAGAAAGAGACATTCATTATACTTCATTTTCTTCCTTCTTCCTCTGGACTTCTAAAATTGCCCTGCTCTCCTGTTTTATACCAGCGCCTCTCCTAATGTGACTTCATTGTGATATTTTTCTCCTTCTCTCTTCCCTAGATCAATAGTCTCTGTTCCCCCCTCACTTGATCATTCTACCAGCTTTCATTTTCAAGTCTCTTAAAGTCCTGGGGGAGAAAGCCATCTGAACCTCTTCCTTTATAATGTTTTGTTTTCCTCTGCAGCAGAGCAGTTTCACTGTGAAGGCAATTTCATCTTTCCCGATGCCTTTTCTGTCAAAGTTTCTCCATCTGCGGAGGCTGTGACTGCTCTGGGCTAGGTGCTAAAATATTAAGAAAATATAAAGATTTCATTGGGTGGCCAGCCTGGTAGGTGTCTCATAGTAGCAGTACTGGGAGCCTCTGAGGCTCCTGTCACAAAATCTTGGAGGCATTTATTGCAAGGAAAGGTCTGTCTTCCTCCGGATGTCTTTGTGCTTGTTTTCATTGATATGATGGGTGTGCCAGTCCCAGGATACCCGGGTAGCAGAGAGGCGGGAGACCCATTCTCTTCATGTGGGATAGCAAAAAGTAGGAGGTGAAACAGTGCACAGCAAATGCCACATGTGACCAAGTCTAGGAGGCGGGCACTGTCTCCAGATACCACAGGATGGTCAGAATGCAACTTCCTTGGCATCATTTAGTTCTGTAATATCTTAACCTTCTATGAAATTAAATCATATCCTCTCAGAGAAAGGAAAACTTTATCATCAGAAAGGAAAACCTCAGGGTCATTTATTATGTTTCTGTTGTTGTCAGCCCTAGTCTCTGTTGAAACTATCACCTAGGAGATGGGCATGGTGTTTCATTTTACAGATCAGAAGCATGAGCTTCCAATGTTTAGTGATTTGTCTTTAATACCAGGGCCATAATTATAACACAGAATAAGCTTTCACTATACTTGCTTCCTCCACAATTGACAAGTAGATAGAACTCTCTGTGCCACTTCTCCCTGGAACAGAACATCAGGGGTGTGACCACATTTGAAGCCTTTTGTCTGAGGAGCTCCCTTTTATAGGGACCCAAGTTTGAAAGCTCCCAAGACAAGCTTCAACACAGATAAAGGTTGGGCACCTAGCTTTTCCAGTGCCTGGGGAAGATTTGTCCTCTACTCTGGGATCAGTTTTTGCTGAGCTGTGTCTCGGGACAGCCATCAGCCCACTTGTACCTCACCTGTGCCACATGACTTGCCAAGAAGCATCACTTCCTACCTCATTGTGAGACTTGGCCACAAGGTATTCATGGACCAGGGACAAAGTGAGCAGAGATGCGGGCATGCCACTTTGGAGCATTAGAGAGCTATATTTCTGATAGTGATGGCTCTTTCCCTCTCCAAAGTACGGAACTCAGGGCAGCTGTAAACATGTATCATAAGCAAGGAATTTATGTTAGGTCTTGTGAGCCCCTGAGATTTTGGCTTGTTTTTGTCACTGCAACAAATCTAAATACAATATTTATACCAAGCTACTCACATTGACCTTCTTAGTATTCTTCAAATCACTGACCCACTTAATGTTCATGCTGCTTGAGAAACTTGCCCCTTTCATCAAAACGTGGATTTTTTATTTTATTATTCATATTTTTGTGCAATTATTCCTGTTTCATAATCCCCTCTTCAATTCACTGACTACCAAGATTCCAAGATTCATCTCCTCCTTCTCTCTAGTCTCATAACTCTTCCCAGTGACATTTGATGCTCCCAGACATTTTATTAGGTATGTCCTTATTACTGTCTTGCTATTTGTATTCTGCTCCTGATGCCGCTCCACAAAGACAAGTGTAGGGTTGAGAGCACAAACTCATTGGCCCAATTGCCTGGGCTACAATTCTTGTATCAACACTCATTAGCTGTCTGATACTGGGTAAGTTCTCAATTGACTGGACTTTTCCCCTTATCTGTACAGTTGGAATAAGAATATGATATATAACTCATAGGGATGTTGTTGAGATTAAAATAGTCAAATTATGTAAAGTACTTAGCACAATGACTAACACAGAATAAGTACTCCATGAAGGTTGGTGTTATCATTTGCATTGAAATCCAGGTCTGAGGACACCACCAGGAACAAGGTGGAGGCTTAATGGTTCTTTGGTAAGTGGACAAATGAATGACTGACTGCCTTGAAGATTTAAGAAATGTTTGACAAAACTAACTTCACAGTTGAGAGCTGATGGTTGTCAATGGAAGTCTAAGAACAATGTAAAAAAAAAAGTTTAGCTTAATTTCTGGCATTTAGTAATAATAATCTCTCTATCTGTTTGATTGCTCAACTGGTAGCTATTATGTGCACTGAACACCAGGGGGCAGACACTCAATGCACAGACATGGAAACATGAAACATACTGATGAATATCAGAGGAAAGGGTAGGGGGAAAAGTGAGAAGAGATTAACCAAAGATTTTATATGCATACTAGAAGCCCAGTGCAATGCACAGATTTGTGCACTGGTGGGGTCCCGCAGCTTGGCCTGCGGGAATCAGGCTGAAACTGGTAGTCTAACATCCCCTGATGGGTTCCAGATTGCAAGCCTAGGGACTCCACCAGTGCATGAATCCATGCACCAGGCCTCTAGTCTATCTATATCCTATCTAATAAAAGAGTAATATGCAAGATGGCTGTGGCCACGGAGAGAGCAGGAGGCTTTGGTTTCCCCAGCAATGGAGGAAGACAAGCTTCCCACACACCCTGGGCGGCCCTGCACTCCACTCAAGGCTATAAAGTTTCAATTATAGAAGATAAATAAATCCCTACAAAAATGGTGGTAGCCATGAAGCTGAAGAGAGCAGAGGGCTTGGGTTGCCCTGACGATAGAGGAAGCCAAGCTTCCTTGCCTGCCTTGGACTCCACTCAAGGCTACAAAGTTTCAATTATAGAAGATAGATAAATCCTAGATACCAGGGTCTCTGTTTGGGTCAGCAGGGGGCGTGGCCAGTCTGCAAACCACCACAGGCCCCTGGCCCAGATGCCCCATTCCCCAAGGGAACCCCCACACTGATTTAGGATACCCTTCAGGGCAAACCAGCTGACCCCCACCTGTGCACCAAGTCTCTATCTAATAAAAGAGTAATATGCAAATTGACCATCACTCCAACACACAAGATGGCTGCCCCTATGTGGACACAAGATGCCCAACAGAGAGGGCAATTGGGAGGGACCAGGCCTGTAAGGGAGGGCAATTGGGGGTGATCAAACCTGCAGGGGAAAGCTGTTAGGGGTGATCAAGCTGGCAGAGGAGGGAAGTTGGAGGTGACCAGGCCAGCAGGGGTGGGCCATTAGGGGCAATCAGGCTGGCAGTGGAGTGGTTAGAGGGTGATCAGGCTGGCACACAGAAGCAGGTATGGGCAATCAGGAAGTCAGGCAGTTGAGCAATTGGGAGCCAGCAGTCCTGGATTATAAGAAGGATGTCCGATTGCCCATTTAAGCCCAATCCCAGTAATAGTTTTGAATATCCTTTGTTATTTCTTTCTTAGCTATAAACTATTTAAAAGTAGGATTGAGCCTAAACGGGCAGTCAGACATCCCTCAAGGTGTCCCAGATTGGAGAGGGTGTATGCTGGGCTGAGGAATTTCATGCATCAGGCCTCTAGTATATATATATATGCCTAAGCAATCAGTCTACTAGCTGACTGGCTGACCAGCCTGTAGCTATGACATGCACTGACCACCAAGAGGCAGACACTCTGCACAGAGCTGCCAAGTGACAGCACCTTTGCAGAGTGTCTTCTTCCACTCCGGGACCCCTCAGAGGATGTTGGAATGCTGGTTTCAGCCTGATCTCGCAGGCCAGGCCAAGGAACCCCACTTGTATAAGCAACCCCACTCACTCTGCAGGATGTCCTTCAAGCTCCAGCACCACCCCAAGTGTGGCCAGCCAGAAGGGACCATAGGAGGTTGGCTCCAGGGAGTGTTCAGCCTGTCTCGCCCAGTCTCACCCCACCAGTCACCTTCTAATTAATTTACTTTCAATGTGCATGAATCTGGGCACCGGACCTTTAGTAATTAATAATAATGATGACATTAATAATAAATTTTAAAACTACCCTTTATTTAGCATCTCACAGTTACTTGTTATCTGTATTATTGCACATTTTTCAGCAGCTATTATTTGAAGTGGCTACACAAACTTGGAGGGAAGTAGCCTGGGTTGACTCATAATTTCATAGCTTACTGGAACTGGGCTTGATTCCTGTTTCTTTGACTGCTTGTGCTACAGAGTGCTCATTAAATAGGTACTTCTTTCTTATCTTCTGCTATTGCTGACTCCTGAGATGGTGGAAGCTGTTGACTTGCTCTCTCCTTGACATGGTGTGGCCACGCGCTTCTCCTGCTGTCTGCCCAGAATGATGCTGCTTGTGTTTCAACTGTTCTGCAATTATGCTGGATGGAGGGCTCAGGGAGAAACAACAGAGAAATCAGGTACAGTGGTACCTCGAGATACGAGTGCCCTAACATACGTGATTTTTGAGATACAAGCAATTCTTTGCTTTGAAATACGAGCAACATTTGAGATATGAGTAATCGTGCGGATCAGCTGGCTGCACACAACCCACCAGTTTACCGAGACTCGAGCTTCTCATAGTTTCCCACGCCTCAGTCAGTGTGCTTGTTTATCTCCTTATCGAAGCATCTTTTGTGCATTTACATACTTTATCACATTTCTTTTTATAACCATGGGTCTGAAGAAAGCGAGTAGAAAGATCAGTGCTCAGAAGAGGATGATGTGTATTGAATTAAAGCGTGAAATCATATAAAAATATGAGCAAGGTGTGCGAGTGGCTGATTGGCGAGGCAGTACAGGCGTAGTACTTCAACGATATGCACTGTGCTTAAACAGAAGGAGTCGATAAAGGGTATAACGCCAGCTAAGGGCATTACAATAATTTCTAAGCTCTGTAGCTCTCTTCATGAAAAGATGGAGAATCTACTGATGGTGTGGGTCACGGAGAAGCAGCTTAAAGGAGATACATTAACACAGGGCATCATATGCCAGAAGAGGCTAGTGATTTATGGTGATTTGCTGGAGCAGGCCCTGAGCACTTCCATGGATAAAGCATGAAAAGACTCATTTAAAGCCAGTAGAGGCTGGTTTGATAACTTCAGGAAAAGGTCCGGCATTCACTCCATCCTCAGGCATGGTGAGGCAGCAAGTTCAGATGTGAAGGCAGCTGAGGATTACCTCAAAACTTTTTCCGAACTGATAGAACCCAAAGAATATACCCCCCAGCAAGTCTTCAACTGTGATGAGACAGGGCTTTTCTGGAAGAAGATGCCGAATATGACTTATATAACGGCAGAGGAGAAGGCGATGCCAGGACACAAACCCATGAAGGATAGGCTAACTCTCGCACTGTGCGCCAATGCGAGTGGCGAATGCAAGATCAAGCCTCTGCTTGTATACCATTCCGAAAACTCCAGAGTCTTTAAGTCACATAAGATTTTAAAAGATAAACTGCAAGTTATGTGGAGGGCAAACCCGAAGGCATGGGTCACTAGGCAGTTCTTTGTGGAGTGGGTAAACCTGGTTTTCGGCCCTTCTGTTAAGAAATATCTACAGGAAAACAACCTAACCATGCAAGCCCTCCTCGTCCTTGACAATGCTCCTGCTCACCCACTGAACCTCGAAGATGAACTCCTCGAAGAGTTCAAGTTTATAAAGGTTGTCTACCTACCTCCCAACACCACTCCTATCCTACAGCCCATGGATCAGGAGGTGATTTCTAATTTTAAAAAGTTATACATCGAGCACCTGTTCAGGCGCTGCTTTGAGGTGATGGAGAACACAAACCTCACCCTTCAAGAGTTCTGGAAGAACCACTTTAACATCGTGATATGCCTCAGAATTATTGATCAGGCCTGGCTGGGTGCTACAAGGAGGACTTTGACCTCTGCATGGAAGAAGCTGTGGCCTGAGGCCGTAGACGAAAGGACCTTCGAAGAATTTGTACCCCAGGTGCCAGTGGAGGAGGAGATAGTGTCTCTGGGATAATCTATGGGGCCTGGAGGTGGATGAGAGAGACGTGAATGAGCTCGTCAAGGAGCACTCTCTGGAACTCACCACGGAGGAGTTACAAGAGTTGCAATCTCAGCAACATGCGGAGGTTCTCCAAGAAATTGGTTTTGAGGAGGAGTCAGAGTGGAGGAGATCTCTACAAGTGAGATAAAGGAGATCTTAGGAATGTGGGAGAGGGTGTCACACTTTGTGGAAAACGTTGCTACTGGTCCTGCATCGGAGCTGTTCAATGAAACTTGCCTCACCCATTTCAGAAACATTCTGAAAGGAAGGAAGAGGCAAACCTCATTGGACACGTTTTTGTTTTTGTTTTTTAAATCGGCCAAAAATGCAAAGACCAGTAGCAATTAAGTTCAGTGAAGATTAGTTAAGTTACATTCAGTTTAGGGATAAAGTGTAGCATTAAGAGTGTAACGAGTAGGTAAATACACTTTATAAAACCAGTTTATTCCTTTACATTCTCTTTTATTATGTTTTTATATAATATTTGTCTTTTATAAATACATTTTTCTTATTCAAAACACGTAACAAGAACAACTGGGGTGGCATTTTGGGGGCTGGAATGGATTAAAGGCATTTCAATTGATTTCAATGGGGAAATTTGCTTTGAGATATGAGCACCTTGATACACGAGCAAGGTTACAGAATGAATTAAACTCGTATCTCGAGGTACCACTGTATGTCCCTGGCACTTGAGGAGTAAAACAATAGACAAAGCTGCCATTCCTATGAAGAAAGTAAAATGGGCTCTTTCATTACTTTCTCTTCTGAATATTACAAACATCTGTGTTTTACAGACAAATGGAGGCACAGAGACTTAAGGCATTTGCCCAAAGTCAGAGAGCTCAAGAAGCTAGAATTCAAAATTCTAGATGGTTCTGGTTGTTTTCTATTATTTATCTGCCAAAAGGTACAATCAACACCCTAATTTTATTTGTTTGCTTGTTTTGGTCTTACTTGGTGAAGTCAGAACTGAAGTCAAAGCTGGTCAGAGATGGGCACAGTAATAGCACATGACAAATGCATCTATAGCATGACTATTTCCCAGGGGGTGTAGATTCAGTGTAGACTATGTCTGCAGCAACCACAGGATCAGGTGATGCCCTTGTTCTTTCAGCGGCATGCTTCTCATCCTTTTGAGCTTGGGATTTCCTTACCATTACAATTGAGCAGTCAGATGTGGTCTGCAGCCATTCCCTTATCATCCTGTTCCAAGCTTCCCCAGTGCTAAAGTGTCTACAAACCCTCACTTAACTGCGGTTCACACAGCCACTCCTTCCTTCCTGTTCCCAACATGTAGTTGATCAGGAACACAGCATGTACCGAGTGCCATAAATCATGGCTAACTTGTTTGAATTAGTTCCCCCCTAACGGTGGGTACATGGCAGACTTCTCTCTGCTTTTCAGAGAGATCACCTGAAAGTCATGTGGCTTCCGAATTATAAATCAGCATAGGCACGCAACAGCATTCTGACAGCAGGACAATTATTATTCTAGAAATAAGAAATGCAAATTTCTCTTCCCTCATTGCAAAGGCAACCAGCGGACTTGTTCTGTGATGTTGATCAATGACTTTAATCTATGCCTGCCCACAGTTTATAAAATCTGTTTGAAACCTGTCGCCCTTCTCTTTGGCTCAGGACTGAGGCAGAATTTGATTTCCCTAGGTGTCATAAGTCTTTGGGGCCACCTTGAAAAGGTGGCTATTAAAATTGTAAGTTTTGGAGAGCAATTTTAATAGTAGCTGTTTCACCTATAAATTGATTCCTGGAGATTTCAACACTTAGAGGCTGTGTGACCTTGACAAATTATGTGGCGTCTCTGAACCAATTTCTTATATAACAAATGCAAACAAAAATACCTACAGCAGAGGCTGGCTTTGGAGTTAAACCAGAAGAATTCATCATCTTGTATTTACTAGACTTTATTTAGTATTAGTGAGCCAAAGAATTAAGTAATAATTTGGTAAAAAGAGATGAAAAAGTGAACACATACTAATGGATCAAGCAAGGTAAAAGAAACATAAGAATGGTAAAAGAAACATAAGAATGGATGCTTTATCAAAAGATTACTTGACTTTATTATATACATGGCAATTGACAAGCAGATCTGACTAAATAAAAACGGATTATAATCACTAGAGGGAAAGGAGACCAGTCTGAACTAGATATTTGTTGTGTTTCAGTAACATAAGTTACCTCTGTTAGACTCCATTTTTCCTCAATCTCAAAATAGTCTCTGAAAACTTATCCTTGGAGGGACTGTTTTAGTAGCATCATTGGTAGTTAGGGTATAGGAAGATATATTCTAATCTTTACATTATATGCAATTTAGCTAAGATTACAATTTTGATGCAGGGTTCTGGGTATTATAAAAGACATGGTTGAAGAAATCCATTAGGGATCTTACTTATGTGACATGGAAGGCTTATTGGAGGGGTAGAGGCCACAAAATGCACTAATGTGCCAGGAGGAGAGAAGGACTCAGATCAAGCTCTCTAATTGGGAACAAAACTACAATTGCTGGTGCAACACTTCATCTTCCCTGATAACTCATTACTTGTTAAGGATTGTGTGTTGTCATATCAAAAGGACTCTGCACTGTGCCATTCCAAGAATGTCTCTTCTCTATCTATGGACATTAATAAGTTAATATAATTTTTGAGAACCTGATGATCTATCTTTCTGATATTAGCGCAGACACCATAGCAGGTATTACACCAAGAGAGATACTTGCAAGACTTAAACTTCAGTTGCATCTGGTTGCAAGGAAGGTCAAGCAGTTATCTGAGGCCTCACACAGAAATTAAGACCAGAAATATTCTGGCTGTACTGGGTGACTGATGGGCCAGTTGATCTATCACAAAGAAGAGTAAGCAGAGAGGTCTGATCAAAGCTTTGGAGTCTGTATGAAAGAGCCTTGTAAATAGAAAGACTGGGCTCCTTTCCTTCTACTGATTTTAATCCATTTGTCATATATGAACACTTCCTTCATATTCAACTGGCTTGCTATCATCATAGGCAAAAACTGTGTATGTATACCTGGGAAGGGAGTAGAAATAATAATGCGGGACATTCCTTGAATATTTGAGGTTAATAAGAAAGTTAATGTGACCATTAAGAACTGACAGTTTGTATGCCCCCAAATTCATATTCAAGTGTTAGCTCCTTATGCCATGGTATTTGGAGACAGGGCCTTTAGGAGGGCCCTGTTTGGGTTATGAGGGTGGTATCTTCAGAATTAGATTAGTAACTTTACAAGAAAAAATGCCAAAGGTCTTGCTCTTTCTTTCTCCTCATGCACGCACAAATAAGAGGTCTTGTGAGCACACAGCACAATTCATACTTATCCATACCTGATACTGACCTTAAGACAATAGAAATTCTAAAAGAGAGAATATGTTACTGAAAAACACAAAAAGTAATGCTGGAATGAAAAAAGTGTATGTAGGAAGAGGAAACGAATGTGTAAACACCACATTTGGATCAATGGTGTCCACCAGGGTTCGGTTGCTGTGACGTTTATTCTGACTAAAACTGTTGAAAATTAATATGTAGTCCTAGTCTGTTTTCTTTCTACTTTAAAGTTTTGGCTTTAGTTCTTGCCCTCAGAAGGGGCTTTTGAAATTATATAAATGATGGAAGGCAAATTCATCATTTGTAATTATTAGTCTCACTCTATAGATGAAAAGAGAGGTTCAGAGATATCAAGAGATTAGCTCCTGGTGCCTCAGCTCATGAAAATTGGCTGAGATTTGAATGCAAACACTTTTCCTAACATGACTTCCTTTTCATTCTTCATGTTCCTATATAGGAGCTTGTTAGAGATTTAAACAGCATTGCCTTGTGAAGTCGGTAACCCCATAAAACTAAACAGCAAGGCAGTTGATGTTTCCTGGAAGCTGAATCAGATTTGTCAGAGTGCCAAACTGCTGTCTTAGCATTATCACAGTTCGCTCACCTGCCCCAGGTTCTAAAAGCAATGAGGATCTTCTATATGTCATAAAAATATCTAACATCCTAGAAGGCACAATCATTTGATTCTACCGAATTTACTTTAATACCTAAGCCAGGCACAGCTTGGGCAAGGTCTAGCTTTGCTCAGGAAGAGCTGGGGGCTGCCCACAGAGTTCCCCTGATGTCCAGGTCCAGGCAGTGCCTCCCCAGCAAATGCAGTCCATAGCTAAGCAAGCAGAGCTATTGCAGAAATTGCATGAAGAAGTGAAGGGTGTCCATGAACATATGTGTATTTATGCCATAAAAGCATTTGGGGTTTACCTGCTTCTTGTTACCACAGGGGCACAGTCAGTATCTGGCAGGGTAAAGCAGGTAAATGGAATCCATTCCTTTTACAATTATATAAAACTAAGTCATGAATCATGAAGGTACCTTGTAAATCGTGCCACCTAGGGGACTGATGTCTCAGGGTTATCAGTGAAATTTGGTTGTGATCACAGTTAATGTGGGTTGGAACTTGACTGTTGGCCTTGGGCTCTGCACTCTTGTGTCTAGGACACGTCACACACTGAGTCCTTTCTCTCTCTATTCTTCTCCTTTCCCTCTGCTTTGGTTCCCTTTTCATTATGTAATTCTCCCATTTATTGTTTAATATTTTTTTATTATTTGTCTATTTTATGTACTCTCCCCTCTTTTCTCCTCTTTCATAAAGATTAAGAATATTCTCCATGTAATGTGTTCAATATAAAAGAGGTTCTGTTCATTTGCTTATTTGTTCCTATTCTCAGTGCTTGTGAAAGAGAAACTCAGAGAGAGTATCTTATGCAACTTTACACTGCTATCTAGATGCATACTGGGACTGACACTCAGCTTCCTTCACTGTCAATCTTGTGTGTTTGGTTTATTTTTTGCAAACATACTCCATTTTTTCCAGTATTATTAACACTTGTGGGCCATTACTTTCATTATACTATTGCTTATCTGACACCAATTTTCTCTCTTCTATATCTACATAAAGTCATAAAGAGTTTTAGTTATTGCTTCTCTGAACTTCCTAAAATTTTAAAAGAAGGGCTCATATAAATTTCATCAATGGAACCTTATGACAACTAATTTTAGCATTTATCAAAAGTTATTTGTTGTGATGTCTCATAAAACATGTTTTTCTAATTAGAAAAACATAAAAGTATATTTTCATCAACTATGACACATTAATGACACAGATATCATATCATTAGCACATCTTTCTCAATTTATGTACACTCTGAACATCTCATTTACTTAATTCCTTCATCTCTTTATTTTGATAACTACCAATCACTATATTGATTAGTCTAGATTACCCCACATTTCTTTGAGAAAAAAGATCAGATGAAAGGTTTTTTCTAGTGTTACAGGGTAGGTAAATCTACGTAGTAATTCAGTTCTACTGCGTGTACTTAGGCCAGACTTTCCTAACTTCATTTCCTTTACCATTTCCTCTAAGGGATCTGAGAATAACTGGCAAGCTAGCAGGTAGGTTAACAAATTTCCTATTTGTTTGAGGGTGTATGGCTTTGTGGATTGTCAAAGACCAAATGACAACAATGGTGAACACTGCTGTCCTAAATCTGGTGTTGTTGCTGTTGTTTTCCCATATGCTCTTCTAAAGGAATCTGCCTGTCTTTCAGCCTTTCTTTCAGGCCCCTGGTCTACACATTTCTGACAAGCTGACATGAAGAAGTAAATATGGTCAGCTACAGTTTTCTTCCAGGAATTTGAAATAGGAAATGCTGAAATAAGTCTCTCACAGTTAGGGAGATCTGTAACAGAAAGATGAAAAAGCAAGACACACCTTGTCCTGGTTCTAAATGAATAAGAATGCTTATTATTTAGTATAATCATATATAAAATTTTTCATTAAGAGATAAACCCCAAATTGCAAGAACATCTCATGTACTACTATACTCCAAAATGAATATTGCTTTGAGCTCTTTTCCAATATATTTCTGATTCCCTAATGAGAACAACTTTACCTCAGAATTTTGCAATATTGATATCTACAGACACATACCAAACCTTGTAGATATAATAATTATGAAAAGTAACTTGTGTTTCTCTATTAGCAACTTTCTTTTCCTCTAAAACCTCAATGTTGTTCAGAGAACTTGGGTTTCCTGAAGGGTGGACTTTCTCTGAAGCTAACATGTAATCTTTTTTATTATACGTTCAACATTTTCTTCAATTCCATATTTTTATGTGCAAAGATTATGAGTAAAGTCTCATAAAAAAACAGAGCTTTAGAATGCCAAGTCAATATCAGTTTTATTCCACATATTCACTTAAAATCCACACCCTCTTTTGATAAAAAATACAATGACCTGTTCCTTACAACCAAAGATTATATATTAACTGAAATGTATCCCAAAAAGTTGAGAGTCTGATCACCTTTAACACTAAGAAGAGTGCATAGGATACTTTGTTCATGGGAGGTCCCCAGTGAACTGAGGATCTTTGTCTATAAATCAAAATAAAGTGAATTATGAAGCATCATGGTGCAGACCTACTTAAAATTATTGCAAAGTTGATCTTCCAATCAAATTCCTTATGAGTTTCAAGAAGTGTATAGCACTGCCTCCCGAACCCTAGTTCATGGACCACTGTCCTTTAGTGAAGATTTGCATAAAAATTAAGGAAAAAAGTATTATGTCACTTTTTAATGAAATAAATTTTGTAAAAATTAAAGAAGTGCTTATTTAAAATTTGGCTTTTTTCTATATTCTATAGATCAAATATCCTTCCTTTTATAAAAAAGATTGCAATATTAAATAGTGCTTTTTTCTCTCAATATCTTGATTTGGCCTAATAAAATATTGACAACATATGTCAATTCAAAAGTACATTTTAAATTTTACTAAAAGGTAAAGTTCAAATTATCAGACCACTGATGCATATAGGGCATTGAATCAAGTGACAAAATGTGTTTTGAAAGTTTGGGGATCAATTTCCAAATAAAGGACACATGTCTCCCAAGTCAGCACAGGGACTAGTAACACAGAATGAAGACCTGCTAGGAAAATACCAATGTGCTTGAGTCATGAGACTGTAACAGAAACCACCAATAAGCTACCCATACAATTATCAAAGGCTTTATAATAAGGGGATTGTGAGGGATTTAGGGTGGGAATTCTAGAGTCAGGGCTCTAGAAAACAAAGACATCTGATTTTAGAGCACAGAGCAGCACAGCCACAGTAACCAGAAACAGTGTGTGCTGAGTGTATTTTTTCTTCCTTTACCAGAGCTCCATATTGTTGCCTAAATGATGCAATCATCTCCCAGCTGAAGATCCCATGGCCCCAGGAACTGGAAGTACTTTCCATCTGTGCAGAAACAGGTGTTTTTGAAGTGATGAGTAAAAAAATTTCACTGATCCTTACAGAGTCCCACAACGGAAGGGAATTTTGGACGTGCCAAGTTCCAGAGGCAATCTTAATCTTGACATGTCCTGAAACTAAATCACATTACAATAGCAGGAGTGTAGCCAATGTAAATAAGCATATAAGGACTAACTCATTAAAAATAGCAGCCCAACCCTTTCTGATGTCTATTTAAACTGAGACCAATCATGTTGGGTCTGCTAGATATTTCACAGTGTGTGCTGTATTTTATTTTAGTAGAAAGTCAACATTTTGTTCTTTTAAAATATAACTTTGCTTTGTAGTTACAAAAGTAATAATGATTATAAAAACTTGAGGAAATACAGAATAACACAAAGAGGAATATAAAAATGTTATATATCCTTACCCATAACAGTTTAATTCTAGAGGTCTCTGGATACTGAATTCCACTATTTTGATTAGAAAGGGGAAGAGGAGAAGATGGGGTCTCTAAACATGTCCCTTTTCTGTATCTTGTAGTCTTTCTCACTTTGCAGTAATACTATGAAACCCTTGTCAAATTTAGGCCAAAAGGTGACACAATAATTTTAACTTTGGCATCTTGGCTTCAACTCATGTCTTAACCTCTTGAGTCTCTGTTTCCTTTCCTTATATAAAACAGATAGACTTGTTTTTTATTGCATTTTTGGATGGAGATGTCCTTAGATGTTCATTGCACAACCAAGTATCAGCCTTAAATTCTCACAAGGGCATGTGAAACAGGAATTTGAGGGGGGGGGTTGAAAAGGCAAGTTTTAGGAAATTTTAGAAATTAAGAGGATCATGGAGAGCAGCAGAAGGTATATATCCATTGAATAGGGAAACTGAAAAGCTGCAACAGATACATTTCCATAGAATGAGGGAGCTGGGAATAGCAGGTCTGTATTTACAAAATAAAGAAAAGGAAGCCCATAATCCAGAAGGAGAAGAAAAGAAGCCCAAAGGGAATAGGAAAACATAAGGAAGGAGGGTCAGGGGAGAACCTCATATGTTCCATGTGAGATTTGACCTTTGAGCCCAGGAGTTACTATATTAACCTGACCAAGGGAATAGTGAACAATCAGAGGGGATATCAAGGCACCAGGATCTGCAGCCTTTATAAGCCCTAGGGAAAAGAAATTCAGTGGGACTCTTCCCCCTCCCCACATGTGAGTCTATATATTACTTGTTCTTTAATAAATTTTCACCTTTGCTGTACCACTTTCTGTCCATGGATTCATTCTTGGATTCTGGCGGACAAAGAATCCGGGTTCCAGTCCAAAAATTCTGCATTACATGGGACCAGTATGGCCATGACATGAGTTTTCTGGACTAGATTCCTAAGACAGATGCAGACAGGGACAAACAGTTCACTGGAGGGAGGAGAAGTTCCACTCCAGGGTGGGAAAATGGCAGCTCATGAAATGAAATGTCACTGGGGAAATGTTCCTAAACTTGAGACCAAACTTCTGTGGTAAAAACAGAATATGATGGAACTGGTACTGTTAGAGAAAATCAGAATAACCAAACCATGCTCAGAGCGTTTGGAGTTACATTTAATACACGTGGGTCCAAAGGAAAATGTTTCTCAAATTCTGGGCCCTAACATGCAGAAATTTTCCCTATTTATATGTTTTTACCTTCTTTGTCTCCCAAATATGGAATGTTTTCTGCCCCTTTGCAAGTTTTTTATATATTTTTTTATTGATTTTTTTACAGAGAGAAAGGAAAAGAGATAGAAAGTCAGAAACATCGATGAGAGAGAGCCATCGATCAGCCGCCTCCTGCACACCCCACTGTGGAGATGTGCCCGAAAGCAAGGTACATGCCCCCAGCCCGAATCGAACCTGGGACCTTCCAGTCCGAAAGCCGACGCTCTATCCACTGAGCAAACCGGTCTCGGCCCTTTGCAAGTTCTTAAAGGGCCCCTATGTGCTGAGGCCTTGAGACCACAACCAAAGACCTGGCCTGGTGCCAGCACTGATAATTTTGTCCAGAGAAGGTTTAATGGCCTCTCTGAAGTGAGAAGAGTCTCATTTTCCTTATTATTTAAGCAAACAAGCATTTACAGAAACCAATAGCAAGGTTAAAATTTCAAACAGCCATTTTTATATAAGATGGATGCCTCATTCCCCCCTCTTTTATGTACGAGTCAAATCATTGACTCTTGGTCATTGTCAAGAAGGGAGTTTATTTACCCCTCAAGACTATAATTTTATTTTTCTGTTTAATAAAGTTAGTGGGCCTACTTATAACATAAGGGCCCAGAATGAGGGCGAGGAGTAATCTTAGAGAGTCTGAAAAGTCTTGGACTCTATTTTTCTTGAGCTGCTTAAGTCAGGTGTGATGAAGCCACATTGGAATTCTGTTGACCTTGACTACCATGGAGATGGTCCTTTCCAGGTAGAAGTCAGTCCTTAGGTGGCAAATTTCTGTACCCAGAGTCACCAGGGTGGAAGGGATGAATCAGATCAGAAGTTGGTACAGGCGGATCATCTAGGATGTGCTTCTGGATTGCTTCCTGGGTAGACTGTAAAGCCTGTAAGAACTTGAATAAAGACTGGTTATAGATTTCAGCTTTTCTAAATTAGGTAGATCAGGGTCTGGAAGAGTCACTAGAATCTATAGAGACCCCACTGGTTTTAGGGAAGCCTCCCGGGCAGCTTCATCTGTGGCCTAGTTCCCTCTTGCTTCTGTGGAGACCTCTTACCTTGTAAATAGCACTATGTACACGAGCCATTGTAAATTCATACCTCTATCAGTATAAATTGTTATTGATTTTTCTTTTGCCTACCAGAGAGCCTGAAACTGGGTGACTAGAATGTTTGACATCCAATGCTCTACTGTGTTCAGGAGTAAAGCCTCAACTTCATGTCTTCATGTGGGGCAGTTAGGATTAGTTCCTGCCTTAGGATTAACTTATTTGCTTTTCTGGTAAGTATAACTGTGGCTGCTACCACCTGGAGGCAAGTATGTCATCCAAATGCAAAGGGGTCAAGTCTTTTGGACAAATAGGCTACTGACCTTCTCTAAGAGCTGAGACTTTGGGTGAATATCTCTTTGGCTATGCCCCTTGTCTCACATATATAGAGATGGAAAGACTTAGTTACATCTGGTAGCACTAGTTGGCCCATCGTCCTTGCTCTGCTTATGTCTGTCTAATTGCTTAATATATTATCTCAAGGATCCTGGCTCTGAATTCTTTTAGGGAAAATGGACGTTGAATTTCTTCTGTAGCTGCTTCATGCTGAGAAGGGATGGAGTTTTTCTCAGAGCCAGGAGATCCTTGCTGTCTGTCAAAGGGATGATGAGGCCTGGGCACAGAAGGAGGTGTGCTTGTGACCTGGCAGAGACAAACTATAAAAAATAATCTGGTGGAAGGGAAAAAAATTTTTCAGTTTTAATAACCTCTATTGAAATAGAATTTTTCTCCTTAAAATTACCTCTATGTTCATTAAAAGAGCCAAATCAAGACAAATTTACCTATTGTATTTAACTTGGCCTGATTATTTGCATAAACACAATAAGAATGGTAACCAACTATCTTTGCCAGAATTTCATGATTGAATTTTAGTGTGCCCCATAGGGCTAGGAAGCCAAGCCATCCAGCTGCTGTGTGGCCTTGCCTGCAGTATCTGATGAGTTAGGTGAATCCCACACTTGCAGCAACTTCACCTGAATCCACAATGCAAAATATTCCTTCACATTTTCTCAGACCTCATTCTTCACACACATCCTGCTTCGTTTTCTTTCTGTCCCTCAAGCATTTTTGTCTTTTTTTTCTCTCTCTCCAGATCTTCTCCTATCTACTAGCAGTGTCTCTCTCTCTTCTTCTAGAGCTTAGCAGACAGCCTTGGTTTCCAGTCAGCCCTGCCCCATGCAGCCCCTGGGTTTTCAGTGTCTCTCAGTAATACTTGCAGCTGTCTCTGTGTGCACACATGTGCAAGCCTCTAGACATCTGCCTTTCCAGTTCCCTTGTGCTCCGAGCCCCGTGTGAGTTTTGCCCAGAACTGGGGTTCAATGCCATAGGATAAGGCATTCCGTGCAGTTGGGAGTTTCCATCTCCCTCCTGCCAGAGGAAGCCAGCAAGGCACTCCAGCACCCACTCTCTCCAAGTGTGCGTCTCCTCTGAGCTTTTTGAAGCTCCTCTGAGTCTCTGTGAGCCCCTCTCTTTTCCTCTAGTTATAGAATTTTCACTCAGTCAACTTTCCCGTGGCTCTGGATGATGTCCATTCTGTCTTTCAGTTGTAGTCTTGAAATCGTTGCACAAGGCAGCAGTTTTGGTGTTCACCTATGCCGCCATCTTGGTTTCTCTCCACCCTAGGTTTTAAGGCCCATCTCAGTAGTCCTACTCATTGCAGTACAGATGCTTGGGGATTCTGCAGGGACACAGAGGCGTCGTTATTGCTCCCCTTCTACTCTGACCAACTGCCAGTGATGATAGGGCATGGGCCTGATGCTCTAGTGCCAGCCATTTTCAGGGTTCCCAAGCAGGATACCAGGCTTTTCCTTGGCACTCTTATTGGCTTCAAATCTTCAGAGTTCAGACAAAGCTCTTTAAAACATGATACTCCAGTCAAAGTTTCTGGTCAATAAAACCACTATTGGAAACTGGTCTTATTGAATTTATGCAAAGAAATGTATTGCCATGATTTATTAAGCATTGCCAAATTTCAGAGGAATTATATAAAGAGAAAAATTATACTGACCTGCTTTAAGATCTTCTGATTTTCCTTGTCAGTCTTTTTTATGGATTCTTCAGAGTAATATAATTGTCTTTAATTGACAAGGAGAAATTCAAAATGTGTCTATATCCAAATAGACAATTATAGCTGTCCTAGTAGTAGGGTTCCCCCTACTTGACTTGTCCTTAAAATTTCATATGGTCTCTGGGAGGGGTTACATGCCCTCTGAGAAAGGACTAAGGAAGCTTTACAGGGTCTCATATGTCACAGGACCTCACGGGGTACTCACCACTTCCCTCTGTTCCAAATAGGCCTTCCCCAGTTTCTTAAAGTTGAGGTTTGTGCCACACCTAACATGGTTATGACCACCCAGGCCTGTAAGACGGTATACAGGCTGCCAACTGCCTTTCAATAGAGACCAAAACCAGATGGGTATTTTTCTTGCCCATTTGGGCACTTGCCTTTTTGTCAACTGCATTCAAATCTGTAAGGTAAATGCAATATTATTAACACAATGAAGTATAATATTGGCACTGTGGTCACCTTAGGTAGCCAAATCTTCTGTTCCCATATATGACACATGGTAGGGCTATATAAATATCTTAGGGAGATGACTAAGGTCTATTCTTGACCTTCTAACTAAAGCAAAATTGTCTTTGTCTTTCTGGAATCATGTCCATGAAAACACAGGCATTATCTGTCTATTATACAGTTTTCTGCAGGGGACTGTCAGGGCTGTACATGGTGGCCAGTTCTTCTTTTTAGCCACAAACATGGCCTGTCTAATTTCTTAAAATTTATTCTGGCACAGGAGAAAGTTGTTTTGCTGTAATAGGCAGCTTAACCCCTATAAAACTGGGCTTGAAAATCTGCCTAGAAAGCTGTAATTTATAAGTTTAACATGTGGCCTTAGATCTTTCCAACTCTACAGGTTCTCTGCCATCTCTCAGTCAGACTCCTCTCTTGGAGAATCTCAAGGTCCTGAAGGCCCCCCGGTCCAGGGAGAGTGCCTTTCCTTTGCTCTTTAACTTTAAGCTGCCAGTCCAAAACAGCCAGAGTTGCAGTAAGAAACAGCTTTGCATATTGCAAAGTGCTTCTGTGGCAGTGGCTTGGATATCAGGCACTTGTCTTCCCACCAGTTCCCTTTGTGGCAGAGCAGTGACCAGGCCTTTCCTAAGGAAGTGCACTGGAAAGGGATCTCAGCCCCTCCTCTTCCAGCAGCAACAGGTACTGAACCCTTTCAGTACATTTGCAAACAGGGAGCTTTCACTAGCTCTATCTGCTGCTTTTACAGATCCTGGGCTCCCTGCTCTATTCCTGGGGCTGCCAGAAGGCCAGTAGCAGTCACTGGCTTCTGGTTGAACTGTTGTAGCCAGTAAGCCGAAGGCCTATGTCTTATATTGCTTGTTGTAAAATGCTCATTATACACTGGGCAGCAGCGGGGCAGCACTAGTATCAGGTATATATCTACTGTCCCCAATTTTTTTTTTCTTCCAGGGTCACTGTAGGCAGCTCAGGCATCTAGCCCCCCTTCTTTCATTTGACTCTCCGGGGCTGAATCTGCCTAGCTACTAGTTTTAAATCACCAGGGCAACTAGATTAATTATGCTTGCAGAAAACTTGCAACCTTGAATCTAGTGAAGTTCTGATAAGACACCTGGACCAGACCCCTATGCCAGCAGAATGGTTTGGAGCCAGTAAAAATCAACAAAAACCTATCTCTCCCTGCTTCATGATTAACTGCTGACACCCTTCCTCCTGTCTTTTCTGAATTAACCATTTACTCTGTCCTGAAACAAGGCAAATGGTCTGAGATCCAGTATATTTAGGCTTTTTATACTTAAGGATATTTCTTTCTTTCTGTAACCATTGTTTTCCTTCATAGATTTTTTCCTGTTTATTTTAAGCCTCTAGAGTATCTTAAACCTTCCTTCTTTATTACTCTTTAATTCTCTGACCATTCCCATTCCCTAGTCTAGTTGCTTGTCTCCCTTTCCTATTGTGAATGAGAGGGAGACATTTCCTACAGAGGGGAGAAATAGGAACAGTGGGAGTTTCAGAGAAAACTACAGATTACCACTGTAGTAGGGCTCCCTTTCAAAGCCTGAGGAAAAATGACTCTTAGTCAGCCTGGAAGATAAGAGTGTGTAGGGAGATTTCTTTGGAACTGAAAGCGTGGATGACCTCCTGAAAGAAAAGATCTTTAATACAGTTTCAGATGCTATTGGAATCAGGATGAGGGAGGAAGGGAAAGACCAGGTTATGTCCTCTATGAGGATAACTCCATCCTTAGTTCAACCTTAGATGGTTCATGTTTGACTATGATGTCACAGGCAGGGACAGGGCCTGTAAATCTCTCTGTCCTGCAGAGCTGTAAGCTTTGTCCCTGGAAGTCTCCAACCATCAAAAGAGACAAGAAAGCCATAAATAAAAGTTATTTGTTCTTTGAAATGTCACAAATTTATGCCTAGGACTTTAAAATTTAATATAGCAAATTCACAAATCAGAGCAACTGAAACCCTTACTTATACAAAATGAGAGAGGAATTTGTATTAGCTAAATGGGCTGATTCCCACTCTGACAGAGAGCAAAACTCAGAAAAAGAATTCCAGCAGCTGCTAAAGACGTTTGTACTCTGTCACTGGCAGGTCCACCCCCTCTTTAAACAGATTAAACAATAGAAAGAGATAACAAATACTCTTCTGTGTACAGCCAGAAGGCACAAAGTAGCTTTGGCCTCACACAGACCAGTTAATGAACAGATAATTATTCCAAGACAGACAAACATCCATGCTCACACTCTCTCAGTAGACTAGCCCAGATTGGAGCTGAGCAGATAATGCCCAACTCCCCAGATAGGCATGAGAGCACTCCCGGCACCCACGCCCAGACCAGAATTCTCAACCAACATCTTGGTGAGAATTTACCAAAGGAGTTAAGACTGCATCCAGTCCCCCTTCTTGGTAGCAAAGTAGCTAGTCTTCCACACAAACAAACAGCAGAGTGAACTCATAATTCCTTAATCGAATCTAAAATCACTCACCTCTAGAGTCCAACATTTATATACTAGCTAGTCCAAGTTTTTACTTCTATCAGATATTTACCCAGTTTTTAAACAGTCTACCTGACACCTGATTCCTGATACCTGAGGAAGCTCCAGCTTCTGGGGAGGTGATCAAGCTCCCCCTTCCACGCATTGGAGTGGGCCAAACTGACAGGGCCCCTACTTTACAGATTCTGTCGACAGGTCCAGAAGTGTCCGTCCACTCTCTCCAGATGCCGGCTGGCCGGGTCCTGGGCTGAGGTCCGGGAGGGCCTGGAATCCCCCCCCCGACCCCCCCCACCCCTGTTCAATTCTGCTAAATCAGCAGAGTGGTACCTCCCGGACGCCTATCTGGCTCCCCCGGGCCCCAAACCCAGTCTATTCAGCAGAGGCTAAAAGCCAAGTATGGGTTGGTTTTCCTGGAATCTCAGGGAACCAAAAATGTTACAGAAAATTGGAATAACCAAACCATGCTCAGAGAGTTTGGAGTTACATTTAATACGCGCGGGTCCAGAGGAAAATGTTCCTCAAATTCTGGGCCCCAACATACAGAAATTGTCCGTATTTATATGTTTTTACCTTCTTTGTCTCCCAAATATAGAATGTTTCCTGCCCCTTTGCAAGTTCTTAAAGAGCCCCTATGTGCTAAAGCCTTGAGACCTCAACCAAAGACCTGGCCTGGTGCCAGCACTGATAATTTTGTCCAGGGAAGGTTTAAAGGCCTCTCTGAAGTGAGAACAGTCTCATTTTCTTTATTATTTAAACAAGCAAGCATTTACAAAAGCCAATAGCAAAGTTAAAATTTCAAACAGCAGTTTTTATGAGATGGATACCTCAGTACAAAGTCCATTTCTGCAGGTACCAGACTGCTACACTTAGGCAAGTTGTGAAGGGACAATTCTCTCCAGCCTCCTCCATCTTAGGTGACTAGCCCTTAGCAGGACAAAGAGACTTGCCAGCCCCACACCCCACCATTAGGTAATCCAGCAAGAATGTGCCGGGAGATAACCGGATAAGGCAAGACCACCACCTTCGGCCGTTAGGCCGCTTCCTGACCCCACATCCCGTGCCTGCGTAAGCAGACCCTGGCCCCTACCTGGCCTATCAGGGTGGGCCAACTCAGTATTTCAAACTACCCTCCACCCACCCTGACCCCTAGTCTATAAAAAGAACATGTAACAAAGGAACGGGGCTCACAACCATTGCTCCGTGCTTGGAGCACATTGCGGGCCCCAGCATGCTGGTCTGAATAAACCCCTTTGTTCTTGCATGGGATCGTCTCTTGGTGCTCTGTAAGCGCGGTCTGCGTTCCGGGCTTAACAGTTGCCTCAAGATTTGTTACTTCTATTTGTGAATAAGTAATGGAAGTTTATAATCATACGTTCCTCATTGGATTATTTTCAGAACTCCATTAGGCAATCTCTTTGCATACTATTTGGTACACAAAGAGATGCTTAATAAAATATTTTCCCCTCCTTTCTGTCTCCTTACTGCTGATTTATAATCTATTGAGGTCTGGAGTTGAGGGGTGATATGTTTGAAGTAATTTTTCCTTAGATTTATTTTAGTATAATGTGTGCCTGTTTCCTGTTTCTTACCTGAGAGTTACTAACCCCAGGTTAGCAATATTGAAGGTGTTACCATGGCTACCGCTATCCTGTGACTTCAGGTAGTGATAAAGCAGCAGGAGGCTGAGTCTATGCTTTCATGCAGATGTCCTCAAAATCATAGACAATGAAGGGAGAGCTTTGTGAGGACACCTGGGTTTGAAATTCCAGGCCTTTAATGAGCCATGTTGAAATAAGTCCTGTGATTTTCGGTCACTGTGTGTTACCAATTCAGTTTACAAAAGGCAGCAACACCTAGGCATATTGCTTTTCTCTGACCCCATCCCATTCATTGCATGGTGTTGATTCTTCCTTTTTAGTCCAGATACTTTTGATATTTTAACCTGGAACCACACAAGGCCAACACTTAAAACAGAACTGATTTATCAATACAGTCAAAAACTTCAACCTGAAAGGCAAAAATAGCAAAACCATGAATTCCCTTCCCAAGCATTGCTCAAACCATTTAACTTATTATCTCATCACACCTTTCCAGCTATTGTATGGAGTAACTGACATTTCCTCTTTTTACAGAGTTATGTATTTTGCCTGGGGTCATGGAGTTAGTAAGTTTCTGAGCCACTATATGAGACTGGGACTATTGAATGGCAAAGCTAGCCCTATTTGCCTTACAATGACAGACATTCTATAAAAAGTTATATAGCATTAAAAGCTGCCTGTTACAACCAGCCAATATTGTGTCAGTTTTTTTGTTTGTTTGCTTGCTTTTTCATCAGCATAGTATTCATCACTGTACCTCTTTCAGCATGACCGGTATTTGAAAAATATATACCTAAGGAAACAAAAGATGTTGCCTGTTGCATATCATGTCTAATGCATAGTGCTATATTTTTTAAACCTATAAATCTTTTTTCTCATTTCTTAGAAGGTTTGGTCACACAACAAAGAAATGCACATTTTTGTCCTTTTCCATTCTGAGCCTTACCTTCATCATTGATCAGTGGAGTTTGATGAGAAAATGGCCTTTAGACCAAGAACAACTAGTGAAAGGAAATGAACTCCCCTCCATCTTGTCCTATAGGGCTGGGCCCCCTGCCTAAACCGCCTCCCTTTTCTGGGAGGGGCCATAGGTGTGCCAGCAATGTCCTAGCTTCCCTGACCACCGCCCAAAGGGACCAATGAAGCTCCAGGAACACAGCGAGGGTCCTAATAAGGTTAAACCACAGAAAGACCCTAATTCAAGTGACCAATCTCTGTAACCCTTCTCACTTTCCTAAGCCCTCCCAATTATCCTACCCCATAAAACTCATTGTTTACACCGGGCTCGCTCTCTGGCCTCACTGCTGTGCCAGAAAGAGGCTGAGAGCCAAACCCGGGTTTGAATAAAGACTCTGCTTTTGCATCAGAAAAGGCTCCTTAGTGGTTGATTATTGGGGACCCCGAACTCTGGGCATAACACTAGGGTATGAGTCCAGGACACTGTCAGCAATATAACCTAAGTCTTCATCTCTAAATCAGGTGAGCAAGACTCTCTGAGCAAGGGTTGAATCTCTCCTGGGATATGAGGCATGTGCAAGCCAGGCCCACTGTACACCACATGCTCTGTATATTACCAAGCCATTATAAATAAACAACAGCCACGTTCTGAAAATTCAGCACACAAATATTATTTTTACTGTATTTTCATCCTTATTTTTAGTCTAATTTCTAGTTTCCACCACAGATCACTGGTACTACTGATACCAAATTTTTGGACTGGAACCCATATTCTTTGTCTGGCAGAATCCAAGAATGAATCAATGGACAGAAAGTGGTATAGAAAAGATGGATATTTATTGAGGAACAGGTATAGACTCCCACATGGATAGAGCAAAAGAGTCCCACAGAATGGATTCCCAAGTAGGGAGAGGGAAAGGGTCCCATTGAGTTCCTTTTCACTATGGCTTATAAAGGCTGCTGATCCTGGTTTCTTGATTACTCTTCTGATTGGTCACTATTTCCTGGACTGGTTACTATAGTAACTCCTGGGCTCAAAGATTGAGCCTCATTTGGAACATGTGAGGTTCTCCCACTCCTTCCTCATTGTTTTCCTATTCCCTTTGGCTTTCTTCTTCCCCTTCTTCCTTCCCTTTATTTTGTAAATATAGACCTGTTGTTCCCAGTTTCCTCATTCTCTGGAAATGTACCTGTTGCGGCTTTCCAACTCCCCATTCTATGGAAATATGCCTTCTGCTGCTCTGCAGCCCTGTACTTCTTCTATGGTCTCCTTAATTTCCAAAATTTCTAATATTTCCTAAACCTGCCCTATTTCACTCCTAAAATTCCTGCTTCACTATCATGAGGACTTCATAAAATAATGTATTTGAAATTTCTATCTGGCATGTAGTAGATACTCAATAAAATGTGTTCCCTTTTCGTTTCCTTTCCAAAGGAGTGGTTAATTCACTTTTCTCTTGTTTTGTACATGAAATAGGACCTTAAGAGCATTCATCTCCAGTAAAAACTGCTGTTTGACTTTGAAGATCACATAAATCCATCCTACATCACAAAGGTTATTCTCCTGTGCCTGAGGACCAGAACCATAAGAAATTGATTTCTGTTGTCTCAGTGACTCCAGGAGTTAAGACTGTAGATGATCTTTAGAGATTATTAACTTTGCTCAATTTTACAATTTGCTTTCACAAAATAGGTCCTCATTCCAACATCTAGCAGAGGGTGAAAGGACAAAGCAGAAATGAACTCTTCTCCATCTTGTCCTATAGGGCTGGGCACCCTGCCTAAACCTCCTCCCTTTTCTGGGAGTGATCACAGGTATGCCAGCAATGTCCTAACTTCCCCGACCACCGCCGAAATGGACCAATGAAGCTCCAGGAACACAGCGAAGGTCCTAATAAGGCTAAACCACAGAAAAACCCTGACCGAAGTGCCCAAGTCACTTCCCTAAGCCCATCCAAATGACCAACCCTATATAACCTATTGTTCTCCTGGGGCTCGCTCTCTCATCTCATTGCTCCACCAGAAAGAGGCTGGGAGTCAAACCCAGTTTGAATAAAGGCTCTTTGCTTTTGCATCAGACTCGGCTCCCTGATGGTCTTTGGGGATCTTGAAATCTGGGCATAATAAGGATGGTTGGGAGATAAAGAGCAGTCAACAGTAACCTTTGTGGCCTACTGAAACCCACCTCGCTTCCTCCCCCCACCACTTGTTCCCCTGTGGCTGTTTGCAGATTTTAGAACAAGGGGGAAAAAATGTGGTTTGGATCTTTAAAAAGGGCTGTATACCCCGGAGACAGGGCGGTCGTGAGTGTGTGGACTCCACCTGCATGTGGTGCCCTTTCGGCCATCGCTGGCCAACTCAATAAGTCCTTGCTTGCTTATTACCAACTTAGCAGCCTCTGTGGTCATTTGCAACTGGTTGTGGAAATTGCCCCACAACAGTACAGGCTATTCTTAAAAAAAAAAATGTTTCCATTTATTTGGTATTGTATTCATGATTCTAAAAATGCAGTTATACAAACAGTAATATATATTTTCTATATATAACTTTAGAGAATCTATATTGGTAAGTCAGTCCCTCTAGGAGCCATTGCTAAATCAGGGGTTTTTTTTCATTGTTGTTACATGAATTACAATGTAAATTAAACCACATTCTGAGTATAGTTAGAGCTATGAACTTGCTTTGTGAACATTGCAAAGTCATAACTTCTCTGGCTTTAGTTCTTTCTTCTGTTACATAAAGTAGATGCTGAAGAAATCTCTGAGGTAACTTCCTGACTCTATTAGAATTTATTTATTCTAATATATTCCTGGAATATCTTTTTTTAAATTTATCTTTATTGTAGAAAGTATTACAGATGTCCCTCTTTTTTCCCCATTGACCCTCTGCACCCTGCACCTGTCCTGCCCTAGGTCTTCACAACACTATTGTCTGTGTCCATGGGTTATGCATATATGCATACATGTCCTTTGGTGCAGGCTATTCTTAACTTCTTAGAAAACCTAATTTCCACAGAGTATAGTTCTTTCTGATCAGGAAGATGGTCATTTTCTCAGCAAAATAGCATTTCCCTTAGGGGGGTTTAATTATGTGATGTGATGGTCCAAACATCCACGACATCTGAAGGAAACAAATATAGAGGACAACAAATCAGGGGCTTGGGCCTTAAATCTTCACAGCCTGTCTGGTGAAAGAGTCAGGAAGGAGTTGTGAATGTGTACTGAAGTGGAGACTCCAGAGCCCTGAAGTCATGTGTGTGGAGAAGTTTCTCTAACCTCAGGCTAGGTGAATTGCTGATGATGGAAAAGAACTCTTCATGTGACTTAAAATCCTATTTCCAGTTTTCACTCATGAAGATAGAACTGAATCCCCACCACAGAGAGGCCTATTAGCAATCACGCTGATCTCCAGAGTTTGCAATCAAAGAGCCTGTGAGAAACTGGCTGATTAAAAGTAGTAGTTCCTAGTGAATTGTATTTCAATATTGGACTGTGAGATTTAAGAACTCTACATAATATGTGCAGGCAGACAATCTTTGCCTCTGCGCACTAATCTGCATGAATATGGCACAGCATGAAAAACATATTAGGCAAAACCATGAGCTGTTTGAGAAATAAGCTCTTAAGATTTAATGAGTTGAATGTTAGTCTGAGTGGCTATGGTGATGATCCAGTGGGATCCTGATGGTCATCAGATGAAAAGGAGATCCACCTTCCAATCCAGAAACTTCCCCAGAATCTTCTCAAAAGGAAATCTCTCCATAATGGAGACTTTGTGTCACTAGAAAGATGTAGGCAAAATCTTCACGTAGGACTCTGCTGCAAACACTGGGCATCTTGATTGGTTTGTTTTTCTCCTCTATAGTAAGAAGTTTCAAGAAAATAAATTTTGGGTAACAGAGGAAAGGAGCCAATATTTACTCAGCTCACACTTGAGGTTAGGCACTGCTCTGTGTGCTTATCTCACAACAACCATCCAAGATGTTATTAACCCTGTCCTACAGCTTCAGAGCTCAGGATCATGCTGCTAAACTGACTTGCCCAAGGTGACTTAGTTAATAAAAGGTGAGATTGGGTTTGTAAGGAAAGGGAAAAGGCCTTTCTTTTTCTTTGCTGCAATCTTCCATTAGCTATGAGAAACACCCAATTAAACCCTAAGATTGTTAGCTCCTCTGATTAAACAGCTCATTGTGACAAGGTAAGTTATTCTTAAGGCTATGTTCTTCCATCCCCTCCTCCCTGCTGTTTTCAAAACTCAGGGATAATTCACACAAAGGAATTTCTAGTTAGTAGAGCATTCCCTTTACCCTGCTCTTCAAATAAGCCTCTTTTAAATTCTTCACAACTTTTGTTATATGCATGATTTACAGGCTTTGGAAAAATTCTGATAAGACACCCCTCCAGGACATCTGCTGACTGTCTCCTAGAAAGCAAACAAACTATAACTTTTTAAGACAGCCCCTGGTATCTACTCAACTTCAGTTCCAATCCTCCTCCCTTCCTTGTCACCTAGCAACAACAGCCAATACTCTTTAAAAGTGGAAGCCATTTTTTGTTCCCTTTCTTGTATTCATTTGCAATGCACAGGCCTTTTCCTCTCTTGGAAAGTGAAAATAAACTTCCTCTCTGCATCTCTTCTTTTAGTTGTGAATTTGTTCAAAGTCTATGTCACCAGCAAAGCCCTAATAGGATTCAAATCCAGGACTTTCTGAATTAAAAACTCACACTATTTTCCATTCTAGCAAAGTGTACCTCTCAAAGGATGGGAATCTAGCTGTTCTTCTTTGTTCCTCTTTTTTTCCTTTTCATTTTCTTTTTTGTCTCTCTTAGTTTCCACTCCCTCACTTTCTGCGCATCCTTTCCTCACTCATGGCTATGTTTGAGTGCCATAGAAGTCATTGTGTTGACACTGGTTCATGCTTTTCTTTACCCATCATCTTTAATGCAGTCAATTCCTACCTGGGGGACAAAGCTTTCAGTGGAAAGTTAGAAGACAATGTTGTGCCTGACTGTCAACTTACAAGGATCATTAACTTTACTTTGTTATTTCCTCTTTATATTTTCTATATGTTTTTGGAGTTATTTATCTCTTAAGACATCAGTTGGTTGAATGGCATGCCATTCATTGCTCCCAAAATATATAGGGTAGTTAAGGGACCATATGCTTGCAGACAATATAACATTGTCAAAGGAAGATGAACTGTTTTCCAACAATTTAATTCTATAGACAATTTCTATTATATTCATACTTGCTTCTAGTCATCATTCATATGTGGCAGCTAATAAGCATCGTGGCTGCCTTTCATTTCCAATAGTGCTCAAGAGAGTATTTTATTGCCATGACATGAAATACAAGGTCAATACTAGTCAACAGGTCACATACACCATTTGCTCTCTACCATAAAAAGCTCTGATTAAGATTTTAAACAAATAGGCTGTGAGAAAGGAGTGTGCATTGCTTTTAAAGACAATTTCAGTTTCATTGAGGAGTCTGAATGGCTGCAATCCCTGTTAACTACATTGATTATTTTGGAGGCTGGCAGTTTTTTAAACAGCTGTTGAAGCACAAATATAGGTCAATGCTTGGAAATTATGCTGTGGAATTTGCTCCATACTTCAGAATTGGGTCTTGCCTTAAGGTCAGTCAAAACATAATGCTACCGTGTCACTCTTCACATCTGCCTTCTGGCTATTCCTACCCAATTTCATTAAGCAGCCTCATCTGACCTCACACATGCACTGAATACATATAAAGCAAGATTTGCAAATCATCCTGCTTCTAAAGTGCCCATCTTGTCCTAGCACTCAAGCCTGGACATCCTGGCCAACATCTTTTGCTCCTGTTTTCTTTGATATCTGAGACTGGACAGATTGGGGCTTGGGTTCCCAGAACTATTCAGGGTGGAGATTTTTGCATTTTGATAGTGTTCTCGTTCCTTATCATGGATTTACAGATGAGAATTCAGAAATTCAGAGTGTAAGTTATAGTAGTAGGGGAGTGTTTCAGCTATGTAATAAGGAGTAACAACCACTCCAAAACTTAGTGGCTTACAATCACTACATTTATTTTGTTCACTAATCTGCAGTTTGAGAGACCTGGAAGGGAGAGAACAGTTATTTTCTGACTCACTTGGCACTATCCACTTGAAGATATTAATAAAGTCTATACAAGACACCATCTGGAACTCAGAGAAAGGAGTATATGGGCAGAGAGTGGAACAGGGGGGATAAATGTATAACGATGTTCATCAATGTCATCATTACAGAATAAAGTAAAAGAGCAAGGGAAACTCTCCACTGAATAACAGGTAAGTAAGTGTGAGAACATCTTGTGAAAGCATATAGCAAAACTTATGATGGGTAAGGACCTTTTAAGGGCTATTTGTACAGCCAACAATAGAGGGGAAATTCCTTGCTGGAGTCCACTGGGAGATGGCGTTTTTTTATGACATGAATTTGAGAGAGTTTGTACCTCTTGAGAGGGTGTTTTCTTTCTGTATTCTATTGCCTCTTCATTCTTATTTAAGAGAATAATACATCTAAAAATACCTATGTGCTATGAAATACCATGCAATCATTTGATTTTGTGTTTTAAATATTGTTTTTCTAATAGGGGTAGTTTAGAATTGTTTATCTCTAATCAATTTTGTTGACAGAAGCTTTACAATGTATGGAAAACACTTCTTAAACTATATATATTTTTCATAAAGCACATACTTATGTACACATGTATATAAGGTCAGTCAAAACATTTATAGCTTTCATATTTATTGTAGACAATAATTTTTATATACTAAACTTTTTATCCAAAAGTTTTTCTCCCCAAATTGTGTATGTATGCACACGTGTGCACGCACGTGCGCACACACACACACACACACACACACATCTTCTAGGGTCATACAATATTAGTCTCAGTTTGAGGTCTTCACTACCTGCTTTTTCTGGAGTAGTACTGCAGTAATGTACCTTGGGTGAGGGGACTGTGGGGAGATTATTATTCCAGAATGTGCACCCTGGCATCTCCTGATAGACATTTTGTATAATGTGACCACAACCCCAATATTGCTCCAAGTTATGCCAATCAGAAGTTATGTCTCTTTGTTTGGATAATACCGATAATATAAAACTCGGGAAGTGTGGGTCACTTTTTAAAAATTATGTGATTGTCAGTGAAGAAATCTGGTCTGCAGGGAAAGAGGGAAATAAGAAAGACAGAAAGAAACTGTCAGGTAGGTCTCACTTCCAGTGCTGCATTCTTGCCCTTGGGTTTCAAAAGACATTCCTCTCTCCTCATAAGAAATGTCCCCACCTATGCTGATTGATAAAGTGTAAGATATTTTTATTTGCTATAAACAAGTCCTAATATATAGGGTATTACCACACTGAAAAAGCCAACAGGGAGACATTCCTTCTTGGCATGAGCCTTGCGTATTATGCTCACTCAGAGAATCTGCCCCTTAAAACCTAGAGCTTAGTTGCAAGGGCATTTTCTTTTCTTCCCTCTCAAAGAGCGCTTTCATCTTGCATAAAAAGTAAGACTTGCTTGCCCTCTCTTTTTGCAGTTTCCCTCTGGAATCAAATGAGGCAAAGGCAGTTCTTTAGTCTTGTTTTATAACGGCCCTTCAAGATAATAAAAATTGTGATTTTTCTTTGTTTATTGACTTGTATCTTCTTGCAATTTGTTCATGTTTTCATCTGGCAGAATCTCATGCCGCAGGTGAGGGAAAGGACAGCGTCAGGTTAGTTTCTAGAACTGTGTATGAGATCTGCCAGGAGTTCTCATTGCTTAACCCAATCCTCCCCTTGGCAGAGGCGGAAACTTCCGTGAGCCTTCAGGACAGCACAGAGCAGGTGCACACGAGACAAGCAGACTGCCTTCCAGAGCTGTGCTTCACCACCAAGACCAGTCTTCCAGGCAGTAGTTAGAGACTCACCAAGGAGCAGATGTGACTGCACTGACATTGAACTCAGCAGCATGGTGTGTCATGGAGTGAGTGCTTTCAGGCTCTCGTTTGGAGAAATTCAAATAGATACAGACATGAATACTCCTTGGACCACACTGTTCTGGGAACATCTGGTTGGCCAGAAGCATAAAAATGCATCCTGGGCCAGATGGCATCTGAATTTTTGTGGTTTAATTTAAGTAGGAAAAGAGACGGTGTCATAAGGAAAATAACATCCTATATAATAAAGAGCTAATATGCTAATTAGACTGAATAGCAGGATGTCCTTTCTGATGACTGTCAGGCTGACGCCAGGGCTGTGAGGGCTGAGTCAGCTGGGGCTGTAAGGGCTGAGCCCCTTGCACAAATTTTGTGTATCAGGCCTCTAGTGAATAATAATAGTAGATTAGCGTTGATTAGCCATTTAGCATGTGCCTGACATTGTGCTGGCAGCCTATTCCACATTATGAGGAAAAGTATTTTTATTTCCCTGTATTATTGATGAGCAAACTGCAGGTCACAGAAGTTAAATCACATGACCCCAAGTTTCAGAGCTGGGGCTGGACGCAGTGGTCTGGCTTCAGCACTCAGACTTCGAGAGCTCAGTGGGAACCATTCCATCCTTCAGAGGCCTCTGCTGAGTTCTACAAGGTTCCAAGGTCCCCAGGGCTGTCACAGAGGGCAGGGCCAAGTGTAACTTGAGCAGCAGAGAGGAGGCCTGGCATTAAAGCCTGGAGAATCAATCATGTTGGAAGTTAAGAAGCACAGAAATAGCAGGTAGCCAGACTTGGTCAGTGTCAGGAGGGAGATGGAGAGAAGTTTAGCTCATGGCCAGTTAACATCATGAAGAGCAAGTGTATCCCAGTCCCCCTGACTGCATGCAGGAGCCAAATATGGGTGTCAGGAAAGGTGCTCAAGCACCTGGGCTCTCAGAGGACAGAGGAAGTGACGTCCTCCTAAAGCCTCAGTATACTCCTCTGTGGAGGGAGCTCTTGCCTGGAAGTCAGAGCCCATGGCAGAGTCCTGGCTGTGCCACTCTGCGCATTTGCAGGTCACAAGATTTTCTGAACCCTTTGCTGTGGGGAAGGGGAATATTTGTTTCTACTGGATGAGTTGGTAAGCTGGTGTTTGAGCTGAAAAATTGAAATCTTGAGACTCTTTTTAAAAAATATATTTTATTGATTTTTTTACAGAGAGGAAGGGAAAGGCATAGAGAGTTAGAAACATCAAACATCGATGAGAGAGAGACATAGATCAGCCACCTCCTGCACGCCCCCCACGGGAATGCGCCCGCAACCAAGACACATGCCCTTGATTGGAATCGAAACCGAGACCTTTCAATCCACAGGCCGACGCTCTATCCACTGAGCCAAACCAGTTTTGGCTAAATCTTGAGACTCTTTCTATCATCATTCCCAGCATGAGCCCATTACAGATGAGTTAGCATCTGCCAACAACTGTGTAACTGTGATATGCTTGTTATGTACATGTCTGCTTTGGAGGAATGTGCAGTGGAAAGTGGTCACTTCAGATAACTCTCCCACATTCTCTGCACCCCAAAGGCTGCTCCCCTCTGTCCATAGCAGCACAGGATGAATATGCTGAGGGCCTTGCTCCTGTCACCTACTATTTAGCTCCCTGGACTCTTGGAGCAGATAGTTCTGTTTTTCACTGATCTCTTCTCTCTTCTCTCACCTCAGCCCTCCTGTGCCTTCCCCCATCAGCTAGTCTCTCTCAGCCAAGGCTCCCTAGAAGTTTTGAAATTTCTCAAAGTATTTGGGAGGCTAAATTTATACAATTTTCCTGGATCGCTGCACATTTCTGGTAGTTTCTGATATTTCTCAATATTTTTCCATGACTTTTTACCCCCTAAGGCAATAGCTAGTTTTATTTTCCATAAATAGGGCCTGGGGAGATGCAGATTTCCCAGAAGTTAGGACTCCCCTGATTCAACAAATGACCATCCCATAACCAGAATAGTTGCATGTGAAAAGAAAATGAGAGAAATTACTAGTTTAACATTTCTGGGGCAATGTTGAAAATATAATACAGCATCATCTCTCATGTGCTGAAAGTTGGAGAAGAAGGCTTCTTGCTCGACCTGGCCAACTGTGAAGAGTGCCGATTTAGTACAAAAGTCACTCAATTTATTTTTGAAGTCACACTTTGCAAAGCAGCTATTGAAGCTCTGCCTAACCCATTCACCCATGGGAGTATCTGCAGAGAGATCCAGAAGCCCAGAAAGGCTCAGCACAAGTCACACTATTAGAAAGGATTTTTGTGGTACATGGTCATTTTTATTTATTTCATTTTGTTTTTCTGAAAAGCATTCTATAATTGAAAGACAATGACAGAATCAATATAATGGCTGCACACAATATGATTTGCTGGCATAGGCCCTCCCTAGAAACTCCCCATGTTTCTGCTCTAAGTGGCTTTGTGTGAATATAAACCCATAGCCTCTACATTTGAGCCCTTGAAAAAGAATATCTAGGGAAGGACTGAGGGATGAGCTCTGCCCTTGTGGTGCTTACCTCCCACTTGGGAGAGGTCTCTTCCTCTGATTGATGATGCCACCTACTACCCTTTGCTTCCTCGTTGCACTGTTATGCCTTTAGAGCTCTGACTCAAAGGACTGGGGGACCCTGTGGTGGAGATAAGATAGTCTGGCATTTTCATAGGACTTTCTTAAATTCTAAAGATGACCAAAAGCAGAGAATGGACAAAGTGCTCCAACCCTTTGGCTCACCTTATAAAACATCCTTGACCATATCTCAGCTTGTTCCTATTCTACTGGTAGACACTCCTAGTTGATCTCACTCTGTCTCCTGAGATAGAAACTTTAATGGCCAAGAATCACCTGAACTTCCTGTGTCCCTTCCTTCTCTGTTCCAGCCCCACTTGCATACACAAAGCCTCAGCCAACACATGAGCCTTTCCTAGTACTCCAACTTCCCTCATGGTCAAGAGAACCTTCCAATACCAAGACCCACTTTATGCTTAGAGCCTGCCCACTCCAATCCCACTTCTGGTTGTCAAAACCTTTAGCAGGATTCTCTGAATGAGCTCTTGTTATAAGTATGCTTGTCCCTCACACAGAGGTATGAGCCCTCTCCCCTGCAGAGCAACTCTAAGATATAGTTATCATTATTGTGTCCATTTTACAAATCAATACACAAAAAAATAGGTTAAATGATGTCTCCAGAGTCACACATATCCCAAAGGGGAGGGTTGGGATTTGAATCCAGACAAATGGGCCAGCTAAGCTCCAGTTCTCTGCTGGCTTTAGCAATCTCATGTTTCTAATGCACATTTTATATTTCATGGAAACAAACAGTCTGTCATAACGGACTTCAAACTGGCACTCATATGTTGTGAGCCAGCCAGCTTTTATTTATTAAGATCTCTGGGTAAACCTGGTTAGGCTCACTATTTATTATTGTTTTTCTTCCTCTGAAATGGAACTGGCGGGAAACCTGAAAAATGGATGGGAAATTGTATCATTGCGCTCTATTAACACCCCCTTATCAGGCTGAAATGCAACTGTGCACTGTCAGCTGTTCTAGACATTTATCCTGGAACTATAGTGCAGGCCATTGAGCTTGGGGGGATTCTCAATTCTCAGCAATTTCATAAGCTGTAGAGGCCCCGCTGAGCACAGAAGGCTAAGAAGTAAGTGAATGTGTATTGTTAGTAGAACACTTTGTGCTTAGAGATTCCCTGTAGAGAAAAGCAAAGGGAGGAGAATGTTAAACTTAATTCAGAGCAACCAGGATCTTGTGACTCTTCCTGTTTCACTTTACAGTTTCTGTCAGTGCCCCTTCTCTTCTAGAACAGCTACCAGCTGTGCCCCACCTCCCACCACCCCCTGCTCCCTGGGAATGTCTGGTTCTCCATAACCTCCTGGGGAGTGCCTGGGCTCTTGCACATGTCATCATCCAGGTCCCCACAAGACCACTGCTTGGCTGCCTCCTCGGATCCACACAGCTGCCTGTGCCCTATTGGCCTCTTGCTCCACATTGTTACCTGCAGTGCCTTCAAACTTGCCCTTTCCCTGGTTTTTTTTCCTTACAGCCTGTGGCTGAACTTTCTAGCATCAATTTGTGACAGGTCACTACAGGCAGGATCCTGGCCGTTTGCTTCCCATCCCTCAGCTCCCTACTACCAAGCTAGTCCCCCTGAATTTCTCTCTCCACAGTTGGTGTTTGTGAAAATGGATCGCCAACTCTGCATCAACCCGCCTACGAGGACCGTGACAGTGATACTGTGGTCATTCCTAGAGATAAGGGTTCTCACCTTTGCTGCCCACTCAAGTCAATCAATCCAAGTGTAGTGTGTGTGTGTGTGTGTGTGTGTAGAGGTAGGAAAGACAAGAGAGGGTAAACCCTTGACAAACTTTTTATTAATATCACTGATACAACAAGTAATTGGAAGCCGGGCCTGGTGTGAGGCTGCGAATGGCACTGGCATCAGTTTTCACGCTTCATCATTCCACAGAAGCTCCCAGGAAACTCTATGGGCCCCTCCCCTGAAGTGCAGAGGAAGCTAGAGAAGGACAGGGAAAGGAGGGCAGGCTAGAGTCCTGACTGAGGGCATGGAGGATCTGTACAGGAAGTGTTTGTAGATAGAGGTAACCTATGAGATCCAACAGCTGGTGACACAGGATTAGAAAATCCCCAGTATCCAGGTAGTTCTAAGATCCCCAGGGGTGAAAAAAGGATCTTTAGAGTTTGGCAGCACTTCAATGCATATGCAAGTTGATGTAGGGAAAGCAAGCTCTCCTTTCCCCTCCCTTTCACATTTCGATTCTGCCTGGGCAAGTGTTTATGCTCGGTAAGGAGCAGTGGTCCGCATCTTTGGTTCCTGACTTTAGAGATGTTTTCCAGACCTAATAGACTTTCCTCATTGCAGCATGAATGTCATCATTATAAAGCCCTGGACATATCCAAGAAAAGCAAGCTGAAACATCAAATCAGCTACAACTTTTACAAATACGGAAAATTACACATTGCCTCTATTTAAATGTATACAAAGCCTATTTCTTGTTCTGTTTTTAATAAAACTCAATGAGAAAAAGTCAAATGGCTGACCATGGACAATTGTAAACTTACACTTATTTGCAACGGCTATCTGCCATGCACTTGGACATCTCCCTGACCTTCTGCTTTCTTCCTCACCCCCACACTCACAGGCACTCATAGCAGTTCCTTCTCTTCCTCAGGACCATCCATCCTTCTTTTCACTCCTTCCCTGTTCTCTGCGCCTTCCGCCCCCAGGAACCTTGCACTTACTTTCTATCTGCTGGAAATGACCTTTCCTCTTAGGCTTCACTGACTCCTTGGCTCTCTCACTTCTTCAGGAACACCCATCTACTCAATTCTTTAATGTTTGTGGTTCTAACCAGAGACCCAGTCATGGTGATGGCAGAATTTCAGAACTAGTGCTTACATGTGCATACCAGAGCTACATAGTTTTCTTGTGCTGAAGATTTCAATGCAGCTGAATAAAGGTTGGGTTTGGAATGTGACTAAAGTTGTCTTGGTCCATTTACATTCAGAACATTCTTTTTTTGATATAAATTATCCAAGTTAAAATTCTCTATTTCCTTATTAGATCTGTTTCTCCTCTTTCAAATGCATCCACCCTCTCCTTGTAAGGTGTTTGGGGTAAGGTAAGATTTACACATACCCAGACACAAAGTAGACCAAAGAGGTAACTTGTTCCCTGCTGCACTCAAGGTCATCACTGGCCTGTCTGCTGCCTGACCACCAGGCCTGCTGTGCTAGTGTAATCTCAGATGAATCTAGTATGACTCTTATGCTACACCCACTGCTTATGACCACTGACATCACTATTGTCTTCAGCCACAATGCCCCCTATACTTGTAGCCTCTTTGTTCCACCCCAGGCTTCTCCTGGTCCACTGGGCATTGGTGCATTGGAGCAGTGGGCATTGGAGCCAATTTGGAAGTCTGCATTCTGAACTTAGGAAAAAACCTACCAAACCTGATCCTTGGGCATTTCAGTTGGTAATAGCATATTCTAATGCCAATAATAGGTGCAGGTTCACAAGCATACTTTAGACAATCCAGATTCATGGTCTAGCACTAACCATGGTCTCCAGATTGACTGACAATAGCAGCATGTTGGTATATTTCTGGGACCTCTATTTATCTAGTGACTGTGGCCTAATTCACTAGTATCCAGAGGGCATTTGTGAGTGCTGACTTAAACAGCACTGTGAAAGCAATGAGGACTGACCATTTAAGGTCTGGAGCTTAGTATAAAAATATGGATCTGAAGACCAAAGAGAGAAATTCTCACCACAGCACAGTCATTTAAACCTAACATTTACTATACATTACTCCAGAAAACACTTAACCTGGATTCAATGTCAATGTCATGTCACTTTCATGAAATAAAAGTAAATCTGGACTTAGGTAAAGATAGGCTTTATTCCAAAGGGTTAACACAAGAAAGAAAGGGACTATTACAATAATAGGAGAGGGACTATCAAAACAGGGAGAAGGCTCCACCATGAGACCTACAAGTGTTTCCAAGCTTAGCCAGGTAGTACACAGGGAGGAGAAAAGAACAGAGAAAACAGCATGTAGGGAAAGAAGTGCATGGTTGTTAGTGGCAGAGTCATGATCTGGTGGATGATCAGACCAGAGGTCAGTTGGCCTGTTCCTTGGAGGGCCAATGAAAAGGAGTTGTATTCTGGCTCAGATTGAGGGTAGGTCATAATTCAGGGGAAGGAGAGAAGCTTACCTAAAGTTTGTTCAATCCCTGGTAGCAGGTATTTTTGTCCAAATAGGTACCAACAGCTCAGTTAATCATTTATAGGATAAGAACGGAAATTTGGAGGGTCCTGTCTGGCATCATCATAGGTAAAAAATAGGGCCACCTAGGGGTCTTTTTTAAGTGAAGAGAAAGGTGTTCCTCACAGGAAACCATTTCCTGGAACACAAAAGAATAGGGAGATTTCTTAACCTGTGCCGTTTTCCAGGAGTGCAGGGCTCAGATAAAATTCAACATCTATTACTTTGTATGTGAGTTTGAGCCTCGGTTTCCTCTTAGGAAAATTGGAGTAAAAGTGGTCCCTTGTCAGGATGAGGACCCAAAATGGAAATTTATGTAAAAGAAGTTAGCATGGTACCAGGAACATTTTGAAAGTTCAATAATAGTCATCCTTGTTATTGTTATTACCACATCCTTGCTTTTGCTTTTATTAAAGCAATTTTTATTTTCTACTCTAAAATTAAATGATAAGTGATCAGAGTCTATAACAAAGCATATATATATATATATATATATATATATATATATATATATATGACCCTTGGAAGCATTTGAGCAAAAAGGACAGACTAGCTAGATCTTGCTAAACTAACTTACAAATATGTTTTAATGTAACTTATTTCCAGGAACTCATGCAAAGTGCTATTTGCAATCTAAATGAGCCCAGGCTTCTGGAGTGTGGAGGCTGGGGAGGTCGACTGAGGATTTTTCCTCTGAATCCTCATGCTCACCCTCCTGCTGATGTGGGCATGGAGCTCTTTCTGTGAACATTTAGATTCTTCCCCATTTTCCTCTCTTACACTGGGGATGGAGCTTCTAACACCTCGATGGTTTAGAAAGGATTTCTTAAAGAGTTTATTCAGGAGCCTTAAATATTTCATGGGCTCATCTGCCTGTGTAATTACATCTACACACAGGAAAAAGCTTCCTGGTGAGATGCACACATTGCAAATAGTTACATAAATATTTACAGCTGGGCTTCTCTGCATCTCAGGACAAGTACTAGTCCGTGCTTGGGAAGAAAGGCCAAAGTGAAGAAGCTGTGGAAATGGGTGTGTAAGCAGATTTCCATGTATAAAGAAGGTGGCTAATTTTTATTCATAGAGCTAATCAAACAATAAAAAAGAAACATTTGCCCTTTGCCTTGATTGTTAGCAAGGTAACTTACAATATAATCTGGTGGGACTTTAGAGTAAAAGGCACAAATGAAAATCTTGATTTCACCACTTACTGACTGGGGAAAATCTTGCAAGTCATTTAATTTGTCTTACTTTTCTCATTCAAAAATAGTATGGCAATTTCTTTAAAAAAATTTAAACATAAAATTACTATATGAATCAGCAATTCTACTTCTGGGTATATACACAAAAGAGTCAAAAGCAAGAACTCAAACAAATACTTGTACATTGTGTTTATGGCAGTATTATTCACAATAGGTAAAATGTGAGCACAACAAAGATGCTCGTCAACAAATGAGTGAACAAATAAAACAGAAAATGCAATGTAATTCATCCTTAAATAAGAATGGATAATTGCTACCACGTGGACAAACCTTAAAGATATGCTAAGTAAAATGAGCCACACACAAATGTTCTAATATTGTGTGATTCCACTTAATGAGATAAGTAGAGTAGTCATATTTTTAGAGACAGAGGTAGACGATGACTGCCAGAGGCTGACAGGGAGAGAAACTTTACTTTGGAAAGATAAAAAAGTTATGCATGTAGAGAGTGGTGATGGTTGAACATCAGTGTGAATGTTTTTAATTTGACCAATGTACATTTAAAAATAGTTAAAATGGTAAATTTTATACTATATATGTTTTACCACAATAACACAATGAGATCAGTCTTTATAATTTCCTTAAAAAGCCGTTTCAAGTGCTAAGTGAGTCACATATATTAATGTATGAATGCTTTGTGCAGTAGATGACACTCAGAAGCGACCCACAGATCCCAAAGCCTTTTCATCCTTGTCTGGATTTACAGAGTGAGCCCTTTGGGCTTTATGCAGTGCTGTGCCTAGGATGGCCGCAGTTGAAAACCCTTTTGTAGTGAACAGTGATGGTTCTAGTGTGGCTTCATGGTCTGAATAATAAGGCTCTTCATATATAGTGTAACAAGGCAAATGGAATTTAAAAAACTGGTTCAATTCCATGTAAATATAAATGTTTTAGTTAAACTTTTTATTTTCATATAATTGTAGATTTGCATACAGTTGTGAGAAATAATGCAGAGAGATATCATGTATCTTTTACCCAATTTCCATCAGTGGTAGTATCTTATAAAATGTTAGCGCAAGATATGAGAATATTGATATAGGCAAGATCCTGGACATTTCCATCACTACAAGGATCTCTTCTATTAACTCCTTATAGTCACATTCACTTCCATCTCATCTCTGCTCCCCAGCCTCCTCCCCTCCACACACACATACACATAGACATACACATAACTATTACTAACCCCTTAGCAATCATTAACCTGTTTTCTATTTCTATAGTTTTGTCATTTCAAGAATGGTTAATAAGTTAGTAGCTAATCTTAGGGGACTGGCTGTTTTTATTCAGCACAGTTCCCTCAAGGTTCATCCAAGTTGGCCATTATATTTTTTAAATAAAGTTATAATTGATTATTAGAAAACTTATGTTCATCAAGGCCCTAATAGAGATTTAATTCTTTCAAATAGTCATGGCCATGGTCATGGTTATACAAAGGGACTTTAATGAAGGGACTAATGTTAGAGGCATGAGCTGCACTAAAGGGGCCAACAAAGGATGTTAACACTCTTGGGACAAGTAACATTGGGGTCACCCCTAAAATTGAGGCAGAGGGGAAGAATCCTGTCATCCGAGCCCAGTGGAAGGGATAGCACTGGAGGGGGAGGATTGCCTAGTGGGAGCAGGGGTCAGGAAGAGACATAGATAGTGCAAATTGCAGATGGAAAGACTTGCCCAGACCTCTCCTTCTGTCCCTAGCCTTACTGCTTAACTTAGCTGAACCTAGCAGGAAGCCAGGGAATCAGGAAGCCTAAGTAAACAGTCTCTAGAAGCCAGCATCCTTAAGTATAAAACAAGGGCACAGATGGACTGAGAGCTAAAGAGCAAATAACCAGTAGAGCAAAGAGTAATAAAGATATGTTCATTTAACAAATATTTATTGAATGTTCATTTCCTTAAGAATCTGTTCCAAGCATTGGAGAATCACAGCAAATAAGAATTGTAAAGTCTTTGTCCTTAATTTCAAGTGCTGAAGTGATGTCCTTGAATACGGAAGATTTGATGGGATTCATTGCCTAAGGGAAAGGGTGGACAGTACATATGTGATACCAGCTGGGAAGGCAGAATAAATAGGTCCAGATATGACATTGTTTACCCATGATGGACAATGTTTACTAAAACCTTACTTTGTGAAATGCAAATTAGCTAAGATTTCAGAAAATGTAAAAAAAGGCAACCCAAAGAAAATTTGAGGGAGTGAGGGGAGGATAATACATGGCAATGCAGGAAAAAGACACAGAATTGGAAGTTAGTAAAATTGTAAAATGTATTCAAAACATAGTTGCTTAGAAAGACTAATAAAATAGGGTATATACTACTAAGTTTAATGAACATAAGATAAATCAAAATTAGAAAGAGTTAGAACTGGTAAGATGATTAAACTATAATAGATTCTGTCAGTTTATGGTAAAAGTAGAAATGTTGATGAAAGGCATCATGTTCTATAAAATAAGGCAAACAAGTCCTATAATAACAGCAAAATTAGCATAGCAATAGGTAGAAAACCTGAACAGAGTAACAGAGAAAGTAAAGAAAATTGCTAGAGATTACCCACAGCAATGAAGGTCATCAGTGTGAGAGGAATTTTCTGTTATTCTTTGAAGATTGCCCACCATATCATCTATTCCTGGCATGGAGCAGGAGAAAAGTTACTGATAACTCTACAAAGTAATGAACACTTCAGAGCCTAAAACCAATAAAATTTCCACAAAACCAGGAAGTAATTGACCTCAGACATAAATGTGAAAATGTAAACAAAGTACTATAAGTTAAGGAGGACAATAATAAATCAAATTGGGAATTCTATTTGCTACCACTGCAAGAAACTAAATGAATAAGATCGATTGCTTTCTTGGTCGGTTGAGGATCTTGCCAAAAGAATAAATAGTAGCAATTGTCAAAGACCAACTCCAAGCTACCCAAGCTGCTAGTAAACTTTTTTCTAAATAATATATCCCCATCACGATTTCCATTAAAAGTATAAATTAAATGGATGTGATTCCAAAATGTGTGTGTATGTGTGTGTGTGTGTGTGTGTGTGTGTGTGTGTACGTTTTGAGCAGGATCATCTGTTTACATTTGCTTAGGCATTTACCAAAGCTATTTCTGGATTATTCTATCAAAACAAGGCTGTGGAGGGAGCTCTGACAGCCTTCTCAGTTCTCTAGGCATCTCCAGGAGCTCAGATCAATGAATAAACCAGTTAGACACTAGGAAACTATAGATAATGCAAAGATTTTGACATGGTTATCAAGTTTGTGTCAATTGATCCCTTCTCAGACTTCCTGTATTTCCTCATATGTCAATTTGAGAATGTGATTATGATCTCTCCTAGACATTTTTAAATGTTTTTGTAACAAAATTATTACTGCTCTCTCACTAGAAACTGTTAAGCAGTTTCCTCTTTTTAATTTTCCTGTTTCTAATAATTATTTTATTTCCCTTCTTTATTTTTTTCAAATACATACCCAGCAATCCTATAGTAATAATGGTCTAAACTAAACAATTTTTTTAAAAGATATATTTCTTTTTCTTTTAAATATATTTTAATGATTTTTTACAGAGAGGAAGGGAGAGAAATAGAGAGTTAGAAACATCGATCAGCTGGCTCCTGCACACCCCCCACTGGGGATGTGCCCGAAACCAAGGTATGTGGCCTTGTCCAGAATCGAACTTGGGACCTTTCAGTCCACAGGCTGATGCTCTATCCACTGAGGCAAACTGATTTTGGCCTGCACAAACAAATTAACATAGATCTGAAAACAAAATATTGTTTCAGTTATTAAGCTCCTGGGATACAGGAAATGTTTAAGTCACAGGAAACATTGCCACTGAGACCAATAAACGAATTCAGGTTGTATTGATGCAAGGAAATCTAGAGCATTTCATAGCTAATTAACAAAAAACTAATATCCAGAAATAAGCTGTGTGGTTGTCTGATACTACCTAGTGTTATGCCCAGATTTCAAGATCCCCAAAAACCCACCAGGAAGGAGCCGAGCCCGATGCAAAAGCAAAAGAACCTTTATTCATGCTAGCATGAGCTCCCATCTCAGGCAATCACTGGTGCAGCAGCGAGAGAGAGAGAGAGAGAGAGAGAGAGAGAGAGAGAGAGAGAGAGAGGGAGAGGGAGAGAGGGAGAGGGAGGGAGAGAGCACGCTCTGATGGGACTAAGACTTTACAGCAGTGGGCAGGGAAACATTTGATTGGTCAGGGGGCATGATCAGGGGTCAGATTATGCCCGGGTACTGTGCAGTTTGCCTAATTTGGGCTGATTTCCTATTGGCAGGTTTGTGCAACTGTTACATTCCTGTGGTTTACAGGGTGGGGCAGCAGGTAGAGTTGCAGAACGCAGGTACAGAACAAATGAAACATCATTACAGTAACAAAAAGAACTTCATGGAGTCAATCTAATTTAGCTCTATCACTAGAGCTGGCTGTCAGGGTCAGATCTAGCAAGCTGTCAATTATGACCCCATCACCTGACAATGTTTAAGAGAAAATTGTAAGAACAATATTAATTTCAAATGTAAAGAAGACTTGAATGACAATATATATTTTGTCCATAGAGGTACAATTATACACTATTGATAAACCTTATCTCTAAGAAAGACATCAAAATTACTCTTATTGTTAAGAATACCACTTGAAAAGTCAAGTTGCTAAGAAAATAGCTAAAATTGAGAAATCAGGGTGCTGTGATTCAAGGGGGTGGAAGACTAAACAAAACGGAAGATCTTTGATCCATGACAATAAAGTTGTCCTGAGAACCTTGAAAGCCTAATTGAAAACTTGTTTTTACTATATAGAAAGAAGACAATGAGAACTACTCAGCTACAATTTTTTAGATTTTAGTAACCAAGGCATAAGCTCTTTTTTTATATGAACTTCAACTAACATTTAATTAATTTGAAAAAAGGAAAAAATGAGGAAGAAAAAAGAGAAAGGTAGTTTATAGGAAAAAAATCAACAATACAGAAATAGAAAATAAAAGTATGTCACAATTTATCTTTTCTGCATTTCAAGAGAGTGACTTTTACTAATGATATATGTGTGTTTAAATTATATTGTATATATTTATAGACTAATACATTATAGCTAACATATTTCCCATATATAATACAGAATTTTTTATATTGTCTACATAAAAGTAGGTTCATATCAGATGATGTTCTCTAAGATTATTTTTTATTTAAAAATATATCATGGACTTCTGCTGGTGGAAAAATAAAATAGATCTATTTTTTCCTATTTCTCTCACTAAATCTCACTAAATACAACTAAAAGTATTAGCTATGCTATATAAAACAACACAAAAAAGACAAAGAGATAGAAGTAAGAATGCAGACTGGCTAAGAACTTCAGGACCCAATAACAACAGGTGTTTTTTGTTTGTTTGTTTGTTTTTTCTGGTTTGTTTCCATTTTTGTTTTTATTTTTATTTTTTCTAATATGGCCTGGACTTGGAGCTGGAGACCCTAACAAAAGCCTATTCCAGGATAAGATGGTTTCATTGGAGATTTCTACTAAAGCTTTAAAGAAGAATTGATATCAATTCTACTTCATTTTTCTAGAAAATTGAAAAAAGAAGACACTTCTCAATTTATTATATAAAGTTGGTATTATTTTGATATCAAAACCAGACAAAGATAATAAAAAAAGGAAAAAAAGCCATATAACTTATGAATACCAATGCAAGAATACAAAATGTTAGCAAACAGAATTTAGCAATATGTAGAAAGACTAAGTGGTATTTATTCCAAGGGTGGAAAGCTGTTTCAATATTCAAAAACACAAATACACTAATAGGCTAAAGAACAAAAATCACATGATGACATTAACCAATACAGAAAAAAAGCATCTGACAAAATGTAATACCCATTCATGATAAAATATCTCAGAACAATAGAATATAGGATCATAAAGAGCATCGTCTAGAAACCTGAAGCTAACATTATACTAATGGTGAGAGACTGAATGTCTCTCCTTAAGACTGGAAAAGAAGGCAAGAATACCTGCTCTCATCACTCTTATTCAACTTGTCCTTGAATTTCTAGCCAGTGCAATAGAACAGGAAAAGGAAATGAAAGGCATAGGTGTTGGGCAGGAAGAAATAAAACTGTTTCTGTTAGCAGAAAACATAATTATCTCTATAGAAAATCCCAAGGAATCTAAAAAAAACAACAACAAACAAACCAACAAACAAACAAAAAAACACAACCAAATTCCTAAAAATAAATTCACTAAGGTCATAAAATACAAAATAAGCAAACAAATCAATTGTGTTTCTATATATTACATTAACATGTGGCCATTTAAATTAAAAATATGAAACCACTTATAATCTTTAAAAATATTATATACTTAAGTGTAAATCTAGCAAAACATTGGGACATGTGTGCTACAATCTACAAAACATTGATGAAAAAAATTACCAATTTTCTAAATAAAGATAGATACATACTGTGTTCATGGATTGGAAGACTCTACATAGTAACAGTGTCAGATATGATATAATACATAAGAAATTCCCAGCAGGGTTTTTTTTTCCTAGATATACACAAAATCATATCAAGTCTTATATATAAAGTTCCAGGCTCTAGAAGAGCTAAAATGATTTTGAAAAGAATAACAAAATGAGGGGAGTTAGTCTACCCAATTTTAAGACATTATATAACTACAGTATGAGGTATTAATAAAGGCACAGACCCATAGATTGATAAAAAAAGAATATAGAACCCCAAATGCACCCATACACATATGCTTGTTTTTGAGAAAAGTACAAAAGCAATTTCATGAAGGAATGATAGAAATTTTAATAAATAGTACTGGACCAAATGGACAAGCATAGGCAAAAAATAACCATCAATTTAAACTTCACATATCATATATATATCTCCACACACTAATAAAAGAGAAAGATGCAAATTGACCATCATTCCTCTACACTACCAGCCAATAGGAGTGAGTATGCAAATTACCCAGCAAATATGGTGACACCCATAACAGCCAAGTGCTGGCACCAGCAGACCAAAGCTCTGGATCAGGGACACAAACCCACAGGGAGGCTGGCACCCCATAGACCCAAGCCCAACCATTGTGACAGTGGGACTGTGGGGGCCGTATCTGGGACACAAAACCTCAGAGAGGCCAGCACCTTGCAGCTACAAGGCCTGCAGCTGAGGAGCTGGGGCTGCTGGGAAGATGGGGGGTCAGCAGAGACACAAACCCGCAAGAAACCTGTGGAAAGGGAGATAAACTATCATTACTTTATCTCCCTTTCCACAAGATGAGAAAACTGTCCCTGGATTACTTAGTGATGTGGCCCACACCTTTCTACAAACACAGGGTAATGTTATGACCACTCCCAGGAAGGTCTGGTCAGAATACTGTCTCCAGGGAATAACGCTACTGTGGCAAATCATCTAAGAGAGGAAACAAGCTTTTGTTGGGTTTATTCTGAAGGTCAGAGAACATGCCACCCCAACATATGCTATGTTGTTATATTGATGATCTTGAGCTGCAGATGCTTGAAAAATAGCAAATGCATGCAGAGGCTTTCTCTGAAGTCTCCTGATCTGCCTAAAATCAGACCCCCCTAAAGGAACTTAAATGCCATAGGTCCCCTTGATGGGAGAAGTGTCATCAGGCAAAGAAGACTGACTCCTGTCACAGGACAGGGGAATAGAAGTTGACATCACACCCAAACTTTGCTACAAACTATTTGGAAAAGACAATAATACTGAGAAAAATAGGCTCCAGGACAAGAGGAAGACCAAATAGGAGATGAATTAACTTAATGAAAAGAGCCATAGGCATGAGTCATTAGCACCTGAGAAGGGCTATTGAAGACAGGACATTATGTACATCATTCATTCACGGGGTCTCCAGAAGCTGGAGCTGACTCAATGGCACATAACACACATAAAGCTACGTTTTATGAAGGAGAGAATGATGAAAAAATACATTATCCTTTCACAAAAGGACCTCCCTGATGATACAGGGGAGAGAACAGGTTCCAGATTGCTAGAAGGAGTGGGTAAAGATTAATTAGAGATAGATCAAGGGCTAGGAAAATCCAGGGAAGCAGGAGATCAACTCCAACTGCTGAGGAAGGTGAGATTTCATGAAGATGTAGCCAATCATGGTAGACTAGGTATATTTTCTACTTCTCATTCAACCAGTGGCAAAAAGAAGAAATGGGAAATAAAGAGAAATAAATACAGCAAGAGGTAATGAAAGGATAGAAAAATGGGGAGAAATGATAAAGAATGAAAAGAAAAGAACACTGCAGAAACCTTGGAGGAAAATAGTACTTGAGAAGATACAGGATATGCATACAGAGAAAAGCAAAAGAGGAAAATAAAAGAAGAAATAAAAAAAGGAAGGAGCAAAAAGCCTCAGGGAAATGGAACTAGAAAGCAAGGTGTGCTTGGGGAAACAATGAAAGTAAAGAAATGCCTGGTAAGATCATCAAACTCCATACAGTGCATCCAAAGTTGTTAGGCTATGGGTCCCAGAGTCCTAAATCCATTCAACATAGCAGGCATCACTCACTTTTCTTAGAAAACTCCCAGGGTCAAATACCAAAATCCCAACCCACGAAGCGCCATGGGTTTTGTTCCAGGGTCTGGCTTGTTTTCATGAAGCCACGGGGCTTCTGCATAAAGCTTTTTGCAAACAAAACTAGGAATCAAAGAACTCTTTCAAGTACCCAGTAGGTCTAGAACTAAAAGTGAAACTTTCCCAACTACTTTTTCATATAACCATACTGTTAAATTTAAAACTGGCAGCTGTGCACTCTAACCGCTTTCTCTTGCATGATTTATTTCAATTGCACATTTTAAATAAAACTTTCATTTTAGATATAGAAATAGATTTCCTCCCAAACAACTTGTTCTAGAAATAAGTGTTGAGTCAGATATGTGACAATGATTTTCCCAAAAGAAATATGCACCATATTCAGCATCTTCGATTTGAGGTTGACTCGCGTTCCTCTATAAAAGGAAAGCTTCTTCCTTATATTTTGGGGACAAAAGGAAGTGTCTCATAAAAACAGAATACAATGAAAAAATTACGTATGGGGCAAATTACGTATGGGGCAACTTTAAATCTCTTTCAGAGACAGGAAAATGTAATACAAGGGTTGCAGTAGGTACTCAAATGGATAGTTTCATTTACCACTTTTCACAGACACAGAAGTAAGAGCATATTTTATTTATTTTTTTCATTTTTTTAATTAATGCATTACATGTGTACATATCTTCCCATTGCTCCCCCCCACTCCCATACATGTCCTCACCCCCCAGTGTCTTGCGTCCATTTTTATGCTTATATGTATGCATACAAGTCCTTCAGTTGATCTCTTATCTACCCCACCTCTCCCTAACCTTCCCATTGTAATTTGACAGACTGTTTGATGCTTTACTGCCTCTGTATTTATCTTTTAGTTCATCAGTTTATAATGTTCTTTATTATCCATAAATAAGTGAGATCATGTGGTATTTTTCTTTCATTGATTAGCTTATTCCACTTAGCATAATGCTCTCCAGTTCCATCCAGGGTGCTGCCAATGGTAAGAATACCTTCTTTTCTATGGCAGCATAGTATCCCATTGTGTAGATGTATTATAGTTTTCTGATCCACTCATCTGCTGACGGGCACCTAGGCTGTTTCCAAATCTTAGCCATTGTAAATTGTGCTGCTATGAACATAGGAGTGCATATATCCTTTCTGATTGGTCTTTCTACTTTCTTAAGATATATTCCTAGGAGTGGGATTACCATCATTAAATATGAGAAGCATATATAGAATCAGAAATATACTATATATATGGTGATGTTGGAAACTAGTATTGAATCCACCTCATGTACCAAAGACTATGTATAGTACCTATTATCTTCTATTTCCTTCAAGATTTTCAAACTGTACCTGTTACTATTATATAATTTCAAATGTTCTTTTAAAAATACTACAACCTGGTATTAAAAATAAAAATAAAGAAATTTTAAAATAAAATAATATTGACACTCATAAATTATTATTAATATTGGGTGTTATAGTTACTTCTCATATTTATAAATACATAGAAAGGAAGAAAGAGAAAGAGAGAGATAAAAAGGGGGTGAGAAGGCAGAAGAAAAGTTAAGGAAAGAAGAAGGAAGGGGAAAAGAAATAAAAACATAAATTTATTAAAAAATTATATAGGTGGCCAAGACCGGTTTGGCTCAGTGGATAGAGCGTCGGCCTGCGGACTGAAAGGTCCCAGGTTCGATTCCGGTGAGGGGCATGTACCTTGCTTGCGGGCACATCTCCAGTGTGGGGCGTGCAGGAGGTGGCTGATCGATGTCTCTCTCTCATCGATGTTTCTGACTTTCTATCCCTCTCCCTTCCTCTCTGTAAAAATCAATAAAATATATTTTAAAAAAATTATATAGCTGTATTTATGCTAAGTAAGTTGGAAATCAATTGAATTTAAGTGAGAAAGAAAGGGAAGGAGGAAGGATAGAGAAAGTTAGAATGCTATACAAATTAAAACATGAATTGTTTATATCTGCAATTTTTTACTTAATATTTGAATCACAGTTGACTACAGGTAACTTAAACCTCAAAAAATGAAACAGTGGTTAATGGGAAACTTCTGTATTGCTTAATTCTCTGCTATAATGTTTCAGAAAACTGGGATTTCTTTTAATGATTCTTCAAATTCTTACAAAATGCTTGATACACATATTATTTTTATATTGCCATGCTTATATAAAACTATCTTCTTTTTAAAAAACATACTTTTCACAATTGTTATATCTTATATATCTAACTAAATATATTAAACTAGAGGTCCTATGCATAAAATTCATGCAAGAGTAGGCCTTCCTTCCCCAGGCACTCGAGACCTGGGTTCCCCTCAAAACCTGGGCTGCATCCAGAAGGGTGTCTAGTCTAATTAGCATATTACACTTTTATTATTATAGATTCCTACCACCATGCTTTCAACATGATTTCTATAATCCTGAGTTCTGTCCAGGTCTGTTTCCTGGTTAGATGGGATTTGTCATTCATTAGAGTTTGTTTGCTTGATAATTTGTTAGTTTTGGTAGTAGGAGGTCAGATGCTTCAGTCCTAAACTTCTTGAATACAGGTAATACTTGGGTTACGTTGGACTCAATTTACGTCATTTCGTGGTTACATAGCCATCTCCCATTTATTTGTTAAAAAAAAAAGTTCCATCCATCATTTCCACATATGTGCTTTATGTTTTTTATTACTTATTTACCACAAGTAAAGGTCAGAAATTGTTATCTTTCTTTTAAATATTTTTTACTACTTCACTTTGTTACTGCCGTGTCTGTGCTCCATGTGAGTGATGCAGATACTTATGTAGGTGGGTTCTGGCTTGCAGCAAAAATCACGTTATGTTGCTCCATAGGAAAGGATCTCCAATGTAACCTGAGGACCTACTGTATCTATCTATAAATGTCTCTTTGTTATTTTTACACTTAAATTAAGAACAGAGCTAAAGAGCTGAATATTAGGAAACATTATTTCCCACAGAATTTCTTCAAAATTTCTTTTCTATCTACCGGAATGAGTGTTAATGTAGAAAGCCTGACACCCAAACTCTTCATAATTTGCTTAATCTGTCTTAATGACTACCCACAAACCTTTCTACTTACTTTTTAAAAAATCCTCACCTGAAGACATACAGTACTTAGAAACAGGAATGGAGGGAGGTGGGTAGGAGGAAAGAGAGAGAGAGAGAGAGAGAGAGAGAGAGAGAGAGAGAGAGAGAGGCGGGGGGGGAGTGAAACATCAATGAGCTGCCCTCCATAAGCTTCAGACCAGGGATCAAACCTGAAAATCCAGACATGTTCTCTGCCTGGGAATCGAACTGGAAACCCTTTGGTGCATGGGATGATGCTCAACCAACTTGCCACTTTGAAGAGGCTCTATTTACTTTTTAAATTCAATATTCTCAAGATATAAAATATAAACTGCTGATAATTTTCCTCCAGAAAAATCTTCTGGGCATTGATGTGGCCTTTTGCTCTGCAGATAACAATGTTCTTTATTTTAGAAAGAGTTTTATTTGAGTTGATGTAATACATTACAGTTCATATTATATTTGGCCTTTTCCATAGTATTAATTCAATTACATAAATGTTATATTGCTTATCCATGTCCATGGTCTTTTCTATAATACATGTTTTTCAGGTTTCATTCTAATTCATCTTGCTTCTACTAAGGCTTTCATCTCTCTAATTGATTTTAGTTCTCTTCCAATTTTCACCTCCTCATCCTTTGAGCTTCTTTGTGAAAGATAATATGTTGTTTGTAACAATGTTGCCCAAAATCATGTGCCTGAACTCTGTCTGAGGCAAATGAGCTAAATTTTTGTCTCATATATTTTTCAGCTTCTAAGCCTTGAATATACATTCTTTCTTTTTATCTATATGTCATCTACCTATTTATACCTCTGTCCATCCAACTATCTATATGTGCATAAAGCAGGGAAGAAAGGCTAACATCCAAAATTCAGATATACAAAAATACAGCTTTATTTTATATAAATGACCTCAAAATGGCTTAAGTCTCTTAGGCTGCCTAGAATAAAAAACTTTCTCTCTATGATATGTTTACATGCTTTCTTGACAACAATTGACTGATTTCCTGTTTATGTCATTGTAGATTTAACTCTTACAAATTCACTATTTGATTAAAAATATCACAAAACATTATTAAAGAATATATAAAAATTAAATTGACAGATTCTCTCCTTGACCAAATTTAGGTTCCTCTGAGCTCTCTTCATATATAGGCCTCAACTTTGCTTTATAAGGACTGAAGGCTCTTAGGACAAACAATTTTGTTCACCCACCAACACTGAAAAACTTGAACAAACTCCAGTATGATTTCTAACAGCTCAATGCCACATCCCTGGGATGACAGCTCCACTTAAGACCTTACCTGGGAAAGCTCAGATACCAAAAAGAATGCACTGATTGTTTGATCAGCACTAGAAGACAGCTCCTGTCTCCAGGTCTGGGTTGGAGGGTAGGAGCCTAACTTCAATGTGTGCCAATTAGTAAACCCTGATGGCCCAACCCCATTGATCCACTTCCCTATCCATTTTCTGTATCTTCCTATTTCTCTGCCTCTAATCATTCCTCCCTCATTCTCTTTACTATGCCTAGTCACCTCTTCACAGATTGAAGTTGAGCTCAATTTACATTGGAATCTCTCCCCTATTGCAGTAGGTACTGAGCAAAATCTATCTTACTTACTTTAACAAGTGTCTCACTTTATTTCTCGTTGGGAGAATGCATCAAAATATACCATGCATATAAATTAGAAGACACAGTATTATAATAGTCAATTTTGTCCAGATTAGCCCATATATTCAATACCATCCCAATGAAAGTCTGAAGTGTATGCATGTGTAACTTAATCTGTTCTAATTAATATAGAAATTTAAAAGTTCAAGAAAGAATATAAAAGGAATTGCCTTGTAAAATTAAAAGTTTTAATAAAAAATGTAAAAGTTTATTATTAAACTATTTTGAATATGATATGATATTTATATAGTAATGTATTATGAGGCCAATGGAACAGAAGGGAATGAAAATCAAACAAACACACACTTGTAAGTAAACTTAATATATAATTGAGATGGCATTAGAAATCAATGTAAAAATAATAATCTACTTAATATACTGGTCTGGGACAATTTATTATTTATATGGGAAAATCAATTAGATTTGAAATACACCTAAATCGTAAAAAATAGATCATTGTCATAAATATAAATATGTATGTCATAAATATAAATATAAGAGTTAAAAACAAAGTACTATCTATATACTTTATTGTTTGCTATTCATATGTAGATATATAATTAAAACATATAGAAATGCACGTCTTTAAAAATTATTTTGCAAATTTGACAATATATTTCAATTTTTAAATGGCTGTTTTATTATTCTCTTAACTCTCTGCATGTTGAAATTATTCTAAGTGAATTGGAAAAAAGAGAATTAACATTCATCAAGCTCTTACTCTGTCAATTATGATACTAAAAGCCTTCATTTGCAATTTTACATATTCTACAGCAAACTCTATAAAATAGTCATTATTTAGGTTCATTTTATTTACCGGGAAATTGAATTTCAAAAAGGTAACATTTCTGAAAGTTAAAATTTCCAGAAATGTCTAGTTCTGGAGCCATGAATTTTTCAAATGTGTCTCTGATGAGCCCAAAGCTCTTTCTCAAGTTTAGTTTGTCTCCACAAGCCCCTTGAGCATAAACAGCAAGAAAATACTGGTTTTCCAGTTTTCCAGGTGCCTTACAGCATGGAGGTTTTCAGTACAATCATACGGGTTGTTTGTTAATATGATAAAAATTCTACCATAATTTGCCAGATGATGTGGCTAGTATGCAACAAGAAAATGGGAATGATTTCTAAAGTTATCTTCTGAAGTTACCTACCATGTTCTCCTTCAATGTAGTTAACAGAAAAGAATGTCTCTGGGCACATTTGGCTGTGATGTTTGCTGTTTCCACTTCTCTGCTTTTGGCTTGTCTGCCCTCACATTTAAACATAGAAAGAGGGTTCAAATTAAGACAAGAGGGATTGGAATAACATCTACTTTGACTCTTCAGCTAACATCAGCCAGTAGGGATGAATATAGGAAACAGGAAAATCTGTTACATTTTAAAGCAATTTCTCTGATATATACTTTGAGGTGAAATTGCAGTTGTGTCATAGGGAATACAAATATTTAATATTAGAGGCCTGGTATTGAAGCATTCATCTTATATAAAAACTGCTGTTTGAAATTTTAACCTTGCTATTGGCTTCTGTAAATGTTTGCTTGCTTAAATAATAAGGAAAATGAGACTATTCTCACTTCAGAGAGATCATTAAACCTTCCCTGGACAAAATTATCAGTGCTGGCACCAGGCCAGGTCTTTGGTTGAGGTCTCAAGGCCTCAGCATATAGGGGCCCTTTAAGAACTTGCAAAGGGGCGGGAAACATTCCATATTTGGTAGACAAAGAAGGTAAACACATATAAATAGGGAAAATTTCTGCATGTTGGGGCCAGAATTTGAGAAACATTTTCCTCTGGAACTGCGCAGAATAAATGTAACTCCAAACTCTCTGAGCATGGTTTGATTATTCCGGTTTTCTGTAACATTATAAGAAATAGGGGGGGTTTCTAATCCGGCCTTTGCCCTCTTGCAGTCCTGGAGCCCTTGGGAGCTGTCCAACTATGGCTTAGGCCTCCTCTCCATAGAAGCTTTAAAAACATAAGGTTTAGAATTCTATATATATATTTTTAAAGAGATAAATAAAAATTAGCAAAAATAATTTATTAAAATACTTGATTTTTCAAATTACTAAAAAAATATTCTTTCCCTCAGAATTCTTCTACTATCATCCACAGGCACACAAAATTTTAGAGTAAGTAAAATAAAATGAGCATTCTGGTTACCAAAGGACATTTTTCATAGAGCAGACACAAAGAAAAGGAGAGGGGAAGTGGATGTTTCCAAATTGAATCACTTTACTTACAAACATGATCTTCAAAATACACTGGTACTTCAAGATATGAGTGCCCTAACATATGAGATTTTTGAGATATGAGCCGTTGAGCGAGCGATTTTTTTATTTGAAATACGAGAAACATTTGAGATACGAGTAATCTCGCGGATCGGCCAGCTGCACATGACCCACGAGTTTACTGCGACTCGAGCGTCTCATAGTTTCCCACGACTCAGTCAGTGTGCTTGTTTACCTCGTTGTCGAAGCATCTTTTGTGCATTTACATACTTTATCACATTTCTTTTTATAACCATGGGTCCGAAGAAAGCGAGTAGAAAGATCAGTGCTCAGAAGAGGATGATGTCTATTGAATTAAAGCGTGAAATCATATAAAAATATGAGCAAGGTGTGCGAGTGGCTGATTGGCGAGGCAATATGGGCGTAGTACTTCAAGGATATGCACTGTGCTTAAACAGAAGGAGTCGATAAAGGGTATAACGCCAGCTAAGGGCACTACAATAATTTCTAAGCTCCATAGCTCTCTCCATGAAAAGATGGAGAATCCACTGATGGTGTGGGTGACAGAGAAGCAGCTTAAAGGAGATACATTAACACAGGGCATCATATGCAAGAAGGCGCGAGCGATTTACAGGGGTTTGCTGGAGCAGACCCTGCGCACTTCCATGGACAAAGCATCGAAAGACTCATTTAAAGCCAGAGAGGCTGGTTTGATAACTTCAGGAAAAGGTCCGGCATTCACTCCATCGTCAGGCATGGTGAGGCAGCAAGTTCGGATGTGAAGGCAGCTGAGGACTACCTCAAAACTTTTTCCGAACTGATAGAAGCCAAAGGATATACCCCCCAGCAAGTCTTCAACTGTGATGAGACAGGGCTTTTCTGGAAGAAGATGCCAAATATGACTTATATAATGGCAGAGGAGAAGGCGATGCCAGGCCACAAACCCATGAAGGATAGGCTAACTCTGGCACTGTGCGCCAATTCGAGTGGCGACTGCAAGATCAAGCCTCTGCTCGTATATCATTCGGAAAACCCCAGAGTCTTTAAGTCACATAAGATTTTAAAAGATAAACTGCAAGTTATGTGGAGGGCAAACCCGAAGGCATGGGTCACCAGGCAGTTCTTTGTGGAGTGGGTAAACCTGGTTTTCGGTCCTTCTGTTAAGAAATATCTACAGGAAAACAACCTAACCATGCAAGCCCTCCTAGTCCTTGACAATGCTCCTGCTCACCCACCGAACCTCGAAGATGAACTCCTTGAAGAGTTCAAGTTTATAAAGGTTATCTACCTACCTCCCAACACCACTCCTAATCTGCAGCCCATGGATCAGGAGGTGATTTCTAATATTAAAAAGCTGTACATCAAGCACCTGTTCTGGCGCTGCTTTGAGGTGATGGAGAACACAAACCTCACCCACCCTTCAAGAGTTCTGGAAGAACCACTTTAACATCGTGATATGCCTCAGAATTATTGATCAGCCCTGGCTGGGTGTTACAAGGAGGACTTTGACTTCTGCATGGAAGAAGCTGTGGCCTGAAGCCGTAGCCGAAAGGACCTTTGAAGGATTCAAACTCGAGGTGCCAGTGGAGGAGGAGATAGTGTCTCTGGGAAAATCCATGGGCCTGGAGGTGGATGTGAGAGACGTGAATGAGCTCGTCGAGGAGCACTCTCTGGAACTCACCACAGAGGAGTTACAAGAGTTGCAGTCTCAGCAACATGCGGAGGTTCTCCAAGAAATTGGTTTCGAGGAGGAGCCAGAGGTGGAGGAGATCTCTACAAGTGAGAAAAAGGAGATCTTAGGAATGTGGGAGAGGGTGTCACACTTTGTGGAAAAGAAACACCCCGAAAACATTGCTACTGGTCCTGCATCGGAGCTGTTCAATGAAACTTGCCTCACCCATTTCAGAAACATTCTGAAAGGGAGGAAGAGGCAAACCTCGTTGGACATATTTTTTTTTTAAATTGTCCAAAAATGCAAAGACCAGTAGCAATTAAGTTCAGTGAAGATTAGTTAAGTTACATTCAGATTAGGGATAAAGTGTAGCATTAAGAGTGTAACGAGTAGGTAAATACACTTTATAAAACCAGTTTATTCCTTTACATTCTCTTTTATTATATTTTTATGCAATATTTGTCATTTATAAATACATTTTTCTTATTCAAAAACTTGTAACAAGAACAACTGGAGTGACATTTTGGGGGCTGGAACGGATTAACGGTATTTCAATTGATTTCAATGGGGAAATTTGCTTTGAGATACGAGCAACTTGATATATGAGCAAGGTTACAGAATGAATTAAACTCGTATCTCGAGGTACCACTGTACCTGTGAACTTGTCTCAAGGCCAGTGAATGAGCTCAAACAATTAACTGCTAACCGCAGCCTGATAAGCAAATCTCTAGGCTGCTGGGAATGATGCCTTGCGTTATTACCCTGCATGTACAGGTGGGACAAAGTAGGCAACTAAAAGGCTTCAGGTGCTCCCCTGGCAGCACACCAGCTAAAACTGGAATGACATCATTCTTGAAAGATCTCTTTAGGGAAAGGTGAAGTGACTGTTTAATGGGTCTGGAATGTTAGTTTGAAATGATGAAAAAGTTCTGGAGATGGATGTTGGCGATGGTCTCATGACAATGTGAATCAATTTAATGCCACAGAACTATATATTTAAAAACAGGTAAAATAGAAAATGTTGTAATACCTATTTTTTACAACGCAATAAAAAAATTAGGAAAATACCAGAAAGGTCAATTCCTCCCTAAATTGAGACAGTGTGGGGACTTGGCCCCAGGAATGAACAATATCAGATGGCCAGAAGGATAAGCTGACTGCATGAATGTCATCACACCTCCACTCCTGGTTTAAAAAAAAAAAGGCAGAATTTTATCTCCCTGCTAACCACTTGCTTTTCCTACCCTGACATGGAAAATTCCATAAACCCACCATTATCAAAAGCCTGTCTTTCAGTGAAAGCCTGCTTTGGCAGCTTATAAAATCAGCCTAGCAGAGCCAGCCCCCTGCCAGCTCTGAAACCTTCCTTTGTTCTGTGGTCCTCCCCTGTGCTCAGGCATAAGCTTAACAAGATCTGTCTAAAAATTGGGGTTTCCTCTTAACTATCTTGGGAAACCGAAGAACCCCAACACCAGTAACAAAATGACTTTTCTAACTTAATCCCAGGACTGTGACACTTCAGTTTTTATTATTTATTTCCTTGAGTTTAGGAACTGTCTAATCAGCCTGCTTTTTTTTAATGTACTTTTTATTTTGATATAAATTATAGATTTGCAAACAGGTGTAAAAAATAATATGAAGAAAGCCCACCTACAGATTATCCAGTATGGTACAATATTATAACGAGGGTATTGAAATTGATAACCAAAATGTACATTTCCATGTTTCCCTTTTATATCAAGTCCATTTCTCTCCTGCTCCCCACCCTCCCTTTAACCTTGGCAGCCGCTAATCTATTTTTCATTTCTATAATTTAGTCATTTTAAGAATGTTATATAAATAGAGTCATAGACTATGAAAATCTGGAAAATTGGCTTTTTTACACTCAGCATATTCAGAGATTTATCCCATTGTTGTGTGTATCAATACATTGTTCCATCTAATTGCTAAATAGTATTCCATGGTAAGCCTGCATATGATCAGTTCGTTTAACTCAGCGATTTCCAACCTTTTTCATCTCACCCACAGATAAACTAATTACTAAAATGCTGCCACACCAAAAAAATATAATATCTTTTTTTGCCAATCTTACAAAAAAATAGGGATAATTTTGATTCATTCTCACCAGCTATTGTATTGGCTGTTCTCATTTTTCATTTGACAATATATGGGAAAAGAGGTCAGTGCAGCTGACTAAATAGGTATTGCATGTTTTAAAAATTCCTATAGCACACCTGGAAGAAAATCACTGGTTTAACTAAAGACCTTTTGAAGGACATTTGAATTGTTTCCATTTGGGGTTATTATGAGTAAAGCTGTTATAAACACTTGGGTGTTTGTATTAAGTGAAGTTTTAGATTTTTCTAGGATAAATGTGCAGCAATGTATTCCCACATTTAGTTTTAAAAGAAACAGTCAAACTATTGTCCAGAGAGTCTGTCCATTTTACATTCCCAAAACAATGAAAGATTGATCTAGTATGTCTGCATCCCTGTCAGCATTTGGTGATACCACTTTTTAAAAAAAACTTTAGGCATTCTGATGGATGTGTACTGATATCATCATGACTTTGTCATTTTTCTAATAGCTAATGATGTTAAAATCTTTTTATATGTCATCTATATATCCTTTAAAAGAATGTCTCTTTGCTTATGTTGTACATTTTTAATTGATTTTTTTTCATTTTGTTGAGCTTTGAGAATTCTTTATATAGTCTATATACTATTGCATATGTTGAATATTTTGTTTGAAATTATTTTCTCCACACTGTAGCTTTTTTTATCTTCTTACCTGAAAATTTAATAGAGCAAACACATTTAGATACTGATGGTTGTGCCAGGAAAAAAATTATGAACCTCTGCCAAGGTTCTCAGAGCTGTCCTACCCATGACCATGACAGTAGCCAGCTCTAATGTGACCACACCAGACTTCCAGGATGTTCCCCATAACTTCCCTGATTTTCCTTAATCCAAACAGAGTCAATTTCTATGGGTTACAACCAAGAAATAACTAACAAAACACATCTAATTCTTTTGCCTGGGAGGCAAGAAAAATAGCAGGGAATTCACTACAGCATTAAATGAGAATGGAAACAGATTTAATCCACTTTACTGTTTTATGAAGGTCTAGCAACACTTCAGCTTCTGGTGTGATCTCTGAGATTTGTGATGGAAAAACTGCACTGGGGGATTTTAATGCAGTGGTTCTGCAATTGGCTGTGGACCTCTGTGATTTGATTCACCTTTGTAGTTCATTATTAATGTTATCATTTTGTTTTCTAATAAAGAAAATGTGTAATAAATAATTTTAGTAAGTGCATTCATTTGGTAATTTGGACATAATTATTGAACAACTATTTATATACTAGAGGCCCAGTGCACAAAATTTGTGCACGGGGTGAGGCGATGTCCTTCAGCCCAGTCTGTACCCTCTCCAATCTGAGGCTCTTTGAGGGATGTCGACTGCTGGTAGGATCGGACCTAAACGGGCAGTCAGACATCCATCTCACAATCCAGGACTGCTGGCTCCCAACCACTCTCCTGTCTCTGACTGATTGCCCCTAACTTCTTCTGCCTGCCAGCCTGATCACCCCCTAACCACTTCCCTGCCAGCATGATAGACACCTAACTGCCCTTCCCTGCTGGCCTGGTCACCCCTAAGTACCCTCCCTTGCCAGCCTGGATACCCCCAATTGCCTTCCCCTGCAAGCCTGGTCACCCCCAATTGCCCTCCCCTGTAAGCTTGGTTCCTCCCAACTGCCCTCCTCTGCTGGCCTGGTCACCCCTAACTGCCCACAACTTCCCTCCCCTGCAGGCCATCTTGTGGTGGCTATCTTATGTCCACATGGGCACAGCCATCTTTGACTACATGGGGTTGGCCATCTTGTGTCTTAGAGTGATGATCAATTTGCATATTACTCTTTTATTAGATAGAATAATAATTTAAGTTTATAAGTTAATTTTAAATACATTATTATTTCTAATCTACATGAACTAATTATGAAATAAATATTGGTAAAAGTGGGATAGTAATAAATATTTTCTCATTGAATTTGTATTTCATAATTAACTATTATAAATAAATTCTAACTTTTTAAGTTTTTCTAATAACTTGAAGATTTCTAGAAATTAAGAATGCAAGCATGGCAAAGAATATAACATTATTTCTAAAAGTAAGTTTAATATATAAAAATAAATTCTAGTTATTTAATTGCCAGAAAAGAGAGAGAGGGAGTAAAATAATATTTTTAAATGGCAAATATGTCATAGGTAGCAAACTCTTCTTTCATCCTCTCAACTTTCTTCCCATTGAAATCACACCAAGAATAAGACAATAGGAAAATGGCAGAAGCAGATACATACATACATCTGTATTACTTAAATGAAAGAAGAAAACCTGGAAAGACAATATACTGTATTATTTCAATTATGTGATATTCTGGGGAAAAAGCAAAACTATGGAGACAGTAAAAAGATCAGTGGTTGACTGGGAATAGGCGGATGGGAAGAATGAATAGGTGAAGCACAGAAAATGTTTAAGGCAGTGAAACTACCTAGAATGCACAACACCAACAGTGACCTCCAGTGTGAACTATGGACTTTGATAGATAATGATGTGTTGATATAGGTTCATCAACTGCAACAAATGCACCACTCTGGTTGTTAATGGGGAAGACTGCATGAATAGGCTCAGGGGATTATGTGTGAAATCTCTGTACTTTCCCCTTAATTTTGCTATGGCCCTAAAACCGCTATAAAAATTGTCTGTTAAAAGAATAAATAAATAGATACACCTGAAAAACAGACATATCTATGAAGTTTTGTTCCTGGCAGCCCTAGTATTACCAGATTAAAGTCTGAAGGTTCAAAATTTAAATATAAAAATGTAATACAAAAGCTCATCCTCAGAGGAAGAACACTAGTTGATCTCTATCTAAGAACAGCCTCAACTTGGAGAACCAGACACTGCAGTTCAAGAATAGACGTCCTCTCAGAGTCGCTCCCACTTCTGTGGATGCCCACAGCTCACACACTGTTGGGCCAGTGCATGGCTGCCAGAAACACCTGGAGTCAAATCAATGTTATTAATTTTTTTTAGAATAAAAATATTTTTTTAAAAAAGAACCAATGGACTAAATAATTCATGGATACCAGAAGCTTTGCCTTTCTCCACACCACACATTGACTGATAAGTGGTCATTGCTGTGGTCAGAAAACACAGAAACTAGCCCCCTTCTACCTGATTTCACCTGACACTCCTCCGCAACTTCAGTCAAAGCCCTGAGAAACATACCCTGACGATGCAGATGTCCCCAAAGGGGAATGGTGCCAGCATTAGGGCTGTCTTTCTAAAAAGTCATCAGATATTTAGTGGGGCAAACATTGACACCACCATGAAATTATTTAGCTTTTCTTCTCTTTAGCATTCTAGGTCCAAGGAAGTTACTCCTACCAAGTTCCACTGTAGCAAATATAAAGGTTTCCATGCACTTGAGTTCCTATTAATATTCCATGGCTATTCATTCAGTTGGCTCCATAAGAAACTTTTACTGAATACCTGAGAATAAAGTCAGTTTCAAAAGTTCAATATTCAACAAATATTTGTTTGCTTGTTTTTATTGCAAAAATATATATCAGGTATTATGCTTTGTTCTGAGAATGTGATAAACAAAAACAGAACTTGCTGTGAGGGAAACATATACAAATGAAACAGTCACAAAAATATGCACTTACAAAGCATATAGTACAGTACAGCCCATGATGGATAAGAAAGGTTGGAGGTCAAGGAAGGCTGAGATATAAGGATAAGCTGGAGGCAGGTTTGATATATGCGCCACAGTAGGCACACATCACCACTCAAAGTTGAGTAAGATGCAGTGCTGGGCCCTAGAGCTCATAGTAGGCATTCCTTGAAGAATAAAAAGACTTTCTAAGACAGAGAACATAGGAAGGGGGATTCCAAACCAAGGGAACTGAAATGCAGTTTTGCCAGTTTGTCGCATGACATCTTTTAAACACAAAGAAAGGAGCAGGCTAGGGGTGGGAGTCATCTGGTTCCCATCAGACAGAAAATCCTTTCAGTATTGGTATCACTTAACTGAGTGACAGGATTCTGCCTGGGTTTGTGATACTGTGCCCTTAAAGGGCCTGCTTGGGGCACAGCCTCGTCTGGGCCCCTCACCTGTGTGCTTTATGCTCTTACAGTGAGACATTTTTATTCTGTCTTCCATGGAAATGAGCAAAGCACAGGTCCAAAGGAGATAGTGCTCATGGTCAGCTGGAGACTTAGTACACCATGAGAGGACATTGAGCCATTTCTTCCAGCTCCTCCCTGCTGGGCAAACTATAAACCTAGTTCCCTGTCCAGATCCACTGAAGATTAGAATATTCATACAAAGAGGGAGATTATTTCAGGAGTGTGCCCATTAGCAGACCCATCCATTTCATTTCCGTTTCAGCCATATGATTATATACATGTAAAGATCCAGGGTCTGTAACATCCACAATGATTGGAGGCTTGACCAAAAGCCAGGTTGTGCTCACAGCAGGCTCAGGTGGGAGGGGACTTGTTACAGCAGGGATGGGGTGAAAAGGCGAGGCTCAGTGGCATGTACTCCCCACATGGCCAGGGCAGCTGTGAGCGCTCCTGATGGCCCACAGGCACTGCTTCAGCTTGGCCTGCAGGCTCCACTTGGCCTCATTCACAGAAGTGCAGGCACCGTCTCCATGCCATACTCCCACTTCCATCAATCCCACCTGCCGTGAGGCGCCCTTCCTGAGCTGTTTCCGGGAAGATCCCACCCTTGGAGTGTGCCTGGCTTCTGAGAAGGCTGGTGGCACCACAGGCAACATTTGGTGGCCATTATTCTGCCTTCCACAGTATGAATCAGAAAGAATAAAGTGAAAAGGGGCAACAGCAACAAACATTTAAATATGGAAGGCAGATGAATGTGGTCCCCAGCCTGAGGACATTACCCCTGAAGTGAACCCTAAGTCAGGAGTGAGAAAAGTGAAGAGGCACCAGGGGTTACCCCACAAAACTCTCAAAGGTGCCTGTGTTAATGAACTAAGTACCCCTGGAAGTGGGAGCAAAGCTGGGGCCAAAAACAAGAGGATTGGTCTACAAAGGGCTCTCTAATCCTCAGATTTCCTTCTCCACTCCGCACAGGTGGGAAGCTCCCCACCAACCCCCACCCTAACAAAGACAGAAAGTTCATTGTTCTGAGAGGACAGAATAGGCTATCTGAACCCATGACACGGCAGGATAACTGGGAGGAGCAGCCCTGTGACCCACCAGTGGCTTGACTGCACCATCCTGAAGGTGGGAAGCATGCCTCCCGTTCCATCACCTGGGGCCTCTCGCCTCTGGCTCCCAGACAGTGAAGTCAGGGATAAATTCTCCAGACAGGACACTCCAGAATTTATTCCTTTCAATCTCTGACTATATTAACAAGTATTTTGTTACTGTTTTTTCATTTCCTATTTGTTTTCATTTTCTTCTTGCATACTGTTTTCTTCAAATTGTTTTTTGTTTTTTTTCTGTTTGTATTACTTCTCTTTCAGAGTTCAACTCACCCAGACCCGGCTGGCCCCACCCCCATTGGATGAGACCCAGACCCGGCCCAACCTCTGTCAAGCTCCCATAGATGGGGAATGCAGCCTCCTGCTGATGGTATGCAATGACCATTTGCATATTAGCCTTTTATTATTAGGTTAGCATCAGAGATTGCCCAATGCAATAGCCCAACCCCAACTCTCTGAAGTGAGCTCCTACCTCTCCCACCCGTGCCCCCACCCTGCATCGGGCTACTCAGCAGCTTGTTTTCATAAACCATTTTTTATATTCTTTAAGCAATTATAGGAAAATGCAAAGGTATTAAGTGGTCAGTATAATGGCTCTTGACAATTGTATACACCTGTGCAAGCCATACCTCATTCAAAATATAGCACATTTCCATCTCCCCAGAGAATTTTGTCGTGCCCCAGTCAATACCTCCCCCACCACAGAGGCAACTGCTATGCTATTCAATCTCTTAGACATGAGCAGATAACCAGGGGTCATCAATATTTGAGAAAAACCTCTAATATAACAACAACAAAAAAAAGAATTTTAAGGAAACAATATGCAGGTGGAAAAACTTAAAAACAAAACAGTTATTACTATATTCAGACTTATGAAAATATATGGCACATGTGAAATAAAAATTATATGCTACTTGGGGGAAAAACACTCTTGAGAATGAACAAAACAACACAAAAAAAAGTTCTTAGATAATATCTTAGCAGAAATGCAAACTTACTTAAAATATTTCCTCTAATTAATTCCCTTTTAATGTGCATAAAGTTCATGCACTGGGCCCTGACTGGTGTGGTTCAGGTTAGGCATCATGCCCTGTACCAGGAGTTTGCCAGATTCCCTGTCAGGGCACATGCCTAGGTTGTGGGCCTATTGGGGTTTCTCTCTATAAAAATTAATAAATTATTCTTTAAAATAATAAAATAAAATGGGTCAGCAAACTACAGCCTGTAGGCCAAATCCAGCTCCACCTGCTTTTTAAATAAAGATTTATTGAAAAACAACTACACCCATTTGGGTTTTTTAAAAAATCTTTATTGTTGAGAATATTACAATGTATCCTTTTTTTCCCCTCCATTGCCCTTTCCACCTGTTCCTGCCCTGTTCTAGGCCTTCACTACCCTATTTTCTGTATCCATAGGTAATGCATATCTTTTTTTAATTAAATACTTATTATTCAGATTATTACATTTGTTTTTCTTTTTTCCCCTCCATAGCTCCTCTCCACCCAGCTCCCACCCACTCCTCTACCCTTACCTCCCTCCCATTGACCTCATCCATAGGTATATGATTTTTGTCCAGTCTCTCATCCCTTTCCCCCTGAGAATTATCAGTCTACTCCCTTTCTGTGCTCCTGATTCTATTATATTCACCAGTTTATTCTGTTGATCAAATTTTTAATTCACTTAATTTTTAGATTCACTTGTTGATAGATATGTATTTGTTGTTCATAATTTTTTGTCTTTTACCTTTTTCTTCTTCCTCTTCTAAAAGAGTACCTTTCAGCATTTCATATAATACTGGTTTGGAGTTGATGAACTCCTTTAGCTTTTTCTTCCCTGTGAAGCTCTTTATCTGCCCTTCAATTCTGAATGATAGCTTTGCTGGATAGAGTATTCTTGGTTGTATATTTTTGCTATTCTTCATATTGAATATTTCTTGCCACTCCTGCCTGGCCTGCATCATATCTGTTGAGAAATCAGCTGACAGTTGTATGAGTGCTCCCTTGTAGGTAATGAACTGTTTTTCTCTTGCTGCTTTTAATATTCTCTCTTTGTCTTTTGCTCTTGGCATTTTAATTATGATGTGTCTTGGTATATAAAAGGCTAATATGCACATGGTAATTACGTACCATCAGCAGAAGGCTGCCTCCCCCATCCAGTGGAGCTTGACAGGGGTGGGGCCAGCAAGGTCTGGGTCTGGTCCAATGGGGGTGGGGTCAGCTGGGTCAAGGCACACATGGGTGGGTAGGAACTTGACTCTGGGTCCTGCAGTAGGCCTGAGACTCTGACAGGAGGAAGGTTTTCATATATATTTTACTAATTTTCTTTCATCTCTGACACTTCTATTATAGAGAAAGGGAAAATAGCAATATTAAAATATTTTCCTCTAATTAATTCCCTTTCAATGTGCATGAATTTCATGCACTGGACCACTAGTATTATAGAAAGGGGCCATTATGCCAGGATAAATTTAGTCTAAAAAAAGACTGGATTTTTTTTCTGAATGAACTGTTTTATTATTTCTTTTATTATATTTATTGGGGTGTTATTGGTGAATAATGTCATATAGGCTTCAAGTGGTAAAAGACTGTCTTAATCCTGATCCATTTTACAACTTCCTTCCTTGGCCTAGTACATGAACCTGAGAATGACTTCTGTTGAGAAAAGTTGTCTTTCCATTCTAAGTATAATTTGCATATTTTTTTGTTTCATATATATGCATACCTCCCTATAAAAAAACACACCTTGTGACTTGACTATTTATACAGCCAGTTGTAGAATAGATTCAGTATTCTGAGCAGTCAAGTGATCTCAGATGCTTTGATGGTGATCAACTTCCTTTCTCTTTAGATTAGATGTGGAAGAAACAGAAGTTTTCCCACCTCAGAATCACACTGAAAATCTAAGGTTACTTGTAGGACACCTGTTTTAAAAGGCATTGTATAGCAGAAGAATGTAACTTTTAGAGCCAGAGAGAAGAGAGTATTTGAAAAACTAGAAAGTGATTGCGCTGGTGAAGGTGCCCAGGAAAATAACATTTCTCTGATTAGGCAGCATATCAGTATCTATGGCTCAATATCTATTCACTACTCAGGGTAGGGAGACTCGGACACACACACCACTTAAATAAAATGAATTCATATACCCAACTTGAGTCCTGGGTGGAAAGACATTTTCACTATTAGTGGATGTTTTCTATTAATAGCTCATTAAAAAATGACAGTTGAATAATTGAGTAGAGCAGAGAACATAGAATTTGTACTGAGATAAACCTAGGTTTGAATACTGACTCTCATATATAGCAGAATACCTGGTAATTACATAAATTCTCTCACTGTTATAATAAATCCAATCCCAAGAGTTCATCTCTAGATACAACATTGACCAGTTTCTGCCAAATCTTCTCTGCTAGGCCAAACTACAAGCTTCAGAATGGCTCAAAAGAAGATTCTGAAAGATGAGTAAGAAGAAAGTGACCTGCTGTGGTCCCTGAGATTTAGGGGACCAGCACAAAGGGCAGGGAGCCTTCCTCCGACACAAAACAGATAAAGGCAAACCAGATGCATGCTTCACAACCCCTAAACTAGCAGCAAAATGTCCTCCAATCATTCCTCCTTGAGATTGGCAGGGGCTCTTCAGACAGCAGGTGAGCCCAACACCATCAGCAAAAGGGAGAGGATCAATTGGGATGATCATGGGAAAAAAGTAGCTGCAAACAGTTGGAGGAAACATACTGTCTCCTCTGGGAAGGCTCTTTGTCAACACAATCTAAAATAAGGTCCTTATCTGTCCAGAGACACCCGAGCAGTGTGGGGGAAGAGGGCTGGGAGGGAACCAGTAGGATTCCCTCTACACCCATCCTCCAACAAGAGACACTCAGCAGCTAGGCCTGACAGAACACTTCACACCTCAGACAGCACAAGCAGAACCAGAGGGAGCCCCATGGGCATCAGAAAAACCAAGCAAACCAAAATCGCATTCCAAAGACTCAGTAAATTAAACTGCCATTGGAACCACAGTCCACATGCCAGAACCTGCATGCAAAAACTAAACGGGGTGATTACATGCAAACCTAAAAATTTTAAACAAGACCTTAAATCTCCTAACACAACAGACTAAGTATCTAAGGCATAGTTGAATATCACTCATCACACAAAATATCACAACTTGATTAAGAAATCAATGAATGTATACCAATACCAAGATGAATCAGGTGATGGATTGTTAGACAAAGATTTTAAAGCAGACATCACAAAAAAATGCTTCAACAATCAATTATGAATTCTAATGCAACAAAAATATCAATATCTTAGCAAGGAACTATAAATTATTTTTTAAATAGAATTTATAGAATTAAAAAATACAATAACAGAATTAAATTTAGCCTCAGGATTTTGTGTATATATATTTTTTCCAGTTTTAAATAAGATGCTGCATGTCAAAATAAATAACATGGTCCCTATTATAAAACTAGAGGCCCAGTGCATGAAATTTATGCATGGGGAGGAGGGGTGTCCTTCATCCCAGGCTGCTCCTTCTCCAATCTGGGATCCCTCGAAAGATGTCCGACTGCTGATGTAGGCACGATCCTATCTCACAATTCAGGACTTCTGGCTCCCAACTGCTCAACTGCCTGCCTTCCTGATTGCCCCTAACTGCTTCTGCCTGCCAGCCTGATCACCCCTACCCACTCCCCTGCCAGCCTGATTGATACCTGACTACTCCCCTGCCAGCCTATTTGGCCCTAACTGCACTACCCTGTGGGCCTGGTCACCCCTAACTGCCCACCCCTGCAGGCCTGGGTTCCCCTCAACTGTCCTTCCCTGAAGGCCTGGTCACCCCCAACTTCCTTCCTCTGCTGGCCTAGTCACCTTAACTGCCCTCCCCTGCAGGCTTGATCACCCCAACTGTCCGCCCTTGCAGGCCTGGTTCCTCTCAACTGCCCTCCCCTGCTGGCCATCTTGTGGTGGCCATCTTGTGTCCACATAGGGGCAGGATCTATTGACCACATGTGGGCAGCCATCTTATGTTGGAGTGATGGTCAATCTGCATATTACTCTTTTATTAGATAGGATAGAGACCTGGTGCACAGGTGGGCCAGCTGGTTGCCCTGAAGGGTGTCCTGGATAAGGATAGGTGTTCCCTTGGGGTGTGGGGTAGCCTGGGAGCGGGGCCTGTGGTGGTTTGCAGGGCCACCCCCACCCAAGTGACCCAAGTGGAGGCCCTGGTATCTGGAATTTATTTATCTTCTACAACTGAAACTTTGTAGCCTGGAGAGGAGCCAAGCCTTCTGCTTGCACAGCCATTGAAACTCTGTTGCCTTAAGTGCCCACCAGGGTTTGGGGAAAGTTTGGTTTCCTTCATCACTAGGAGCAACCAAAGCCTCCCTCCTGCTCTCTCTGTGGCAGTAGCCAGCTTGGTTGGGTTAATTTGCATACTCACTCTGATTGGCTGGTGGGCATGGCTGGTGGGCATGGCTTACGGTGTAGTGGAGGTAGGGTCAATTTGCATATTGCTCTTTTTTTTAGATAGGATAAGCCTAGTGAATCTTACAATAGTTCCTTTTAAGTAAATCCTACAATTTTAACACCAAGAAATGCTATATTCTTATAGCTAATCACAGTTTGAATCAAAAGAGCCATTTCAACTTTGACCTAAGCAAGATGTTTTTCCTAAACTATGCCTCAAAATTAATTAATCAGAAAATAATGATTAAGCAAGTTTATAAAATTTTATTCATCCTGAAATTCTTAATATGATATTATCATAACTTCTAGTTGAGGAACCAACTACCTCAGTGTATACAAATAGGAGCAGGAACTCCAGTCTTACCACTGGAAAGCTCATGGTCCAAGCCTTCCTGGTTCCTTCAGAACCAGGTTTTTCTTGCCCATCCCCCCTCACCCACCCTCTCTGCCAATTCCAAGCAAGAGCTCCTGGCCATTCAGTGAGGCTTGAAAGGCCATGATCTCAGGGCCTCTACAGCAGCTCTGACAATCATATTCTCCCCACTGCAGGTGCTAATGCCTCTCCGTTGTGGCATGTGACCGGGAAAGGGGTCTCAAACACATTACAAAAATTCCCACCATCTTTCCAGTATTGGGAAAGTTTGTCCTCACCCAGTCAGGTCAAGCCAGCGATTTCTTAATTTCCAGCAATTCCGTAAAACCTAAAATTCAAATTTTGGATAGGTTATTTGATCTTTTGGGATTTAACACCATAAAAGTCCAGAACAAACTAAGGATTCAGACTCTGTCATCTGATAGCACTCATTGGTGAACCAGTTAATTACATTATAATCCATAATCATTTGAATTCAAGGACCAAGGGAGGGCAAAATTTCAGGGAGATTGAGTAGCTATGGCCACAGAACAGTATGAGGAGCATAAAAAATTAAGGATTGTGGCATGAGATTATTTTTACTATCAGCATTAGATGTTTATAAAAGATAAAAGTGGCATATACTGAAAATGTGGGATTTGTTGTGAATGCAATCCAAATGTAATGCAGCTAGGATTGAAATAGTTAAAATTAAACTAATATTTTGCAAGCCAGGAGTCAGGTGCAACACACCAAGAGAAAACAAGAGAGCAAACTCTTTGTTTGGGAGATTAAATATGCTAAATTTCGTGCCCTTGCAGTGGCCACACCCATTCTGGCCAATGACCGGTTTCTGGTGTGACTGATGGCAGGTACCTTCCCAAAGTCACACCAACCTTACTGGGCATGCATCTATATGTATTCTCCTCATTGTCCAGTTCCTCCCCCAGCATTCTGCATGGTATATACTAGAAGGCCAGTGACTCCCTGGGGAGTGTAAAGCTTTAGCTTCCTGGTGGAACTGCCCAAATAGCATGCTTATAATCTTTGGCCTTTCCTTTGCTCTTTTCCTGTTATTAATAACGAGGTTAATTACAACAGCATCACCAACATTGACTGAACTCTCTTTGTCATTCTGCCAAGTGAAGTTATTTATTCCTGACATTCTCAAAGAGCCTATAAGCATTCTCACTCTTAGAGTTTTCATTGTATTTGGTTGCATTCCCTATGTCTTCTCCTTCCTCACTAAGATCTTTCTTTACTTGCAACCTAGACATAGAGTCAGGTGTCCGAATTTCCCAGTGGTCAATAGCAATGTCAGACCTAAGAAAGAAAACATACTAGTATTTCGCAGGAGAACTGAAAAGCTTTGTCTATCTATATCTGCTCAATTAGGGAAATAAGTGTAGGAAAGGCTTCTGACGTTGCCAGGCTACTGAGAAATGGATAACTTTAAATCCCACCTAATATGTCTTTAACACATTTTGAAGTATTTCTGAATCCAATGTTTTATCACAAGCAGCAGGAAGTTGCTCTAATTAGTTTCTTGGTTGATGAACTGAAACGTAGGTTCAACAAAGGCCCACACTAACTGAAGTTAAGATGCCAGCAATTTCTTAATGCATGATGAAAGAGGGACTCCAGAGACTTTCAGAGATATAAATATTGGAGTGGATTTAATATGTGCAATGCCCCCTGTCCAAACCTAACTCTTCTCTGAAGGTCATGGATGCTAGTAGGAACTACTGTGGCTGAAATCATCTTAATTTCAGAGGCAACAACACAATTATGGCTAAGGCCAGGCAGTGATTACCACAGCCAGGGGACTTTAGAAGTCAGAATGATCTGCTGTGAAATTATCTTTGTAGAGGATAATAAGTAAATGGTATCCCCCTAAGTTCCTCATGTAATGAAAGGAAAAACAAAATAAGTAAACAAAGGGCAACCAAGAGAGTCCTAGTTCCTCATATATACTACCCCCAATTCAAAGACGCCAAGGTTTATCGAATAAAGAGGAGGATTGAAAAAGGCTCTCCAACCACATCAGCACAAAGTCAATGAATCTTAATCCTAACCTCTCCTGTGGGGCCTGTGGCCATTTCCAAGATAGTTGTGCAGTGGGGAAAGGGAAATATCTGATTCTTTGGATTTCATTAAACACTGGTTCATGGCATAACACTCATTCTTTAGCTCCTTGATAGCCCTACATCCCACCATTAATAGGACCTGGTTCTATTATTCTCCATTGTTTTATTCTAACATTCTCTACATATCCCTTACAGAATCAAGAAGAACCTATACATACATCAGATCCAGGGTACTTACTGGGAATAACTGTCCTCAACAGTTAGTAAAGTGCACATATTGGTTTCTTGACACCTAGACTAGGGTTTCAGGGGAAGCATCTGACCATAATATAATGTAAAATCCAGAGCCGCACTCCTGGGGGATTGCAGAAATGTGTTCCACCATTGAAAACTGGGGCAGGAGGTGATGATCCAGGTTGTTAAACTAAAGAAATGGGTCTTAAAAGAGTTATAATACAAACCATTATCAAATGGTGATCATAGCTGTACCAGGCTATTGGTCAAGCCTTATGATCCACTGGATCCAACGTTGCTGAAGTGCTTGTGGAAGATGAATATGCTTCATGGAATCCAGGTCAATCCCCACCAAGGGAAGAACAACAGAAATGCACAGTTTGGGAGAAAAATCTGTTTGATTTTTGAATAATAGCTCTTGACTTTCTATTGGGTTTTAGAGGAAACTCAACACCCAGTGGAGCACCAGATAGGGATGAAACCAGAGCTTTCCATTGTTAAGTGAGAATTATCTGAGCCATCGGACCACAAAGCCAGGCTTTCCTAGCAGCACACCATCATTAATTAGACATGAAATATAAATCACTAGCCCCATAAATCACAGTGAGCTGCAGAAGCAAGTCTTGCATACTACTTGAGTGCCTACCCCTTTGTTCTACCTTGTGCCATTGGTCCACAACCAGGGCCTCATTGAGAGCTTTCCATGATGAAAATACTGGGAAGCAGTAAAGCAGAACCAGGTTTTCAAGTGCCTCTACACAATGTGGGGAAACTAGGCCATGCTGGAGTTCTGTGGCATAGCAGCTTCACTCAAGGGCTCAAGAAGATGGCGCAGAAATACTCACCCAATGGTTAGAACTTTGAGGGTTACATGTTGGTCACCCTGCCTGGAAAAAAATAGAAAAACTGGGAAGTGGTTCTGAATGTCAGGGATCTTGAAAATATGAAATTACCTAATTTGTGATAAGGACATATGAAAGGTATGTGTGGATAGAGCTCTCAAAAGAGGCCCATACAGCAAGGAAATCTGTGTCCCATGTGAATTTTATAAAAGAAAAAAATTATTGAAAGGGATTTTAGTCATCCATTTGAGTATTCTTTACCCACTTTCTGTAAATCAGTTCTCCTTCAGCCACCACAGCACTGAGACTCCTTAACAAAGTGGGCAAGGTAATAATTAGTAAAGTTATACATAAATGTTAAAAGTGAACTATTATTCACTAGGCTAACCTGATTATTGGTCCTTTTCTATCATTTTTCTGTTGGCACTGTCATCCTTGAACTCATGGAATCCCTATTCTCCATTATAATTTTACAGGCAACAGTGCATCTTTAATAAAGATTTGTTTTCAATGGAATAAGGAAAACATTTCTTATAAGCCCATTGTTATTACTTGTACCTTTTGACTCAATGGCATGATTCATATGACACTTAATGGGATTTGATCATTTAAAAGGTGAAGGGACAATAGAGCACGATCAGGAGCATCAGAGATTCTCCAAGTGATAGCATAAATTCTGTAGATGAGACAGAGAGTATGGACACCTGAGCAACTGGCCTGGCAGCCAGGCACACATGCCTTGGTCAATCAAAATACCATTGGCTCAAGTTGGTGGGCCCAGAATGGCAACAGAGATGGCAGCTGCATCGCCCACATCTGCAGGTTTAGGGGCTGCACATTGAGATGCCTTGGGAGGCCAGTTTGCCTCTTTTTCCTGGGCCCTTAACTGCACTTCTGCATAGACAATAACTTCACGCTCACCACCAGGATTGGAAATCCAGCATTCTGCGCTAAATTCTGTTAGTGAGGTATTACCAAATAGCAGCATAGACATAGACGCTGAATAGCAGGGAGTTATTTGGATTCTGCAAAGAACTTAGAATGTCCTGTGTGGGAAGCATTTCAACTTTACAAAGCAAATAGAAATTAGATGAGAAGACAATGGCATTGCACAGAACACTATTTTCAAATGAAGCTGCAGTTGAACAAATTATTGATAAAGAAGACAATTTTAAAATGAATGTTTTTTTAACTTAAAATACAATGATGAAATATATAAACAGCATTTTGAATTATAGATATAGCATGAAGCCGCTTTTAGCTCCTTGTTTGACCTCCCACATGCTACAGAAAATGTCACAGAAGATATTACAATGCAATTGCACAAATTTACATTTAAAATAAAATTTAGATTTATACAAACTGTCCTTAGAAAAATTGCTACACAATAGCAACTTTGGATGTACTAAAATGTATACTTTGAACGAATTTATCAGAAACTCTTTCCCATGTTGTAAACAGTCTATAAAATATTCTTAAGAGCTCCAGTAATAGTTGCATCAGTATATCTTTCTCAAAATTAAAAAATATATATATCAAAAGTCATTTTTCAAGTAAATCTTGCATTTGCCAAGAGTTGCAGGTGTTGTCCCAGCTGGTTAGTTCAGTTGGTTGGGGCATCATCCCATGCACTGAAAAGTCCCTGGTTTGATTCCCAATCAGGGCACATGCCCAGGGTGTGGATTTTATCCCCCACCCCATAGTTGGTGCACATGCAGGAGCCAACTAATCCATGTTTCTCTCTCACATCAATCTCTCTCTCTCTCCCTCTCTCTCTTTCTTTCTTCCTTCCTCTCACTCTCTCTCTAAAAAAGTTAACCTTATCCTCTGGTGAGAATTTAAAAAAAACTAGTTACAGGTATTGTTTCAAGTATATTGATTGAAAATGAACTTATTTTTAGTATAAATTTTAATGACCTTAATAAATTACAAACAACCCAGAAAGTGTAGTATGATCAATTGAAATGTCACCTTAATTAATAGCATTTTTTGTTTTATATAAATTTATGGTACCAAAATATTTTTGCAACTGATCTTTATTTGTTACTCATGTATCACTGTTACCTTTATAGCATTTCTAAAATGTTTCTAAAGAAAAGCTGCATTTCTTTGTTGGTACTTTTAAACATCATATTTTTCTGCTTTATAAACAAAAGTCCCACAGTTTGCATTGTTTCCTGCCCCCGTCAATTATGTAGCCTGCTCTGACAGGCACAGCAGTCTCCTTCTCTTTCCGACTGGAGTGCATATGTGATACCTAGAGATATAGTGGTCACTTTGGATCATATTAGGAATGCACGTCTGAATGATACTCAGAGCCTCTGTTCTTGGTATTGCCTTTGAACTGATAGCTTGGTCCTGAACTGCCACCTCTACATTAACACAAAAAGATCATTTGAGCTATTGTTTGTTCTCTTTTCCATAATGTCTAAATCAGCTCAGATGTAGCCTCCTCAGGGAGAAATTCTCTGATCTATTCAAAAGTTCCCTTTCCACTGTCATATTCATCTTGTTACCACTTATAATATGCATCACTGCCTTAACTGACCTTTTCTTTGTTTGCCTGATTTTCTCCTTTAAATTATATTGTAAGCCTCATAAGGGCAGAAATACTTTGTCTTATTTAGCACTACACACCCAGCACCCTGACATAAAATGTCTACTGGAGAAATGTTTATTGAATGAGTAGGTGAATAAATGAATCAATAAAAAACAACTCAGCAAAGAAAACTGGCCCAGACCACAAAATAGGAAAGGGAAAAATACCTCTCAATTATTTCTTCATCAGTGAGCACAAAAGACCATTTTTCTCCAGGCCCTTGCAAGTATAAATGACTGTGAATTGTAAGTTCCCCTGTGTTAGCTGGCGAGAATATGTCTCACTTGAGTCCAAAATGTACAAAACAGGGTTTCCATGAAGGCAGAGGTCATCCATTTTTTTCTCCTGAAGCGTCGGGCTAGTTGTTACCATGCCACCACAATGTCCACCCCACCTGACACTCTAATAAGGCCTCCCAGGTCTAAATGCATCATGACCAGAGAGCTAAAGATATGATGCAGAAACAAAAAGCCAATTACTAGCTCTACTCTTCCCTCCCTGCTACAAAAGAGCTCTCACCCCACATCCAACTTCTCCTGCATGCATATACACCCTCTTCTTCATTTCTCTATCACAAATAGACCTTGAGATGTGTATTTCAATCATCTCATTACTTCAATATGTGACTTTGCTTTGAACACATGATCCATTTTATCTCCACATCTTACCAGTACCTCCTTGTTACCTCCATTTAATGGAGGTCCCATTTCTCTTCTTAAAATTGTCATTTTCCACATTCACATTAAAAAGTATTTTATTCTAATCTTAGGCCAGAGTCATCTCTCCAAGTGACAGAATTACTGTTAATTTCAGGTCTGGCTATAAACCCTGGGGCTTTCCCATCTCTCCAGATCAGGCATGTGCCAGTTGACAAAGCATTTTGAGCATATGAGCATAACCCTTGAAACTGTGTAAGGTCATTGAACATTCTGATTTAGTAATTAGTGATAGCAACATACAAATGCAATCTGAATTCTTGAAAATACATTCTTTGAATGAAAGATAAACTTTCCAAAACACACACACACAAAAAAAAAAACACAGTAACAATAATCCTATCTAATGAAAGTGATATGCAAATTGACCATACCTCTGCTACACCAACAAGCCATGCCCACCAGCCACGCCCACCAGCCAATCAGAGAAAGTATGCAAATTAACCCAACCAAGATGGCTATGGCCACAGAGAGAGCAGGAGGGATGCTTGGGTTGCCCCTGGTGATGGAGGAAGCCAAGCTTTCTGCACACCCTGACTGGCCTAGGCTTCTGCTTAAGGCAACAAAGTTTCAATGGCTCTGTGAGCAGAAGACTTGGCTCCAGGCTACAAAGCTTCAATTGTAGAAGATAAATAAATCCCAGATACCAGGGCCTCCGCTTGGGTCACTGGAGGGTGTGGCTGGCCTGCAAACCAACACAGGTCCCTCACTCAGGACACCCCATGCCCCAAGGGAACACCCACCCTGATCCAGGACACCCCTCAGGGCAAACCAGCTGGCCTCCACCTGTGCACCAGATTGACCATTACTCCAACACACAAGATGACTGCCCCTATGTGGTCAAAAGATCCTGCCCCCATATGGACAGAAGATGGCCACCACAAGATGGCCAGCAGCGGAGGGCAGTTGGGAGGGACCAGACCTGCAAGGGAGGCAGTTGGGGTGGTCAAGCTTGCAGGGGAGGGCAGTCAGGAGTGACCAGGCCAGCAGAGAAGGAAAGTTGGGGGTGACTGGGCCTGCAGGGAAGGGCAGTTGGGGGTGACCAGGTCCACAGGGGAGGGCAGTTAGGGGCAAACAGACTGGAAGGGGACAGGAATCAATCAGGCTTTCCAGGGAGTGGTTAGGGTGATTTAGGCTGGCAGGCAGAAGTGGTTAGGGGCAATCATGAAGTCAGACAGGTGAGCAGTTGGAGCCAGCAGTATTGGATTGTGAGAGGGATGTTTAGGCCTAAATGGGCAGTCAGACATCCCTCAAGGAGTCCCATATTGGAGAAGGAGTAGGCTGGGCTGAAGGACACCCCTTCCCCCCATGCATGAATTTCTTTCACCAGGCCTCTAGTGAGGTTAATAATGGTAATAATATTAACAAGTATCTCAAATCTCACATATTCAATATTTTATAGAAAAACAAGATTCCAGAACCAAAGGTGTTGGTTTTTCCTTCATTTATTCAAAGAACAAACTTTTATGAGATACAAAAAGGCACATGAGAGTGCACATGTATTTAGGGGGTTATTCATAGTTTCTTATAATTCCCAAGCTCTTTCCTATCCATTTTCTTCGTAGAATGTCCCTGGAAAGGGATTAGATCATTTTCAACCCAATCCTAAGGTGAGAAAGTTGAAATAAAATAAGTTTAAATGACTTGTCCAAGGTTCTCAAAGTTCATGTCATGTCCCTGCCTCCCACCTTTATGATGAAATGCCTTGAGCAATGTGAAAACTCCCTTGGGTGTAATAAATTTGAATTTGATGGTCACCATGTTCTCTGTGACTTTTGTTTAATTTGAAAGTCTTTCTCATAGAACAGCCTCCCATCCTAGTGTGTAGCAGAATGTATGGGGACACAGAAACTAGACTATAACAATAAGACAATGCATTGCCATGGATCTAATTTCATGAGCACTCAGAATTCTAGAGATAACCCCTACTGTCCTGTGCACTAATATACAGTAATCCTATTTGAAGGATTAAGTCCAAAAGTTTGTGAACTGAAAGAAGAAACTCATAACTCTGGGACAAAACAAAATCAATAGAGTTCTAATTAAACACTTCAACCACCCACAGGGGCAATAACAAATGTTCAGTTTTATTTAAGAAAACTTAAAGGTCGAAACAGCAATGTAAATATCCTAATACATTAAATTCCTGGCTTTGAAAAGGCAGTAAACTAGTAACTAAATAAGACCTGGTGGAGAGAAGTTTTTTTAAGCTTTCTTGATTCTGAGACCATTGGAAATCCAGACCCAGAGGTGTTACTTGAAGAACACAAACATTACAGGATCATCAGTGTTAAGTGAGCAAATCACTCATTCATCAATTCATTGAATAAATATTGTCTGAAAACTAATTTTGATCTATAAATTGAGAAATGTCAGACAAATCTAGTTGGATTTGCTCAAGGAAATTAGAAAAGAAATGTGCTCGGACAAAATGTTTTCTACTTTTAATTTTTTCCTTCCTTAAAATGTTATTTTTATTATTTTTAAACTAATGGATTCACTTGTTGAAACACAATTAGCAGAGACAATCTTATAATGATGACATGGTTGACAATATGGCAATGTACTAGATAATCGATGTAAATAATTGACAAAACTTCCATTGCCTTAAAATTGAGGTACCAGCACCACTAGTGCCTTACACAGAGCATGCATAGCTGTGTAGAGAATAGAAATGAGCATGTATCAGTGTGGGACTGCATGTCAGCCCAGTTTGAAAGACTCCAAAGTGAAAATAACTATCAAATTAATCTTCCTTACTAGGATTTGGAATTGATGAAGTTTGGATGAAATTCTTGGAACTGTGGTAAATGTTTTCACCACTATCATTAAAAAGGCTGTCAGTTAGAAAATTAGAAGGAAAGATTCAGTGATTAATCCTACAAATAATTAGTATTTTCATTTTTAGAGCAAACTAATAAAACTAAGAAATATTCACATCTTTCCCAGGTTAAAATATTTGATCAGGCTTGATAAATTAATTCAATCTACTTATTAATTCTTTAATGAAAAAAGCAGATTTTTTTCTGTCAAAACGAATTCATTCAGTCCTTTACTCATTCATTCAGCCAACATATATGAGCATCTACCAAGTGCCAGGCCGTGGACTTGCTACCGTGGACATGGATAAAATGATCTTCCCTGTAAGATGCCCATGTTTTGTGGGTAAGACAGGTGCACAGCAGAAAATTTCCTAACAGTGTGGTGAGTCTAGTTGTAAAATCTGCACAAGGCATCATTAAAGTCTTAAGGAAGGGGTCCAGGAGAGAACCTGCCAGAAATACTCCCCGGATGCAGAGATATGTGGTGTGCAGGCTCAACTCCCATTGATCTATTAGCTCAGCTAGAAACCTGGAAGTTATACTTCTTTTTTCCCCCCATCAATTCAGTACTAGCAATGCCACAAGATAAATCTTCAACCTATTGAATCTTCTTTATATCATCTCATCATTACTGTAAGCAACTATTATTTCTAGGCTTTGTTCAAATCATTCTCCATGAGTCTACTAGAGAAGATTTTTATATGGCCTATGCTTCTCATTGCGGGGTTCTACATAATAAACCTAACCCCTATTCATAACTCCTTCAGAACAAGGCATTCTTCCACTTGTCCATTATGCACTATCTACACTAACTTCTTTATTGTATGGGAGGAGTCAAGTTATTTCCTGTCTTAGAAATTTGAATTCTTCCCTTTCACTCTTCAGCTGGTTAACTCTATGCATCTTTTTTTTCCTTTCTTTCTTTTTTTTAATTTTTATTAATTTTTTATACATATCTCCCCATTGCCCCCCCTCCCTCCCAGGCATACCCTGACCCCCCATGTGTCTGTGATCATTGGTTATGCTTAGATGCATGCATACAAGTCCTTTGATTGATCACTTATCTACCTCACCTAACTTTAATCTTTCTGCTGTAGTTTTACAGTCTGTTTGATGCTTTATGATTTTTGTCCTCCTGAGAATTATCAGTCTACTCCCTTTCTGTGCTCCTGATTCTATTATATTCACCAGTTTATTCTGTTGATCAAATTTTTAATTCACTTAATTTTTAGATTCACTTGTTGATAGATATGTATTTGTTGTTCATAATTTTTTGTCTTTTACCTTTTTCTTCTTCCTCTTCTAAAAGAGTACCTTTCAGCATTTCATATAATACTGGTTTGGAGTTGATGAACTCCTTTAGCTTTTTCTTCTCTGTGAAGCTCTTTATCTGCCCTTCAATTCTGAATGATAGCTTTGCTGGATAGAGTATTCTTGGTTGTAGGTTCTTGCTGTTCATCACGTTGAATATTTCTTGCCACTCACGTCTGGCCTGCATCCTTTCTGTTGAGAAATCAGCTGACAGTTGTATGACAGTTGAAATCAGCTCCCTTGTAGGTAATGAACTGTTTTTCTATTGCTGCTTTTAATATTCTCTCTTTGTTTTTTGTCTTGGTATTTTAATTATGATGTGTCTTGGTGTGGTCCTCTTTGGATTCCTTTTATTTGGGGTTCTGTGTGCTTCCTGGACTTGTAAGTCTATTTCTTTTACCAGATGTGGGAAGTTTTCAGATATTATTTCTTTAAATAGGTTTTCAGTATCTTGCTCTCTCTCTTCTTCTGGCACCCCCATAATTCTGATGTTGGTATGCTTGAAGCTGTCCCAGAGGCTCCTTACATTATCTTCACATTTTTGGATTCTTTTCTCTTGCTTTTCCATTGAATGTTTTCTGCTTCTTTATATTTCAAATTTTTGACTTGATCCTTGCCTCTCTCTAGTCTGCTGTTAGGACTCTGTATAATAGTTTTTATTTCAGTCAGTGTATGTTTAATTTCTAGTTGGTCTTTTTTCATCATTAGTTGGACCTTTTCCATCTCTAGTTGAATCTTTTGCATCTCTAGTTGGTCCTTTTTCATCTCCTCTTGGGTCTCACTAAATTTATCCAACTTTTCTAGCATAGTCTTGAAAAACCTTATAAGTGTGGTTTTGAACTCTATATCCAGTCGTTTTTTTTCCTCCATTTCTTTTGTTTGTAATCCCTTCCCTTATCTCGGCATTTTCACTATGCAGGGGAAACTTCTTTGTTGAATTCAGCCTTATGATACCAGACTTGCAAAGCCGCAGAAGCCTCTCTGTTGAGCTTGGGATGGGTGGAGTCTCAGGGCTTAAGGGACTGCCTTGCCTTCCAGTCGGCCCCGCCCTCCACGGCCCCTGAGTCTCACGTGACTGGGTAATGGCTGGAGCGGTCCTTGTGCGCACGTGCCCACAGTGCCTCTAACCGCTGCCTTTCCGGCTCCCCTGCACACCAGGACCACACGAGTCTAGGTCTCCAGGGTTTTCGTCTGAAACAGGGGCTTAGTGGAGTCAGAAGTGGCACAGTTGGGAGGGTCTGTCTCCCGCCCACTCACGACTCCACTAAGCCCTGCGCGCCACCAGGCCTTTGATCTTTTGCGACTCCCCTAAATTTCCGTGCACTTCTCCCTTTTCACAGTCCAAACTCCCCCCGTATGAGTTTCGGCTGGATCTGGGGTTTAGTGTCGTAAGATAAGGGGTCCAATGCCTTTGAGAGTCTCCGTTTCCCTCCCACCAGAGAAAGCCAGCCAGGCACTCTGGCACCCGCTCTCTCCTCGTGCGCGTCTCCGTACCTCAGCTTTTTGCAGCTCCTCTGGGTCTCCGTGAGCCCCTCTCTTTCTCTCTAGTTGTAGAACTTCCACTCAGCCAGCTTTCCTGTGGTTCTGGATGATGTCCGTTCTGTCTTTTAGTTGTTGTTTTGAAATTGTTGTGCGAGACAGCAGTGTAGGTGTTTACCTATGCCGCCATCTTGGATTCCTCTCTCCTCTATGCATCTTTTAATTCCAAGTTTCAGTATTATTTTCTCAGTGTCCTTGACATCCAAGTCAAGATTAGGTCCTTTTTATAATATCTCATTACACCTGACTTTTCCTCATAGAACAACAAGTATGACTCAGAATCCCTAAAAAAAATGTGCTCAAAATGTATTAGAATTATTTGTTTTGATGAAATAAGATTAATTTTTTTTCTATCTACTCTCTTAGGTAAATGAGAAATTCAACTTCAATAATCCTTAGAAATTCCCAAAGTGGGTTATAACAAGTATTAGGGTAATTTACACAGCACCAGGGAGTATAGAAAGCTTTTGTGGTTTTTGGCCCCCTGCACACACAGGTTAGTGTTGAGATACTCATGGCCCAAGTTCATGTGGTCAATGTTTTCTATTTCCAGAGATGACTGCTTCTGTGCCATGCTCTTACAGTTCCCTGTGAGCACCTGCCTAGATGTGCCATGCAACCATTTTTCTAAGGACTTTCCATGTTCTTGAAGTCCCAAGTAGTTGCCCTACTTTTCCTAATCAAGAATCTCACCTCCTTATTGCATTAACCCAAAGCTGTACTATCTGAACCTGCTGGAGGAAATCTTCTTTTCTGCATTACTGACTTGACCATAAGTTCATGGGCACAAATCTTATATTGGTCTCAACATTGTAAAGCAACCCTAGCAAGTCTCTCAAGTGAGCCTGCTCTCCTGTTGTCCAAAATAGCTCCTTCATGCCTTCTATCTTTTAATCACCTCCGTATTCTCATACACCTCCCACTTCTCAAATAATGATTCTCTTCATACATCATTAAGGAAAGTAATCCAGGTACACACATCTCCTCAATTTCCCTGTACCAAATTATAAACCTGCTCACATCTATTGTTTTCTATCTTTTTCTTCAATTCTATTGCAAATCAGGACATTCCATAATTCCAATTAATACAAAGTATCTACCTGTCCTCTAGATTCTTTTACTTCTTGCTGACTTGAGGAATTTTCTTCATCAGATATCATTACCAATCTCTCTCCTCACCTTCATTATTTTCATCAGCATACAATATCACTTATTATTTTCCATTTGAAAGTTAAAAATAACTCTTCTTTTCCACCCACCACCTAATTTCTGATTCCCTTCATTGCCCAATCTAAATGTTCTATTTTCTTTATTTACCCACTTCTCATTGATACCTCAACCCATATAATTCCTGCCTTTATTATTTAAACAAAAATGTTCTAGTGAAATTTACCAGAAAACTCCATGTTGCCAAATCTTATTGACATTTCAAACCACATTTTCCCTCAATCTCTCAGAATCAGTCAACACTAAAAACATCCTACATTTTTACTTATTAATAACAGTCCTAGTTTTCCAAATATCAGTCCTGGTCATGACTTTTTTAGCTACCTTTTCAGGTTTATCCTCTATTAGTTATATAAATGTTCAAGTTTTTTCAGATCTTGAGCAGACAATCACTACAGAACCCATTTCTCAGAGGTGACTGAGTCCCTGGAGTCAGGTCTGTCTAACCAGAAAGGATCGGTTGTTCTGGAGTTAGAACCTCAGTAGTCATAAAGCCAAGTACTCCACTAATACAATTGATATGACTTTTGGTTCATTCTAAGATGACAGGTTTAATAATGGAGTTTATGAATTACCATCTAGTGGCTAATGACCTTATTTATCTCTGTGTTAAACATGTTTAGAATAGATTAATATTTCCATCTTGGCAATAAGGCCCATTCTCACCTTTAAGGGTATCTTACTCTGTGTTCCTTTTTCTGTGGAATGCCCATAGTTGAGGTCATCTACAATCTAGAACAGTTAAAATAAATGATAAATTTAGTTTACTTGACTTTTAATAAATTGTCCTTATCAAACCCCAATACTACTAAGCAGAACCTTCCTGCAAAAGCCCTAATTTCTATTGCATATGAGGCTGTGACCAAATGACCATAATCCTGGAAATGTTGCCCCATTCAATATCACTGACTATAATAGTGCTCTGCTGAATGCAGCAGAGAGACGCACAGTCTCTGTGTTCAGTGTGATCCTAGGATTTCCATGATTACACATGAGGGAGTGAGAAGGCTAAAATGGACTAATTCCAATGTGACCCTGATATCTGGGGAATAGCAATTGGAATCCATGTCAGCAAGCTCAGTGTACATTCTTGATAACCTATAATTAAGTCACTACCTCCTTCCTAGATAATGGTGTTGCAGAACCTGTTGCAGAGGCCATAAAACTATGAACAGTGCACTGCCCCAGAGGGAGGATTATTAATGCTGGCACCAACCCAGACCATCAGATATGGCCTGGAGATCCCCAACACCTGGGGGCCTTCTTGCAAGGCCCACGAAAAGGACCAGAAGCATAATCCATATTTGTGAGACAAAGACCACAGGGAGATATAAAAAGAAGTCCTTTGCATGTTTCTGCACTCAGATTTGGAAAGCAATTCCCTGAGTCTGCCGGCATATTAAACAGTGTCCCTCCTTTTCTTTAAAGCACCACTTGGTTTTTCTTTGCCCTTCTGCAACAACAGCTCTGGGGAAGATTTTTAGAAGTCATGTTGTCACTCAAGGAGGTCTAGGATGCAGGGTTATCCCAATGATTCAACAGCCCCTCGCGGGGGCGGCACCCCCCACTTCACTTGCCATGGCTGTCTAGTTAAAAATTTGTACATGACCCTGGGACTTCCAATAGTTCCACGACAAAAATTACAAATACCTGCAACACCTTTTCCAGTGTCTCCAGGCTTGTTATAAGCTCACCCAATCCTTTGAAGGAACTAAAAAACAATGGATCTGAAATTTTTATTACACTTTGCTGTTTCAAAATAACAGATTACAACTGTGTAGGAGTTACTAAATTTTTAATGCTATAACTAGCTGTAAAGGAAGAATATATTTGCAGTTCTGTATTATTATTTTCTTTACATATTTTCTTTACATATTTTGATGCCTGAATTCTGTTTCAGGAAAGACTTGAAGCAGAACTGAAATTTCTATAGCTTGCCAATCTCTGTGGAACCCTGTGCCATGTGTTTTCAAGGTAACTCAATGAACAGTAGATAAACATTGAATGATTGTGAATTAGGGAAACACAAAACACAGGTTCAAACATGGTAAAAGAATAAATCAGCAACAAATGTAAATGTGTGTGAGTTTGTTCAGAGCAATCAAGAAAAACCTCAAATAAAATGGACATCTTCAAGAATTAGTATGTGAACAGGAAACTATCATTTGAGATTTGTAACTGAGATATTAGAAAGTAAAAAGGGAAATCCAATAATTTAAATAACATATTTTTTCTTTGTATTCAAAACCTGTTGGAAAAGACCTTCCAACCCAGAAAATATAAATATTAGCCCTCTGTACAATAGAGGAGGAAAAAGTCTGTTCTAGGCAGCAGGCTCCAGTTGTGAGCTGAACCTGCCTGAAAGAAGAAAGGTCTTAACAGAGAAGAATAAAAAGAGATTCTAGAGGGGAAAAAAAGAGTTGTTATAAATATAACTTATGGGGAGTTGGGGCTACAGTCAAGTAACAAAGCTGACTCAGGCCTTCCGGAACATGAGAGGTGAGGGTAGAAAAAAGTTGGGGAAAAGAACAAATGATAGAGCTCACACCAACTCTCACCAAAACCTGAAGGTCCAGTTTCTGGAACAGCAACAATGCACACTAAGACATGTAGAAGGAAGATACTTGTGTAGCTACTTTGAGAAAGTACTTTTCTGTTAAGGTATGATTTATTCAGTTAGGCTTTAATTTCTCTGGAAAAGATAAAATTTGATTGGGCCAGGGGCTCAAATTATTTTTAAAGTGTCACAAAGAATTTTAGCCATGTTACAGTGCTGTCATCTGGTGCCCATTGTTCAACTCTCTGATGAGTTTGTTTATTTTTTTAAATTTATTTTTAATTGATATTATTTGAGTGACATTCTATCTAATAAAAGAGTAATATGCAAATTGACCATACCTCTGCTACACCCACCAGCCACACCCACCAGCCACAACCACCAGCCAATCAGAGCTAATATGCAAGTTAACCCAACTAATATGAACAGCTACAGAGAGAGCAAGAGAGAGGCTTGGGTTGCCCCTGGCAATGGAGGAAGCCAAACTTTCTGCACATCCTGACTGGCCTAGGCCTCCACTTAAGGCAACAAAGTTTCAATGGCTGCTGCCACAGAGTGAGCAGACTACTCCAGGCTACAAAGTTTTAATGTAGAAGATAAATAAATCCCAGATACCAGGGCCTCCACTTGGGTCACTGGAGGGTGTGACCAGTCTGCAAACTGCCACAGGCCCCTCGCCCAGGACACTCCATGCCCAAAGGGAACACCACTCTGATCCAGGACACCCTTCAGGGCAAATCAGATGGCCCCCACCCATGCACCAGGCCTCTATCTTATCTAATAAAAGAGTAATATGCAGATTGATCATCACTCCAACACATAAGATGACTGCCCTCATGTGGTCAAAAGATCCTGCCCCCATGTGGACAGAAGATGGCCACCACAAGATGGCCAGCAGGGAAGGGCAATTGGCAGGAATCAGGCCTGCAAGGGAGGGCTGTTGTGGGCAATCAGACCAGCAGGAGAGGGCAGTTGGGAGGGACCAGGCCAGCAAGGGAGGGCAGTTGGGAGTGATTGAGCTTGCAGGGGAGGGCATTTAGGAGTGACCAGGCTGGCAGAGGAGGGAATTTGGGGGTGACAGGGCCTACAGGAAAAGACAGTTTCGGGGTGTGGGGGAAACCTAGGGCTGTAGGGGAGGGCAGTTAGGGGTGAAAAGGCCCATAGGGGAGGGCGGTTAGGGCACAGGCTGGCAGGGGAGCAATTAGGCATCAATCAGGCTGGCAGAGGAGTGGTTATGGGGTCATCAGGATGGCAAACTTTTAGGGGCAATCAGGAAGGCAGGCAGGCAAGCAGTTGAGAGTCAGCAGTCCTGGATTGTGGGAGGGATGTCCAAGTACCCGACTGGGCCTAAACGGGTAGTTGGACATCCCTCAAGGGGTCCCAGTTTGGAGAGGGAACAAGCTGGGCTGAAGGACAACCCGCCCTCCTGCACAAATTTCATGCACTGAGCCTCTAGTTGGTTAATAAAATTATACCGGTTTCAGGTATACAATTCTATAATACATCATCTATATATTGTACTGTATGTTTATCACCCCAAGTTACATCTCCTTCTATCACTTTTTATTCCCCTTTTACTTTCTTGTACCTCTTCGTCTCATGAGCTTATTTAAATGAAGAGGATGCATCTAATGCAAAATGAGAGTTAAAGTCATGAATGAATTTCAGCCTAGTATACCTTGTGGCTTTGTAATTATGTGATGTCCCAAAGAGATCTATGTCAAAAGTTTATAGGGCAACAAGATACACTTGTAAGTGTCAAAAGTTCTGAATTATCCAATTTCCCTACCAAGTGGAGTGTAACAAAGAAGCAGACCAGGGCAGGCTCTTTCTCTAAAGCAGTAGCCACCTCCTCAGGATGGTTGCAGAATTGACTCTGAGGTATATTAAATTAACAAGAGAAATGAGAAAAAGAAGGAAAATAATGTCCCTTAGAAGAAGGCCAAGGTTTCTCTGCACTGTTCTTTAGTTTTAATGATCAGTGTGAAAGTTACATTTTAGGATAACTTACTGGCCATACTCATGTTTAAAGCAAAATGTTGGTATGGTCTTATTTGTAAAGCAAAAACCTTTGGCTTTAATTTCTTTAAATGCACCTCTTTATAAATGGGCTGAGAAAACCATATACATGATTTTGCTGAGCTCACACAAAAATTGGGGTAGGCATGATCAAATATACATTTTAGAAGATATCTGGGGCTACAATATGAAGGATAAATTAAATGTGAAGAAGTAACTGGCAGGGAAATCAATTAGTGGATAAGTTAGACTGAGGCTCAGAAATTTTCACTATCTTTTGTGTGTGCACATATTTTAAGAATTTCTTCTAAAGTTTCCTCAAGCTCTATAATTGTTCCTACTAGTATATTGATATATTAAATAAATGAAGCTATAGAGAACTGACTGAACAAAATTTACACTAGTTGTATTTTTGTAGACTTTAATAACATGCTTTGAAATCTCCTGCTACCTACCCCAGACTAAAGTATAGCTCTGTGTAGTCTAATTCCCAGTGTAAGCCTCTCTATCCTCTGGTCCTCTCTCGCTGAAGTGAGCTCTCTTTCTCCCTTTCTTTCTCTTTCTCTCTCTCTCTCTCCCAGCTTCCCCCAATTCACCTGAAATGTTTATTTTACATATAGAAAGCTTTGCCATGCAGAGAATAAAGTTGTGAGGAATGGTTTTTATGTTGAGTTTTCATTACTTTTTTTAATACTGCCTACAGATTAATTGATCTTTGGGGCTACTTAACTATATTCTAGTCTTTCTTGGTCATAAGTAATGTGATATATTTCAGCATTCTCTAGAGAAACAGAATCAACAAGTTATATAAAGATATACAGAGGAGAATCCAAGATGGCGGCATAGGTAAACGCCTACACTGCTGCCTTGCACAACAATTTCAAAACTACAACTAAAAGACAGAACAGACATCATCCAGAACCACAGAAAAGCTGGATGAGTGGAAATTCTACAACTAGAGGGAAAGAGAGGGGCTCACGGAGACCCAGAGGAGCTGCAAAAAGCTGAGGTACGGGGACGTGCACGCGTGGAGAGAGTGGGTGCCGGAGTACTTGGCTGGTTTTCTCTGGCGGGAGGGAAACAGAGACTCTCAAAGGCATTGAACCCCTTATCCACTGACACTAAACCCCAGATCCAGCTGAAGCTCACACGATGGGAGTTTGGACTGTGAAAAGGGAGAGGTGCACGGAAATTTAGGGGAGTCGCAAAAGATCAAAGGTCTGGTCATGCGCACAGCACTGTGCCGAGGACAGATTGCTGATTGTGCCCCTGGCTTTCGCAAGTGGGCGGGAGACAGACCCTCCCAACTGTGCCACTTCTGACTCCACTAAGCCCCAGTTTCGGTTGAAACCCTGGGGACCTAGACTTCTGTGGTCCTGGAGCACAGGGGACCCGGAAAGGCAGCTATCTAGAGGCACTGCGGGCACGCACGCACAGGGACTGCTCCAGCAATTACCCAGTCACGTGAGAATCAGGGGCCGTGGAGGGCGGGGCCGCCTGGAAGGCAAGGCAGTCCCTTAAGCCCTGAGACTCCACCCATCCTAAGCTCAACAGAGAGGCTTCTTCGGTTTTGCAAGTCTGGTATCATAAGGCTGAATCCAACACAGAAGTTCTCCCAGCATAGTGAAAATGCCAAGACAAGGGGAGGGATCACAAACAAAAGAAATGGAGGAGAACAAAAGACTAGATATAGAGTTCAAAACCACGCTTATAAGGTTTTTCAAGAATATGCTAGAAAAGTTGGATAAAGTTAGCGAGAGCCAAGAGGAGATGAAAAAGGACCAACTAGAGATGCAAAAGATCCAACTAGAGATGGAAAAGGTCCAACTAGAGATGAAAAAGGACCAACTAGAAATTAAACATACACTGACTGAAATAAAAAATATTATACAGAGTCCTAACAGCAGACTAAAGAAAGGCAAGAATCAAGTCAAAAATTTGAAATATAAAGAAGCAGAAAACATTCAGCTGGAAAAGCAAGAAGAGAAAAGAATCCAAAAATGTGAAGATAATGTAAGGAGCCTCTGGGACAGCTTCAAGCATACCAACATCAGAATTGTGGGGTGCCAGAAGAGGAGAGAGAGCAAGATACTGAAAACCTACCGAAAGAAATAATGACTAAAAACTTCCCACATCTGGTAAAAAAAAATAGACTTACAAGTCGAGAAAGCACACAGAACCTCATATAAAAGGAATCCAAAGAGGACTACACCAAGACACATCATCATTAAAATACCAAGAGCAAAAAACAAAGAGAGAATATTAAAAGCAGCAAGAGAAAAACAGTTCATTACCTACAAGGGAGCACCTATACAACTGTCAGCTGATTTCTCAACAGAAACTATGCAGGCCAGATGGGAGTGGCAAGAAATATTCAACGTGATGAATAGCAAGAACCTACAACCAAGAATACTCTATCCAGCAAAGCTATCATTCAGAATTGAAGGGTAGATAAAGAGCTTCACAGAGAAGAAAAAGCTAAAGGAGTTCATCAACTCCAAACCAGTATTATATGAAATGCTGAAAGGTACTCTTTTAGAAGAGGAAGAAGAAAAAGGTAAAAGACAAAAAATTATGAACAACAAATACATATCTATCAACAAGTGAATCTAAAAATTAAGTGAATTAGAAATTTGATCAACAGAATAAACTGGTAAATATAATAGAATCAGGAGCACAGAAAAGGAGTGGACTGATAAATCTCAGGGGGAAAGGGGTGAGGGGTGTACAGGGAGAGACTGGACAAAAATCATACACTTATAAATGAGGTCAATGGGAGGGAGGTAAGGGCAGAGGGAAGGGTGGGAGCTGGGTGGAGGGGTGCTATGGAGGGGAAAAAAGAGAAACAAATGTAATAATCTGAATAATAAAGATTTAATTTTAAAAAATAAAATAAAATAAAGATATTTTAAAAAAACACCATAAAAAAGATATACAAAAGAGGAGATTTATTATATGAATTGGCTCACATAATTATCAATGCCAAGAATTCCCACAACTGCCAACTGCACCAGAAAAGTAGGAGGAAAACTCAGTCTGAATCCAAAGACCTGAGAATCAGAGAAGCCAATGGCAAGGGCAGTGCAAACAAAGAAAGCAAATTTGCTCTTCTTTCACCTCTTTGTTTTATTAAGGACCTCAAGGGATTGGGCGATATTCACTCACACTGGTGAAGATAATCTTCTTTACTAAGTCTACTAACTCAAATGTTAATCTCTTCTGGAGACATACTCACAGACACACTCAGATAAAAAAGTGTTTTACCAACTATTTAGACATGCCTTAGCCCAATCAAGTTAAACAAAATCAACCATCAGAATGAGAACAGGAGAGTGCTCTCTTGGGCAGCACATATACTAAAATTGGAACAGTAGCAATTAGCATGGCCCCTGTGCAAGGATGACACACAAATTTGAGAATAGGAGAACTCACATACATTTTCTGTGTACACAGATGCACACCCCATCTTTTTGGAAAGAACTCACCTTAGACAGGATTCACTTAGGCATTGATTCACCCATCAAAAGCAGGAAGTTAAGACCAACAATAATGTCAATCCTATTACAACTTCTCACATTTCTAATATTTAAAAATTGCAGTGTTTTGCAATAAACTATATTATTTGTTTGCCAAAACAACCCTCTGTAATAGCTTCACTGATCTGGAAACTGGGACCCAGAGAAGTTGAGTTATCTGCCTAATGTAATACAGCTCAAGGTGGTAGATCTGGGATTTAGTCCAATGTCTGTTGGCCTCAACCCAGTTCTTTTCCCCTCCTCCACCCGAGATAAATGAACCTGTTTATAATTTTGAAAGCTAGGGAATTATTCACTTTGTCTCATCTCCTTAGTTTTTCCTAAATAGTTTCATTAGTAAGCACTCTACTTTGAAAAATTTTCCAGTTTGCAAAGCTTATTATACTCCTCAGTATTCATGCAACATAATGATTTTCCTGCAAGACTGAATAATCTCTGTATTCAGTGTGTTCACCTATGCTGTGTTGGAGAGAAAAAGGCATCTTTCAGTGTGTCAACATTGCTATACTTCTCCTGGGTTTTAGCTATTTAAACCCTCACATCTATAAATTGGCTATTATATCACTACCTCCAGGGACTTCTTTAGTTAAAAAATTACAACTTTAGCCTTAGCCAGTGTGGCTCAGCTGGTTGGGTGTTGTCCCATGAACAGAAAGGTTTCAGATTCAATTCCTGGTCCAGAAACATGCCTGGATTGCAGGCTAGATCCCCAATCTCCAGTAGGGGGATGCAGGAGGCAGCCAATCATTGTTTCTCTCTCTCTCTCCCTCCCATTTCATTTCTCTCTAAAAGTCAATTTAAAAAACCTTTATAAAAGATGATGACAACTTTAATCTTCATATCCAGTATCCAAATTGAGAAGGAAGTGAGTAATTTTCATCACCCAGTTGCTGCTACAAAATAAGCTAGTTCACTGGAAATTACACAATCCATGTAATTTGTGTGTGGCATTTTGTTTGCCATGAAAAATATTTCTAGAAACCATACTTCCCCAGAATCTTTATCTAGAAACAGCTGTAGCATCCTACAATTGGATTCTCTATGCCTGATCTTCTAGAAACAAAATTTACTCTAAATTCCTTTCATCCATTTAGTCCCACCTCAATCTCCAACCAAGCAAAGTTGAAACATTTAAATTTATTTCCTTTGTTCCCCCTTGTTCACTAGGTTTTAACTTAAGCCATGAGTCCTTTCTGGGAATCTGGGTTCTACACTTACTCTCAGTTTGAGCACATCTGAGCTATATCATACAGTGAGAAAAACAAGTTTTCTTGTTTCTCAGACACATTATTAGATAATAATATGACATTAACCAAGTCAGACAATTAAAGCAAAGCCTAGATTATCTATGACTGAAGAACACACTCATCTAGTTCTTCATAGACTAAATGCAAAGACATTTTCCTCCCTTCTTTTTCTTCTTGGAGTGTCTCTCAGAGATTTTTACTGCAGACATAGTCGGGCAGGTATGTTTGGAGCTGAGAAGGTTAAGAATGCATGAAATGTGAACTAATTCCATGAGAACATTTGCTTTCTATGGATCTCTCAGATATCCATTTCAGAGATCCCGAATAAGTCTTTATTCACATCCCTCAACAAGTATAGTTGATGAAACAAAACCAGCTTTATCTGTTCCATGTATCATAAAAGGCTCACAGTCTTGGATCCTGATTTGACAGGGAATGTTTAGAGATTATACTACCTTAGATTATACTAGTGAGATAACACATGAAAAACAAATCACAGAGACCCATAGGAGGTCATATTAGTTCAAATTTACTACAGTTATTGCTTCTAACTTTTAATGTGAACATGTTAATGTGAGTATCAGAAGGATATGTTGGGGAAGAAATGACTCGCCATCTGCAGAATCAAAGTCCAAGCCTTGGTTAGGCCAAAGTATTTTTTGACATCTTCAGGTTCTCCATCAGAAGAGCAGAGGAAATTCTCTGGTACTGAGATCAATAAATACATAGCTATTGAGAATATCAGGAACCCATCCTCCAATAGTCTCTTAAACCCTTAGCATTGCTTATTATAGGCTGTTGTTCAGCTACAGTTTACTTCTTGTGAGTGAGGGAGATTAGTAAAAAGAGAAAGTCAAAAGAAGAGAAATAGGAGTTGAAAGAAGGAATATGGCATATCAGACAGCATAGGCTAGGTTATACTATTAATTAAAAAAATTTCAGTGGTTAACATAACAAAGATTTATTTCTTGGAGTCATGACCTTCTTAAGCAGGATCGGAGCTCTGGCTGCATCATTACATCTTCACACCAGTATGCAGACTGAGGGAGTAGCCACCAATTGGAACAATGCACTTCCTCATTACCATGAGGGAAGGAGAATGTTTTGATGCATTGTCCAGATATTAATGCTTCCATTGGGAAGTGACAGGTGTCAGGCATGCTCACATTTTATTGACCAAGTAATGGTCACATGACCATCCCTAATAGGCAGTATAATTCTACTTTGTATTCATATTTATCATAATCCTAAAGATCACTATAGTTGGAGAAATGAGAGGAAAGATCAACGAATAGCCCCTGGCCTAAATTGTGTGCACTGTGCTCAGGAAAGAAGCATGTGGAGTGGAGAAAGGCAGTGTCTACCTTAAGTAGGGTCCTTGCACTTGCAGTAAGAAATCTAACAGCATGAAAAATAATTTGCTCAAATCCCACAGATAGGAAGTAGCTTTTTGGTTTTCTGTGCCCATGTCTGCTGCCTGTCTCATGTACCAAATTGTCCCACTAAGTAATTGAAAGGTTGATCTCTACCTCCAGGCACTTTCTGTGAAGCTGGGCAAAAGCCTAATGCAGAGCACACAAGAAATTAATGAAACTACCAAGTTGGTGTAAATTAAAATTTAAGTTGGATCACAATATATATAAGGAGTGCAGGGAACATATGCTTGGTATGGCCAACTATCAACCTGGGAAGCCTTTCTGAAGAAGGAAAGACTCACAATCACCCTCAAGGGATACGTAGGATTTATTTAAGGAAAGAAGAGGGTAGAGAAGCTTTAAAATGAGCAGAAGAGCAAGAGAAAAGGCAGAATGAGAGCCTTGCACCAGTGAGAAACCCTAAGAAGCTTGGACTGAGCAGAATGGAGGCAACATGCCAGGACACCAGCTGATGAGCCAACTAAGAGCATATTACTCCTTAGGGGAGCCCACTTTGTGCAGGAGGAGATAGGCAACTTTGAAGGGCCCTTGAGCAGAGCATCGAATGGGAATGCAGGTGTGTAAGAAGGTTGTGTAATAGCAAGATGATTTGGAGGTGGGCAAGACAGAGCTTCAAGGAAGCTCCCACTCCCAGAATACCATTGCAATGACCCTAATAATGGGCAGATTTGAGTTTGTGTTTTAAGATGCAAAAACTCATCAAATCAAATGTTTTCCATCTTGATTTTCAAAATACATTTTTAATTGATTTCAGAGAAAGGAAGGGACAGGGAGAGATAGAAATATCAATGATGAGAATCATTGATCGGCTGCCTCCTGCACAACCCCAACTTGGAGTCAAGTGTGCATCTCTGGCATGTCCCTGACTGGGAATCAAACCATGACCTCCTGGTTCATAGGTCAATGTTCAACCACTGAGCCAAACAAGCCAAGCTTCAGTCTTGATTTTAGTTAACATGTATTTGCTATTCATTCTTAAGGAAGAGTTTGTGAGCAACAATCCAGAAATAGACTCTCCCCTTGGTCTCTAGAATAAGAAAAAGTAAACTAGTGAGGGTGACTGTTTGGCAGAGAGGTCAGGGGAGAGTAGCTGCTCATAAAACCCTTGCATCAGGGAGATGCAAGTCACAGCTTCTAGCATGCTGAGCTGACCATCTAATAAGCCTGAAAGTGACCTCTCTGGATTGACAAAACTGGAAAATGGTTGCCCTGTCATTATCTCTCTCTGAACATAAAAATAAACCTGGACCCAGATGCAAAGCTCCTGCCATTAACTCCATCAACCAGTACAGCTTCGCTAGAGCCAAGAATCTCCCATGCACTTTGGGAAAACATAATTGCCTACTTATTGTTATTACTGTGATTAATAAGGGTTAATCTGCTCCTATCAATGCCTCATAAGAGCAGTGGCAGCCACTTTTTGGAATATAGAAACCAGGAATCCCATATCACCCCTTGGCCAAACATCAACACATTAATCCACCACACACAAACATACATATGCACATGCACAAGCTGACATTCAGGGTCCTTGTGCATACACATCACTAGGAGAAGGCCAGTCTTCCTCCCTCCCCTCCTTTCCCAGGCCTCTAGGCCAACCCTTCTAAACTGATTGTCCTATCACCAGGCTCCTGGACTTTTAGTCACTGAAGCAGCTATAGGTGACAGAGCAGTCAGGCCATATCCACTGAGGTGCAGTGGGGAAGCTAGGCTGGGACTCATTCAGTGCAATTTATACGCTCTTTCCTTCTGATTTTATGGTGCTTTTATTTTCATGGCCCCCAAAAAGTATTTTTGTCAAAATACACATCACAGCATTAGGCCTGTGGTGGAGTCACTTTACAACAGCCTCCCCTGTGAGGAAATAAATGAAGAGGCATGTGACATAACTGCTATTTAGCCATTGGCGACTGGTTTCCACTGTAAAGCAGAAAAGATCTTGCTGCTTCCATTATGAAGCCTCCTGCTCCTGAGGATGTAATTAGCTAAATGCTCTTAAACTCCACCATAGAAGCAGCTGGCTATATTTCCAGGTGACGGTTCAGCGCTTTACTCATAGGGCTCTTTGCCTTTCTAGATGTTAATTGCAATCTGGGAAAAATAGGAAAAACAGCTAGTATATAACAAAGTTGGAGATGCAGTCAGGGGGCAATTGGTAGCAGGAGAATATGCTAGTGGTTGTGAGAACCAGTTCCTGACATGTGGCCTGCCCAAGCAGGATGGACACTGGGGACACTCAGCTGGCTCTAAGCTTAGCCCAGATGATACAGGCCAGGGCCACATTAAGACTTTGAGAGAATGAAAGGTTATGGTCCACGTCCTCCCATGGGAAAGTCAAAAGAAAATTTATTTTCTGAAGTGATAGTAAATTTATATATAGGTTGAATTAAAAATAGCTTTTTTAAAACATTCTAATTAAAAAGTTATGGGTGAGTTTATTAAAACTGTACTGTTTTTTCTTTTCTGGTCAAAATCCTGCTCCTCTTGCCCCAAGCAGAAACTCAGTCAATCTCTTGGGTACCATCATTGAGTTAGCCCATGCCTAATTGCTTTGGTAATAAGTAACTGATTGGAGTCAGGAATGCCACCAAAAGTTTAAAGCTCATAGCCTAAAATCTGGACAGAATGATGTGCTTTGTTCCAGGTAGGAAACTGTTGTTCTATGTACGAGACCTCAATCATGGGCAATAGTCAGGGTACTCTGGAGTCCTAGAGACTCTGCCTGAATGTCACCTTATCATACAGGCATTCCCTGACAATCCATACAAGAACTTCTCCCTCCAAGTCACTCTCTATCTCTCTATCCTAATTTATTTTTCTTTATCACACTTATCTAAACCACTATGGGCCCAGTGCATGAATTTGTGCATTTTGAAAGCAACTATGGGCTGTGAGACTGTGTTGGGCATGAAGGAAGGTCATGGCCCATCCTCTGCACCCTCACCTGTTCCCTTCTACCACAACCCTGATCTACTGTCTACCAGCAGCCCTGCTCCTGCCACTACCACTCGCACCCACTGATGGCACAGAGCGATTGACACAGATGCTAGCAGTGGCCGCTGCCCTAAGCATCCCTCAGGAGCAGAGGGAGTTGGAGAAGCCCAAAGGGGTGATTAGGGCGAGCAGCTGCCACTTGCACCAGCTGATGGTACCTAGTGATTGGACCAGCACCAGGTTCCAGTAGCAGGTGCAAGCACTGAGCAGGTGCAAGCACACAGGAACAAAGAATTTTCCATAACCACCAGAGGCTCACCCCAATGATAGCAACTGGTGCCCCACTTTAGTCTGACGATCCCACTCACCTGCTCTACCATCCCTCCATGGCCAAGACCCACCATGTTCTGTTCTCTGCCACCTGCTGCCAATGCCTGTCATGTACTGTGTGCACCCCCTAGTAGTCAGTGCACATCATAGCAACCGGTTGTTCAGTTGTTTAGTTGTCCTGCTGTTCAGTCTATTTGCATATTAGGGTTTTATATATATTGATAATATTATATTGCACACACATTGTTTTAGTGTATGAGGATCTTTTGTAGGATAAAGACCAACAGAAGATGCCCATTCCCTAATCCTTGGAACCTATGAATCTCAGTACCTGACATAGTAAAAGGTACTTTGCAGATGTGAGTAAATTAAGGATTTTAAGATGGGTGTATTACCCTGTATTATCCAGGTGAACATGATGTAATCACAAGAATCCTTATAAGAAGGAGGCCAGAACAGAAAAGGCCTCTGGGGGTGGGACCATGAACCAAGGAATTCATGTGGCTCCTAGAAGCCATAAGAAGCAGATAATGGATGACCTAGACCTTCCATAAGAAACCAGTCCTATCAAGACCTTTATTTTAGCCTGTAAGACTCATTTTGGACTTTGGCACCAGAACTGTTTCCAGGGGATGAAGATAATAAGATCATATTATTTTAAGTTTCTGATAAAGCAGCAATTGAAATTTAATACAGAGTCTACACTGCTTTTCCAGCTCTTAAGACTAATGCCTGGCACCGAATAGGAAATAAATGCATACTGATGAATGAAGAATAAATATGTGAATCATTCTTCACTCCAACATGAAACAGATTTTTAGAGCAGGATCTAGGCCATATCCAGCTTTGGTTTTCTCCCCAGCTCTTGGCACTTCAAGAAAAAATAATCATCAAGAAAAAATACAGTGGTACCTTGAGATATGAGTGCCCTAACATACGAGATTTTTGAGATATGAGCTGTCGAGCAAGTGATTTTTTGATTTGAGATATGAGTTATCGCGCGGATCGGCCGGCTGCACACGACCCACCAGTTTACTGCGGCTCGAGCGTCTCATAGTTTCCCATGCCTCAGTCAGTGTGCTTGTTTACCTCCTTGTCGAAGCATCTTTTGTGCATTTACATACTTTATCACATTTCTTTTTATAACCATGGGTCCGAAGAAAGCAAGTAAAAAGATCAGTGCTCAGAAGAGGATGATGTCTATTGAATTAAAGCGTGAAATCATATAAAAATATGAGCAAGGTGTGCGAGTGGCTGACTTGGCAAGGCAGTACAGGCATAGTACTTCAATGATATGCACTGTGCTTAAACAGAAGGAGTCGATAAAGGGTATAATGCCAGCTAAGGGCACTACAATAATTTCTAAGCTCTGTAGCTCTCTCCATGAAAAGATGGAGAATCTACTGATGATGTGGGTGATGGAGAAGCAGAGATACATTAACACAAGGCATCATATGCGAGAAGGCGTGAGTGATTTACGGTGATTTGCTGGAGCAGACCCTGAGCACTTCCATGGATGAAGCATGGAAAGACTCATTTAAAGCCAGTAGAGGCTGGTTTGATAACTTCAGGAAAAGGTCCGGCATTCACTCCATTGTCAGGCATGGTGAGGCAGCAAGTTCAGATGTGAAGGCAGCTGAGGACTACCTCAAAACTTTTTCCGAACTGATAGAAGCCAAAGGATATATCCCCCAGCAAGTCTTCAACTGTGACGAGACAGGGCTTTTCTGGAAGAAGATGCCGAATATGATTTATATAATGGCAGAGGAGAAGGCGATGCCAGGACACAAACCCATGAAGGATAGGCTAACTCTCGCACTGTGCGCCAATGCGAGTGGCGAATGCAAGATCAAGCCTCTGCTTGTATACCATTCCGAAAACTCCAGAGTCTTTAAGTCACATAAGATTTTAAAAGATAAACTGCAAGTTATGTGGAGGGCAAACCCGAAGGCATGGGTCACCAGGCAGTTCTTTGTGGAGTGGGTAAACCTGGTTTTCGGCCGTTCTGTTAAGAAATATCTACAGGAAAACAACCTAACCATGCAAGCCCACCTCGTCCTCGACAATGCTCCTGCTCACCTATCAAACCTCGAAGATGAACTCCTCGAAGAGTTCAAGTTTATAAAGGTTATCTACCTACCTCCCAACACCACTCCTAATCTGCGGCCCATGGATCAGGAGGTGATTTCTAATTTTAAAAAGCTATACATTGAGCACCTGTTCAGGCGCTGCTTTGAGGTGATGGAGAACACAAACCTCACCCTTCAAGAGTTCTGGAAGAACCACTTTAACATCGTGATATGCCTCAGAATTATTGATCAGGCCTGGCTGGGTGCTACAAGGAGAACTTTGACCTCTGCATGGAAGAAGCTGTGGCCTGAGGCCGTAGACGAAAGGACCTTTGAAGGATTTGTACCCGAGGTGCCAGTGGAGGAGGAGATAGTGTCTCTGGGAAAATCTATGGGGCCTGGAGGTGGATGAGAGAGACGTGCATGAGCTCGTCGAGGAGCACTCTCTGGAACTCACCAAGGAGGAGTTACAAGAGTTGCAATCTCAGCAACATGCGGAGGTTCTCCAAGAAATTGGTTTCGAGGAGGAGTCAGAGGTGGAGGAGATCTCTACAAGTGAGATAAAGGAGATCTTAGGAATGTGGGAGAGGGTGTCACACTTTGTGGAAAAGAAACACCCCGAAAACGTTGCTACTGGTCCTGCATCGGAGCTGTTCAATGAAACTTGCCTCACCCATTTCAGAAACATTCTGAAGGAAGGAAGAGGCAAACCTCGTTGGACACGTTTGTTTTTTTTAAATCGGCCAAAAATGCAAAGACCAGTAGCAATTAAGTTCAGTGAAGATTAATTAAGTTACATTCAGTTTAGGGATAAAGTGTAGCATTAAGAGTGTAACGAGTAGGTAAATACACTTTATAAAACCAGTTTATTCCTTTACATTCTCTTTTATTATGTTTTTATACAATATTTGTCATTTATAAATACATTTTTCTTATTCAAAACACGCAACAAGAACAACTGGGGTGGCATTTTGGGGGCTGGAATGGATTAAAGGCATTTCAATTGATTTCAATGGGGAAATTTGCTTTGAGATACCAGCAACTTGATACACAAGCAAGGTTACATAATGAATTAAACTCGTATCTCGAGGTACCATTGTACACAAATTTCAAGTAGTATTTCTAACTACATTCAAGAATCAATTTATGGAGCATCTGTTGTGTACCATACACTTTAGTAAACATTAAAAATACAAGACCTGCCCATCTGGCATGGCTCAGTGATTGATTGAGTGTCGACCTATGAACCAAGAAGTCACAGTTCAATTCCTGGTCAGGGCACATGCCCAGATTGCAGGCTCAATCCCCAGTGTGGGGCATGCAGGAGATAGGCTGATCAATGACTCTCTCATCATTGATGTTTCCCTCTCTCCCTCTCCCTTCTTCTCTGAAGTCAACACAAAAACATTTTTTTAAATAAAAAAAAAATTCAAGACTGAAAATACCTGACCTAGTTAGTCATTTACTCACAGCCTAGTCAGGGAGAGATAAAAGCCAGCACTCTGCACTACAAGACCTGAAAGCCGACCTTACCTGAGCATCTACAGTGTGTTGGGCACTGTGCTGATAAACATTTTAAGGGAGTTTTTAGGAGGATGTGTTTCATAGTCAAACTAATCTGAGTTCAAATTTCAGTCTAGCACATCTTTATCTGAACCTCAGATTCCACTATAAACCTGAGAAAACAGTATCTACCCAATAGAGTTGATGAGAAAGTTAAATAAGCTAATAATGTTCATACCCATAAACACTTCAGGGGTCAATGTTATACGTCAGTGGTCAGAAAACTGTGGCTTGCAAGCCACATGCGGCTCTTTAGTCCCTTGAGTATGGCTCTTCCACAAAATACCACTTGCGGGTGCACACGTACAGTGCGATTTAAACTTCGTGGCCCATGCGCAGAAGTTGGTTTTCGGCTCTCAAAAGAAATTTCAATAGTACTGTTGATGGTTGGCTCTGTTGACTAATGAGTTTGCCGACCACTGTTGTAGGTTAACTTTGCTGGGCCATGGTGCTTATATATTATGTGAAATATTTTTTTGAACTCTTTTGTGAAGTGTTTTATATCTAAATTGGTGGACTTTCAGTAAAGTACATTGCCCTCCATAATGTGGGTGAGTTTCATCTAATCAATGAAGGTCTGAATAGAACAAATATTGACCTCTCTCAATAAGAAGGAATTCTGCCAACTGATGGCCTTCAGATTTCAACTAGACACCAGTTCCTTCCTGTATTTCCAGTCTGCCAGCCCACTTTGCAGATTTGGGATTTGCCAGCCTGCATAATTACAGGTAAATCTCTTTACACACACACACACACACACACACACACACACACACACACTATTGGGTTTTTTTCCCTCTGGAGAACCCCAACTAATACAAACACATAGTATAATGCCTACCTATATTGTACACACTGGATGCATTTGTATCCCATTCAGTGGCTGCTCACAGTCTTTTAAGCTGTAATATCCCCATTACACAGAAGAACAAGTGAATATTAGTGAGATTAAATATCTTGCCTATGCTTTGCAGATAATGAATGCTAGAGGCATGATTCAGCTGTCACCTAACCCTGGACTCATCATCCACAGTGCTGCCCCCGCTCTGCTATAAAGTTTATCCAGACAACATGCTAAGAGAATTTCAGATTCTTTTAAAAGAGATAAACTAAAGATTTAAGTTTCTTGAAATTCCAGTTTTTAATACCTTCTCAGGGACATACAAATGCTCAATCAATACGCAATGCTCTAATCCATTTGACTGCATTAGACCACTTGGATTCTTTAAGGCTGCTAAGATGAACTTCAGGAAGATGCATATATTAAGTAAGAATGCTCTGAGTAGCATTGCCTTTTTTTTTACCCTGGCATTTTAACTATCTGTATAATCTTTTGGCATTCAACTTTCATCACACAGCTACTTACTACATTCTATAAATTCCCTTTGATCAGGTTAGTTATATAGATTTACTGTATGCTGATCTACTCTGCTCCTACCCCAGTGAATATCCATTACCACACATACATATCTTATTTTCAAAGAAACTAATGATAAATAATTGAAGAATATAGTATTTGTGAACTGTTGTTAACACTGCTTATACCAAACTAAGACTTGTAAGGATCCAAACATTCTTAGATGCAGATACTTCTGCCTCCAGTGAAGATGGAATAAGTGGGACTATATTTACCCTTCCATCTGACACAGCAAAAATATAGACATAATGTATGAAATAATGGACAAGACATTGACATTGGGAAAGCAAGGACACTGATTTTAAAAAACAGGTAATTAAGAGTACTTAAAATTGCCACAATGTGCTTTCTTGACAGTTTTCAGACCACAATACAAGAAGGGAAAACTCAGTTCCTCCCTGGGCTGAGGAAACTGAACTAGGAGTCTAGGGTCCCAAGGTAGTTAACTATACAAAACAGAGTGTGGAGAGGAGAGAGTGGAACAGTGACAGAACTCTGAGGTCCTCAGAGGATCATCCCTGAGTATTCAACTAAATACTGATTAGTGCATTCATGTGAGTAAACTGCTAAAGAATGGAAAAAGAATGACCCTAAAGCATTAGAGGTAACAGTGCTGGACTTTATGAAATTGGAAAAGGTTCTTGTTGCCATCTGCCAGAACATTGGGGCATTTCATAGAAAACACACAAAGGATTTGTATCAGCAGTGAAATAATTAATCCCCAATCAACATTGTTATGGCCCTGCCTAACAAGTCCTAAAAGGACAACTTGAAAGGATCAAACCATTCCCAGGCAGCTTTCTTTCATATCTCAGAAAGAAAACTCAATTACTTCTTTTTTTTTCTTTTTTTTAAAAAATATATTTTATTGATTTTTTACAGAGAGGAAGGGAGAGAGAGACATTGATCAGCCGCCTCCTGCACACCCCCTACTGGGGATGTGCCTGCAACCAATGTACATGCCCTTGACCGGAATCGAACCTGGGACCTTTCAGTCCGCAGGCAAAATGCTCTATCCACTGAGCCAAACCAGTTTTGGCAAGAACTTCTTTTTTTTAAATAAATATTTATTGTTCATATTGTTATAATTGTTCTTCTTTTTTCCCCATATAGCTCCTCTCCACCCAGCTCCCACCCCTCCCTCTGCCCTTACCTCCCCCCCTCATTGTCCTCATCCATATGATTTTTGTATGATTTTTGTCCAGTCTCTCCCTGCACGCCCCTCACTGCTTTCCCCCTGGGAATTGTCAGTCCACTCCCTTTCTATGCCCCTGATTCTATTATATTCACCAGTTTATTCTGTTTATCAGACTTTTTATTATTTTGATTTCTAGATTCTCTTGTTGATAGATATATATTTGTTGTTCGTAAATTTTATCTTTACCTTTTTTTTCTTCTTCTTCTTTTTAAAGAGTACCTTTCAGCATTTCATATAATCCTGGTTTGGTGTTGAACTCCTTTAGCTTTTTTCTTATCTGTGAAGCTCTTTATCTGACCTTCAATTCTGAATGATAGCTTTACTGGGTAGAGTAATCTTGGTTGTAGGTTCTTGCTATTCATCACTTTGAATATTTCTTGCCACTCTCCTCTGGCCTTCATAGTTTCTTTTGAAAAATCAGCTGATAATCATATAGGTGTTCCCTTGTAGGTAATTAACTGTTTTTCTCTTGCTGCTTTCAAGATTCTCTCTTTGTCTTTTGCTCTTGGTATTTTAATTATGTTGTGTCTTGGTGTGGTCCTTTTTGAATTTCTTTTGTTTGGGGTTCTGTACATTTCCTGGACTTGTAAGTCTATTTCTTTCACCAAGTGGGGGAAGTTTTTAGTCATTATTGCTTCAAATCGGTTTTCAGTATCTTGCTGTCTCTCTTCTTCTGGCACCCTCATAATTATGATGTTGGTATGCTTGAAGTTCTCCCAGAGGCTCCTTACACTATCTTCAAATTTTTGGATTCTTTTTTCTTTTTGCGTTTCCAGTTGAGTGTTTTCTGCTTCTTTGTATTTCAAATCTTTGACTTGATTCTTGCCTTTCTCTAGTTTGTTGTTAGATCTCTGTATAATATATTTTTTATTTCAGTCATTGTATGTTTAATTTTTAGTTGGTCCCTTTTCATCTCTAGTTGGTCCTTTTTCATTTCCTCTTGTGTCTCACTAAATTTGTCCATTTTTTCTAGGAAATTCTTGAAAAACCTTATAACTGTGGTTTTGAACTCTATATCTAATCATTTGTTTTCCTCCATTTCTTGCATTTGTGATCTGTTCCTTTGTCTCTGCATTTTCGCTGCTTCCCTAAGTTGGCAGAGTAGCTTTGTGTGCTAGGTGTCTAAATGGCCCAGTAGCTCCGCCTCCCCAGTTACCTGAGGTAGACTCTCTTGGTGCACCCCTTTGTGGACTGTGTGTACAGCCTTGTTGTAGTTAAGTCTTGATTGTTGTTTGTATTACTGGGGGGAATTGACCTCTAAGCCAATTGGTTATGAGGATCAGCAGGGAGAATTTCTGTGCTGGAGTTAGCCTTATGATACAAGACTTGTAAAATTGCAAAAGTCTCTCTGTTTAGCTTGGATGGGGCAGAGTCTCAGGGCTGAGCAGAGACAGCCATGGCTTCCTGTCATCCCCATCCTACATGGCCCCTGGGTCTCAGTGTCTCTCGGTAACTGCCACAGCCCTCTCTGTGCACATGCATGCCTCCAGACCTCTGTCTTTCTGGCTCCCCTGAGTTTCCATGTGCTCCAGGAATCCCTATAAGTCTGGGTCCCCAAGGGTCTCACCTGAACCTGGGGTTCAGTGCAGTCAGAAGTGGATTTCAGTGCAGTTGGGAGATTGTCTCCCTCCTGCTAGAAAAATCCAGCGGCACAATCAGCAGTCAGTCCTTTGTGTGCATCCTCGTGTGCTTCTAGACCTCTGCCTTTTCACAGATCCCCTAAGTGTCTGTCCACTCCCCCTTTTCAGGACAGACCAGACTCTCTCCATATGAGTCTTGCCCAGAACTGGGATTCAGTGCAGTCAGATATGGGGTTCAGTGCAGTCAGAAGTTTCAGTCTCCCTCCCGCTTGAGTAAACCAGCCAGGCACTTGCCATCCATCCTCTCTACATGTGTGTCTCCATACCTCAGCTTTTGCAGCTCTTCTGAGTCTTCGTGAGCCCTTCTCTTTCCTTCTAGTTGTAGAATTTCCACTCAGCCAACTTTCCTGTGGTTCTGGAGGATGTCCATTTTGTCTTTATTTGTAGTTTTGAAATTGTTGTGCAAGGCAGCAATTTAGGTGTTCATCTATGCCGCCATCTTGGTTTCTCCGAGATGAGAGAAAACCAAGAATTTCTATATGAATACAAAAAAATATTTCAACACCCAGTAAGAAAAAATGTATAAGACTGGTGTCAAATAAGAAATTAACAAACATTTAAACAAGTAGAAAAAATATAAGCCTAGATAAAGAACTAAATAAATTGAGGCTGACCAAGAAATGACATAGATATTAGACTGAGTAGCAAGGACATTATAGTTATTATAAGTGTGTTCCAAATGTTGAAAAATTAAGTGAAGACTTGGAAGATACAAACCACAGAAAATACAATCCATAAGGTTTGAAATGAAAGTACACTAAGTGGGACTGACAGCAAATTAGACATAATAAATGAAACTATCAGTAAATTTGAAAACCTAGTACTAGGCATTATCCAAAATAAAACATAGAAGGTATTTTTTAAAGTAATGAAAGGAGCATTAGTAAGCTGTATAATTACTTCATAGATCCAATACAGATGTAATTAGAGTCCTTACAGAAGGTAGGTCAGAAAAAAACTCTTTCAAGAAGGAATAGACAAAAACTGTCTAAATGTTATGAAAACTATAAACACAAATTCAAGAAACTGAATTTTTAAAAATTGGGAAGGGAAAACGAGTTGAGATATACCCCTTATTTTTTACTCATAGATGATGTATGTAGAAAACCTGATGGACTATACAAAAGCTAATAGCCAAAATGGAACTAATCAATGTTGCAGAATATGCAATCAATATGCAAAATTCAGTTTAATTATGATATACTAGAACTAAACAACCAAAAAAATCAAATTTAAAATTACCATTCATGTTGAAACCGGTTTGGCTCAGTGGATAAAGTGTCAGCCTGCAGACTGAAGGGTCCTGGGTTCAATTCCGGTCAAGGGCATGTAACCTGGTTGCGGGCACATCCCCAGTAAGGGGCGTGCAGGAGGCAGCTGATCGATATCTCTCTCTATCAATGTTTCTAACTCTCTATCCCTCTCTCTTCCTCTCTATAAAAAATCAATAAAAATATATTTTTAAAAAAAATTACCACTCACAAATTCATAAAAAATATGAAATACTTGAGTTAAGTCTGACAAATGATGTGAAAGATATGTGCAATTAAAAATATAAACTTTGCTGATGGAAATTAAAGAACTAAGAAATGGAGAGATATGTTTATGGTTCTAGAGACTCAGTATTGCTAGTATATTAATTCTCTCTAAATAAATTAATAGATTCAATTAAATAAATCTAATTAAAATAATAGATTTTTAATGCAACTTGATAAACTAAATCTAAAATTTAGATGAAAATTCAAAAAATCTAGAAAAGTCATACCAATTTTGAAAATAAAGAACAAGTTGGAGAGAAAATAGTAGCTAATTTCAAGATGTACTATAAAGATACAAAAATGAAGTCTTAGAGTATTGATGTAAAGATAGACAGTCAGATTAATGAAAAAGACAGTGAGGCCAGAAATAGACCAACACATGCATGGACAACTGATTTTCAACAAAGGTGCAAAAGCAATTCAGTGGAGAAAGGATAGTTTTTTTCAACAAATGGTGCTGAAATAATTGGTTATCCTTTCATTTAAGAAAAAAAGAATGGCAACATATATTAAAAGTAATTTAAAATTATTCATAGACCTAAATATACAAGCTAAAACCATAAAATTTCCAGAAGGCAACATAGCAAAAAATATATATGACTTTAGTTTAGAATACGTAGTTCTTAGATACAACACCCAAAGCATGATCCAAAAAAGAACTATACAGAAAAGAGTTAACATAGCAGGACTGCTATCCTTGAAAGACCTGCTTGTAAGGTTGGCCATAGACGGGTGTCTTTAAACTTGGACTTCAGGAGGATTCCCACCATTCTCAACTGATAAGAGTAGCCCACTGAGCCTAAACTGTTCCTATACTCACTAGGGCTAAAGTTGAGTTCATGCTTTTCTTCTGAGAGTCTGAATTTTTTGGTACACACTAAGAAGAAGATGCCTGCATTACCAGCTCCCTTTGCCCCACCCCGCTAAAAACCCTTAGACATTGAGTCTCTAATGAGCTTCCCTGGTTTAAAAAACAAACAAATAAAAAAAAACAACTTTGTTCATTTCCCACTGTGGGGCATGGAGGAGGCAGCCACAACTGCAGGCTGGGGAATGAAATGCCTATGGTGTAACTCCACGAGGAAGGGATCTTGGAAGGTTAGGCTTGTTTTTCTCGGTACTCCATTTTTTTATCCTCTTTCCTTCTGCTGACCTTGCTTTTTTTCTTAGCCATGACTATAGTTATGTTGTGTTTGTGAGTTCTCATAACAAATCACTGAACCTCAGGTGTTTTAATGGATGCCTAACACAAGAATACATTCCAAAATTGCACTTATTCAGAATTGAAAATTTCTATTTTTTAAAAGATACTGCAAAAACTACATGGCTGTGAAAAAAAAGAAGGAGGAGGAGGAGAAGGAAGAGGAGGAGAAGGAGAAAGAGGAGGAGGAAGAGAGGAAAGAAGAGGAGGAGGAGGAAAAGGAGGAGGAGGAGGAGGAGGAGGTAGAGGAAGAGGAGGGGGAGAAGGAGGAGAAATTCACCCTTTGAGACAGTATGGATGGACCTGGAGATTGTTGTGCTAAGTGAATAAGCCAGTCAGAGAAAGATAAATATCATATGATCTCACTAATCCAATGACAAAATAAACTGATGAAAAAAAAACAAAAAACAGAACCAGAGGCATGGATGCTTGGATGCATGGAATAGAATGACATGTCAGAGGGGAGGAAGGTGGGAGGCACTGGATGAAAGAAGGTAAAGAGATTAGCCAAAGAGCATATATGTAAAGACAATAATGTGGTGAAGGCCAGAGGAGGGAGGAAGAACCTGGATAGAGGTGGGCAAAAGAGGGAGAGAAATGGGGAACATTTGTAACAGTGTCAATAATAAAAAATAAAATAAAATAAAAGATACTGTAAAAGCAAGCCAGAGACTAAGAAAAAATTTTGCAAAGTTTATATCTGAAAAAAAGTACTTTTATATAGAACATATGAAAAATTCTCAAAACTGAATAATAAATTAATCAAATTTTAAAATGAGTAAAAGATTTGAATCAACACTTTCCCAAAGACATATGAATAATAAATAAGCAGGTTAAAAATGCTAGACATCATTAATGGTTAATATCATTACAGAAATGCAAATTTTTACTATATGAGATATAACTGCACACATATTGTCATAATAAGTGTTGGGCAGTCTGTGGAGGATCCAGAACTATCATATACTGTCGCCAAAAATATGAACTAGAACAACTACTTTGGGTAACTGCCTAGCAGTTTCTTAAAAAGATAAACATATACCTAACAAATCATCTATTTATTCCACACCTTCCAAAAATAAATAAAAACATGTCTATACACATGCTTGTGTACAAATGCCCATGGAAAATATTTTTCAATACCAAAACTGGAATCAATCTACATATCTACAACATGGAAGCATCTGTTCATCAACAAGTGAATTGAGAAACCAATTGTGATTTATATTTGTAATGGAATACTATTCAGCAATAAAATAATATACGCTATTGGTATATTCTACATGAATTTATCTCAAAATAATTAATGGTGGATGAAAGAAGACAGATCCAAAAAAAGTACATATAGTATAGCTCCACTCTATAAAGTCTAGGAAAGCAGGTCAGTGGTTGCCTGAGGTGAGGGCAGAAAGAGCAGGAGGAAAGGATGACAAAAGGAACAAGCAAGCCCTACCCAATTTTTGCTCAGTGGATAAAGAATTGGCCTGCAGACTGCAGAGTCCTGGGTTCGATTCTTGTCGAAGGACACATGCCCAGGTTGAGGGCTCAATTCCCACTGTGGGGCATGAAGGAGGCAGCCAATCAATGATTCTCTCTTATTGCTAATGTTTATCTTTTCCTCTCCCTTCCTCTCTGAAATAATTTTTTTTAAAATCTATATTATAAAAGGCCTGTAGCCATAATGCCATAACACCATAATGACCAACGACTGGATTCACCAGTAGGTGCACTGCTGGGTCCTTCAGTGGCCACAACAGGTAGCACCAACGGGTGGGACTCCAGAATCCTGTGGTGGCAGTTGGGACTCCAGGGTCCCAAGGCAGTGGCAGGAGGGAATCCAGGGTCCTGCAGTGGCGACAGGAGGGAGTCTGAGGTTCTGCAGTGCTATTTTGCACACTGGGCCTCAAGTTAAAAAAATAAAAAAGAAGCAAGCGAAAACTTTATGGTATCTTGATTGTGGTCATTGTTTCACATATATACATATGTAGAAACTTACCTAGTGTGCACTTGAAATATATACAATGTATTGAACATCAATTATACCTTGGCAAAGCTATCTATATATATAAAAACCAAGTGAACAGAATAATCAAACAACTGTAACAACTGGAACAACCAGTTGCAATGACACACACTGTGGTGGCCAACTGGCCTGAATGGGGCCCCAATAGGCCCCTCCAACCTCCCTCGGCCTCTCCCACCAGTTGGCCTGGCCCCAGTTGACTCCCATCTGCTCAGGCCAGCCAGACTCTACCATTGCACGAATTCGTGCACTGGGCTTCTTGTTTTTAATAAAGCACAAACATATATACAATATAATTACACTAAATATAAGACAATTGCAATTTTATTTAATATTTAACATTAACTCATTGTTAATGTTATAGTTTCATAATAGGATACAGCTTTAAGAGTTGTACCTTCTTCAGCCCAGCCCAAGTGGCTTAGTGGATGAGCATTGACCTATGAACCAGAAGGTCATGGTTCAATTCCTGGTCAGGCCACATGCCTGAGTTGCAGGCTTGATCCCCAGTAGGAGGCATGCAGAAGGCAGATGATCAATGATTATCTCTCATCATTGATGTTTCTATCTCCCTCTTCTTTTTCATGGCTCTCTGAAATCAATGAAAAATGTATAAAAATAATAAAATCAATAAAAGTTGTACCTTCTTCATGCTACACAGTATGTCTCTGTGACTACAAACACATTGCAGATGTCAAGGTATAAATTTGAACTGCTTCATAAACATGAAATGAGATTTCTGCCCAAATGCACTTCCTAGCTAGCCACACAACCCTACCTCCACATGCTCCACACATGTAGTAGCCATGAGTTCTATTCGTACCCATGTCTAAGGCCCCCATTTCTTATTTCTTACCTATGCTTCAATGTCCTCTCAAGACCATGCACAAAAGACCCCTATTTATCGAATTTCTGCTTCCTCAAAGCTCCCTGAGAGATACAGTGAAGGATTCTAGACTAACTTCTATAGAATCCATCCTCTAGTTCAGTGGTTCTCAACCTTCCTAAGGCCGTGACCCTTAACCATGAAATTTTGCTACTGTTATGAATCATGATGTAAACATCTGCTTTTCCGATGGTCTTAGGCGACCCCTGTGAAAGGGTTGTTCGACCCCCAAAGGGGTCGTGACCCACAGGTTGAGAACTGCTGCTCTAGTTGAAAATATAAAGAGCAAAACATAGCAAATGTAATAATCATAACAAAAGTTGGCAATGTATAAAGTGCCAAGTTCTGGCAGGTAACATTCAGTACAATTACTGATGCCTCTGGTGACACTCTGGGGAGATGAAGGTCAATCTTGCCTGCTAAATGTTAAAAGTCACCACGCAAAATAATAAAATGCAATGGAAGGGAGGGGTGACTATCACTAAACAGCAGTGAGCTTAAAGAAAAAGTCAACACTGAGAATATAATAGCAAAATAATGAGACTACCTTATCTTGTTTTGTTCAAGGAGATTCTTGAAGTACCACTCTTGCTAACATTTTCTGCAATAAAATAAAACTTTTTTTTCCTTCATTAAACACATCCAAAATTCTGAAATGAAAAATCTGTCAAGATGTGGCTGCACCATGCAGGATGGCCAGTAGGGATCGAAGAGCTGGCATACTGAGAGTTATGCAATGCTGGGTCCTGGAGCTTAATTTTTGCTACAGGCTGTCCTCCCTTACAAGGCATTTGGAAAGAAAATAAGAAGAAATGGCTCTAATAAGCCAGAAAATAATTTTTTAATGAACTTCTAACATAAGGGAAAGTTAAGTGCTATCAGTGACCGCATCAAACTTTTTCAAAGTTTACTTTTATTAACCTTGGAAAAATGTTACATTTTTTCTCTCTTTCTTCTTTCCAGTTTCTATCTTTTGAATAAGGCACATTTCTCTCCAACCAAGAAATGTCACTTAGATAAGAGAACTCAGCATCCACCAACCTTTCTCAAAGGTATTCTCCCTGACTCCTCGATAAAGGAGCCTAGATTGAATGAGACTCCCTTATCTCTGAAACAAAGGCACTTTCCAGAGAGGAGGAGTAATCAATAACCATAGACCCATTCATTTATTTTTAATTCATCATTATTGTTGAAAGTATTACAGATGTCTTACCTTTTTCCCTCATTGACCCCCTCCACCTCATCCCTAACACCCCACCCCAAGGCCTTTGCCACATGATAGTCTGTGTCCATGGACTATGTATATATGCATATAAGTTATTTGGTTAATCTCTTCCCATACTACCCTTCTCCTCCACTCCCGTCATTCTTCCATCTGATATTCCTCAGTCTGCTGCATGCTTCTATGTCTCTGGATCTATATTGTTTTTCAATTTATTTTGTTCATTAGATTCCATATATGAATGTGATCATGTGATACTTGCATTTCTCTACCTGACTTATTTCACTTAGCATGATACTCTCCAGGTCCTCCATGCTATATCAAAGGGTAAGAGCTCCTTTTTTACTGCTGCATAGAATTTCATGGTGTAAATATACCACAGCTTTTTTATCCACTTATCTACTGATGGACACTTGAGCTGTTTCCAGATCTAAACTATTGTAAATAACACTCTTATGAACATAGGAATGCATGTGTTCTTTTGGATTAGTGTTTCAGGCTTCTTAGGCTATATTCTCAGAAGTGGGATCACTGAGTCAAATGACAGACCCATATTTAATTTTTTGAGGAAACTCCACACTGTTTTTCATAGTGATTGTACTATTCTACATGCCTACCAGCAGTGTACGAGGGTTCCATTTTCTCTACATCCTCACCAGCACTTGTTTTTTTGATTTATTGATGATAACCATTCTGGCAGGAGTAAGGTGGTACCTCATTATTGTTTGAATTTACATCTCTCTGACAATTAGTGATGTTGAGCATTTTTTCATAGGTCACTTGGCCTGTTTTTGTCCTTTTTGGAGAAGTATCTATTCAAGTCCTCAGCCTATTTTTTAATTGCATTGTTTGTCTTCTTTTTGTTGAGTTGTATGGGTACTTTATATATTTTTGAAATTAACACCTTATCAAATGTATCATTAGCAAATATTTTCTCCCATAAAAAATAAAACTAGACCACCAACTTACACCATGCACAAAAATAAACTTAAAATGAATAAAGGACTTAGATGTAAGATGTGAAACCATAAAAATCCTAGAAGAAAATTTATGTAGCAAAATATCAAACACCTCATGTAGCAGAATTTTCACTGATACAATGCCTAAGACAAGAGAAACAAAGGGAAAAGTAAACAAATGGTACTACCTCAAAATAAAGAGCTCCTGCACAGTTAAAGGAAACAGCATCAAAATGCAAGGAAAACCCACGGTTTGGAGACCCATTTATTTCTTTATATTTTATTAATAAGAGAGAAAGAGAGAGAGAGAGAGAGAGAGAGAAACTTATTGTTCCATTTATTTATACATTCTTTGGTTGACTCTTGCAAGTGCCCTGTCTAAAAAAAAACCCACAAACTTGTCATGTGGGGAAGAAGCTCTAACCAATTGAGCAACCTGACCAGGGCTTCAAGACCAATTTATTGATTGTCTATATGAGATAACTTGAGAAGGAAATTCTCATGTGCCTCTCAGGCTCTGCCTACTTCCCAACTTTTTCCACATTCCCATTCTCATGTGGTTTCCACCTTCAAACCCAACCTATCCCTGTGCTCTAGAACCAACCTAGATCTTATATAGGAGAGATTTCAAATGAAACATTTATTGTCTGTAAGTATAATCTGGAAACAATCCAAATGCTTATATAGAAAGAAATAGTTCCATATGTTGTAGTAGACTCACACTATGGACTACAAGACAACTAGAGGTAGATATATATGTACAGCTTGAAAAGTTGTCCATAACATATTATTAAGTAATAAGGCAAAGCTTCTTACCAAAAAACATAGGCATATGGCAATATCTATGTAAGTTTATAAAAAAACACTTCTGAAAATGAATTAAGCATATCTGGATGAGATGGAATGGATTCAGGAAAATTACACTTTTAAAGCATTTTAAAGCATTTGGTGTTATGATTATTTCTACTTCTTTGGGTTCTTTTTAAAATATTTTTTAAATCAATAAGTAATCAAATATGTTTTATATTTTTCTCTTTATCTTTCCCATCATTTAGTACTGGACTAACCTGTTCAGTACACTGTGTGGACAGAAAGCATATATGTCTTGATAACTACTCTTGTGCTCCTTATGCCAAGAACAGTGTCTGGAATATTGACAATATTTAATGAGAATTTCTGGAATAGATGGGCTAATTAAATAGATCCATAACACTCTGATCTGGTGTCCTTGATCTGCTTGAATTTGGCCTTTTTTCTGTGACCAAGTACCACCCAGTACCCCAGCACCATAATTTTGTCCCCATTTTGCTCTCTTGAAATTAACACCTTTGCTTCTTTTCTCAATTACTCAGTCTCCAAAGTATTGATCTTGTTCTTGCTGTCTTCCTATCAGGGGAAAGAGTTCTTCCTCTTAATCCTAACTGAGCAGCAGAAACATGCTAACTCGTGAAGATTCTTCTGTTTTCTACTATCGTTTTGCATTCAGATAGGGTCAGCCTTGACATAGTCTATTATATTTGTCTGGCTTGCTCACAAGCTCCTTAGATCACTTTAGTGCTGATTCTTGGACTATTCCTTTCCCTTTGAAAATCCTCTGTTTGTGATATTGAACACTCTCCCAGTTCTGAATCTGGGTCTATTTTCAGAGGACCCCTATGAGACATCAGGTTCCAAATTCTGATCCCTTTTAGGCTACCCCAACCTTAGGTTATTTGTAGCTGGGCTAAGACATAAGACCTATAATGCTTTACAAACAGCCAGAAATATTCTGCTTTTCTAGTTTCCTTTTATGTAATACAAACAGTCCCAGGAAAAGAAATACATTTTTCTGAAATTTTTATTCACCTATTTTTAGGGAGCCTCTCTCCAGTCTGATGCTGCTCTATGACTTTTTTCTCAAAAGGTCATTTTCCCTTTGAGTCTCTGCTCATAAGTATAAATCTTTGAGATTGGATTTTTAGTTCTGGTCACTGAAGAGATTCTCCAGAGCCAATGGGTTCATTCAAATTCTTTGCAACTTGCATAGCCACGATAATGAAAGTTAAAAAGGTTGTAAACTTAGTAGAGATTCAGAATATGTTGTCCAAAATTAAAGATCCAAGTACAGTTTCAAAAAAAAGTCCCTTGAATATGTCTGATTAGATAGCTGTTATGGTCATGCTCTGAACTATTTTTTTCTATTAAATTTAATCTTTTATCCAGAGGCAGCTGTTATTTACAGAAATTTTATATAAAATAAAATCAAGCCATGGTATCAATAAACATTAGCTAGGTTGAAGTGAGAGGTCATGTTGCAAGTAGATGAAGGACCCAAGAATACCCACATCTTGCTTTCAGTCCAATATTTTTTTTAAAGATCCTTGAGAGAAATTCCTGGTCAGAGAACAACACAAAGAAAGTTGATATTTGTTGGGCTTAGTCCTGAGTCATATGCTGGCTACAGAAAAGAGAGGGCATTTTCTGACTATGTTAAAGAATCCTACAAAATCTAGAAAACCTTGCTCCATCTACTTCTACAAAGGCTAAAGCTGAGTCATAGATCTTACTACTACAATGGGGGCAAACCTTGGCCAAAAAGAGGCAAAAGTTCTCTAATTATGAACTATCATATTGCAAGATATTCAGAGTCACACATTATTTAACCTTGAATAAATTATGAGACATAAGAACTCTAAGGTAAGTTTAGATTTTACTTGCATTGAGGTTTTATTCTCACATATGTAAACTCTAAGATATTTTAAAGAATAAAAAATGCTGAAATTGTAGGCTTTTTATTTTTTAATATAGTTTATTTAGATTATTTAAAGAGAGAGAAAGGAATATATATATAGAGAGAAACATTGATCACCTGCCTCCTCTATGCACCTCACTGGGAATAGAGCCTGAAACCAAGGTACATGCCCTTGATTGGAATTGAATTCAGGACCCTTCAGTCCAAGGGCTGATGCTCTGTCCTCTGAGCCAAACTAGTTAGAACTGCAATGGTTTTTAAAAATTATAGTTATACCTTCATTTTTATAGTTCATAATATTCTATTGTGTAATGTACCACAGCTTTTTCTTTCCACTCATCTGCTGATGGACATTTGAGCTTTTCCAGATCTTAGCTATGGTAAATAATGCTGCATTCTTTCTGATTGGTGTTTTGGGATTCAAATAAAGATATCTTACACTTTGAAACAGCATGGATGGGCCTGGAGATTGTTATTCTAAGTGAAATAAGCATGTCAAAGAAAGACAAATATCTGGTTATCTTACTTAAATGTGAAATCTAATTAACAAAATAAACTGATGAACAAAATAGGGCCATAGATAAGAAAGCATGGAACAGACTGACAGATCTGAAAGGGAAGGTGGGAAGAAATTAATCAAAGAACCTATATGCATATATGCATAGCTCATGGATACAAATAATAAATAGGTGAAGGCCTGGGTGCAGCAGGAACTGGGTGAAGGGGGACAAAAAGGGAAAATGGGGGACATCTGTCACACTCTGAACAACAAAATAAATTTTAAAAATTCATAGTTATACCAAAAAGCAAAATTGTTTTCTTGCTGAGATAATTTTCAAGGAACACCATTACCCCAAGTCAAAGAATAACCCAATAAAGACCACTAAAAATCAAGCAATATTCCAGCACCTTAGAAAGAGTCTCCAGTCATGCCTGCTGGTAGCCCAAATAATCTGCAGATGGCTTAATCAGTCATACTTACATTTAAGCCAATCCTACCAAATGTTTGCCATAAGGATGGAAAATGCTCCCCATGCACAGGAAAACTCTGAAAAAGTACAGTTTCCTTGCGTCAGGCAACAGATGGCATTGTGAATGTTCTAGGTGACTACACACTGACCAAGCTACAGTCTTCATGCCTTTCTCCTGGGAGTCAGCCTAGATAACCTTATTGCCCCTATATTATGAATGAGTATGCTACTCTTCCTCTCTGTCTTTGTTTTTCAACCATACTGGACTTCTTTTAGTTCCTCTTTGAAGACCCCAAGAGCCTTCCTTCTACATACTGTGTCCTACTTGTTCTCAACAAATACAGAACTTCCTGAGGAAAACCTCTCCTGGATCACCAGACCATCTTATTTCCTACTGCCAGATGTTCCCAAAGGCACTTCTCTTCATTGCGCTAGTGTAACTTCCCTTCAATATCTGCCTCCCTAACTATACCATACACTCCATAAAAGCCAGGGGACATGCCTGGCTTGGTTATCTCTTTATCTAAGACTCCTAGCATAGTGCCAAACACATGGTATTTCCTTATAAAAGTTTTTTGAATGAATAAATGAATGCATTATTAACCAGGAAAGTACAGTCTAATAGAAGTGCATTTGAGATAGTCAGGGTGAGAACTTATTTTCAACTTTTGAAGACTTAGATCATAGCCGGACAAGGGCCTGTTTATTTGTGAGTAAGAAATAGAAAAAAAACTTATCTGTTTTTAATAATTCTCCATTCTAACCATCTTTGTGTAGTTTCTGCCTTAGTGTCTAGGAAGATTCAAATCCATAAATGTGTACTATAACATCCAAAGCAATAGATAGCAAAGAAATAAAACACAACTTTAATTTCTTGGTGATGTGACCTTGAGATAACCATCTGACTAAATTTAGTTACTCACCTATAAAAAGATCATGACTCCTGAGGTAGGGTATGTGAAATAATTTTCCAAATGACAAAATACTAGGCACATGTAAGAAATTGTTTTAATGTTGGAAACATATCAGGATTTCAAATGGAAAAGTATAGAATTTCAAGACTAGGGAGCCCAAACAAATTTCCTTTGCAGCCCAGTGAGTCAAGGACAAGGCCACAGACTGTGAACATGTTGCCTGGGAGAATTCTGGCAAGCCCATGCTCTGGACAGCATCACCACTCCTGCCAAAGAAGAGGCTGGATGCTGATTTCATTTAAATAGATTCCATTCCATTAGGTTGTCTCATGATAAAAATATTTCCCCATACTCTCGATGAATTTGCAATGAAGTTCAACACTATATAAAAGCCACTGGAGCAGGAACACAAACTAAACAGATCTGGGCTTCTAAGTGGGGATGGACTCACACTTGAAAGTCAACCACTGCCTTCTAAGAGGCTCGGCTGTCGTGTTTTAATATTAAGGGAGAATGGTCCCACTAGGAAAACCTAAGAAGGCAGTGTTGCTGTGCAGAGAAATGGTCCAGGCTCGGAGAGCAGCACCAAGGCCATGCTGGGGTTGTAGGTAGAATGAAGAGCTTAGGATTCAACATGTTGCCAGCTTGTTTACCTTGAATGTAGCACACATCAACCTCCCTGAGGTTTTGTGTGTCATGAACATGCATAAGAAGAGACACGTGTAGGCATAACTAGAAGGAATTCCAACTTGGGGAGCATACTGTTGTGGACTCACTGCAGCAAACGCTGTGGGAGAAGCAGCCGGAGGCTGATGGTGTAGTCTGCTGAGACTGGCTCAGAAAGGGGCTGTCTCCTGTCTGGGACAACTAGGAGATAAGGGATCTTCGCAGTGGACATGGTGGGAGTGGAGAATTTGGGGTTAGCCACCATGGGTCATGGCAAATCTAAAGCCTGCCATATAGGGCTGACTTTCCATGGATTACAACTCCTTCAGGAAGTCTGTAAAAAGAAGCTTCCCGTAGAAATCCAGGGACTTCTGACTGCAAGCCATTCTTCCAGGTGTTGAATGGAATCTGAAGAAAAGACCTGTGGATTCCTTTCATCAAAGTATCCTGTGACCTCCTGCCCCTGACTCCTGGCTCTCACTATCTTTAATCACTCCTGATGTTTCTCGCCACCTTAAGGAAAGTGGCAAAAAACCCCAAGCCCATTTGAATCTTCTGGGGTCTCTGCCTTTAAGGAGATTAAAGTTAAGTTAGACACAAATGGTGTAGCTACTACCAAATACACAGAATGAATACAAATGGTGTGCATTTACACATCTGTGGACCACCCCCTGAACCACGGAGAAATTCACTATGCCATGCATCTATTTGGTTAGCAAAGAGACACCAAGGAAATAAACTATTTTGCTTTCAGAAGTAAATCTTCTAATAATCACAGGAACAAAACTGTCAGTTGTGAAAAATAAAAAATTTGTGTCATTCCTATGGGGTCCTCACATGTTTTGCATATGGTTTCAGAAGGGGACTCTTTATTGATATTCTGCAGAGATTCCAGCAAAATTTATCCAGGATGCTCAACTTTCTGTAAATCTTCCTAATGAATCCCTAGGCAAAAGAGAACAGAAGGTGCAGAGATTAGCCAAAGAACATATATGCATAGCCTATGGACACAGACAACAGGGTGGTGATGGCCAAGGGAGGGGGGTGGAGGCTGGGAGAAGGTAGGTGGGGATAAGGGAGGACAGGGATCTGTAATAGGGTCATCAATAAAAAATTATAAAAGAACAGAGTTCTGTGATACTCCAAGAACAGGCTCAGACAAAACATTGACTGTTTTCTGTGGAAATAGAAAAAACCTTAGTACCACATGTGCCAGACACATCTTTTTCTTTTTCTGGCTTGAGATTTTGAGATTTTTGCCTGGCTGGTGCTTCAACCATCGGTGGCACATATGAAATGGCCCAACTGAGGAGTGTTGGGTTTTCTGGGGAATGGAATGCAGAGGTTTGTTTTCTATGCAGGTTCTGAGCTCCCGTGTAAGGCTTGACTATCAGGCAGCAAGAACAGGCTGTGATGGGAAAGGATTGCAAGCCTGAGAACTTTCTTAAAAATATTTAACATGCTTTTATTGATTTTTAGAGAAAGGGGTAGGGAGAGAAATAAGAGATAGAAACACTGATGAGAGAGAAAGGTCATTGATCAGCTGCCTTTGCATACTCCCTACTGGAGACTGAGCCCGAAACCCAGGTATTTGCCTTGACCAGGAATCAGAGCACTCCACCACTGAACCACACCAGCCAGGCAGCCTGAGCACTTTTAACTTCCTTAATCCAGTTTACTCACAAACATTAGTAAAAAACATTTTGTTCTCTTTTTGTTTTGATAGTTTTATATCATTTTTCCTGTATCTACTTTCCATACTCTCCAAGTTGGGTCTCTAATGTCCCTGCTTGAAGTTTTCTCACTGAAAAGAAAAACAAACAAACAAGAAAAAAGTAAAAAAGGAAATAAAAAGGACTAACACAGATGTACCAAATCTGCCATCTACAGCAGCAGAATATGCATTCTTCTCAAGCCCCCCTGCCCCCCCAAGAATAATCTTCAGGACAGATCACATGTTAGATTAAAAAACAGGTACTAATAAATTCAAGATGATTGAAATTATTTTATCTGACCACAGTGAAAGAAAACTAGAAATCAATAATAGAATGGAAACTCAAAAATGCATAAATAAATGGAAATGAACACTTTCTCAAAAACCAGTGGATCAATATAGAAATCAAAACAAGAATTAGAAAACATCTTGCCCTGGCCATCGTGGCTCAGTTGCTCAGAGTGTCATCCTGTGCACTGAAGGTCACAGGTTCAATTCCCAGTCAGGCCACATAATACTAGGTTTCAGGTTGGAGCCCTGGTCAGAGCGTGGGCATCTGAGTGAACAATGTGATTAGTGATGGATTTTATTTATAATCCTTTATCCTTATGACTTTTTGCAAACTTCGTACTGACAAGGACAGCATTATCAGGCTTTAACTTAGACTAATGAATCTGGAACTTCAAACTTCATCACTAACACACTCTTTAGAATTCTAATGTAAGTTGATATTTAGAATAAAACATTCTTGTTGGGATTTAGTAGAATATTTATTCATTCAACAGATATTAGAGTAACTGATATGCAACAGCTATAGATACAAAATTGAGATACGTCAACAAACAAAACAAAAATCCCAGTCTTCAAAGAGCCCTCATTAAGTGGAGGGGATGAGGCACAGATAATGAAAAATAGATAAGATAAATAAATGCATTGACTAATATTTTAGAAAGTGAAGATTACTCTACAGAAGTTTTAAAAGAGTGACTATAGTAGATAAGGAATGGCAGCCATGGTAAACAACAATTTATAATTTTAAATAGTGTGCCAGGGACACCCTCCTGAAGATGGTCATTGAATAAAACTTTTAAGAAAACAAAGAAGACAGAGTCCATAGTGCTAACCATAACACCTCTCACCTCTTCTGTTCAACATAGTACTGGAAGTATTAGCCATTACAATTAGACAAGAAGAAGAAATAAAAGGCATCCAAATTGGAAAAGAAGAAGTAAAGCTACCCTTATTTGCAGATGACATTATACTGTGCATACAAAACCTGAATGACTACATCCAAAAACTAATTGACTTAATAAATGAATTTGGCAATGTAGCAGGATACAAAATTAACGCCAAGAAATCTATGGCATTTCTATACACTAATAGTGAACTTACAGATAAAGAGACTAAAAAAGCAATCCCATTTACCATCGCACCAAAGAAAATTAAAATACCTAGGAATAAACCTAACTAAAGAGGTAAAAGACCTATATGCAGAAAACTACAGGACACTGAAAAAAGAGATAGAGGAAGACATTAACAAATGGAAGAGCATACCATGCTCATGGATTGGGAGAATCAACATCATTAAAATGTCCATACTACCCAAAGCAATCTACAGATTCAATGCACTACCCATTAAAATACCAATGACGTATTTCACAGACCTAGAAAGAACTCTTCAAAGATTCATCTGGAACAAAAAAAAAGACCCCGAATAGCCACAGCAATCCTGAGAAAGAAGAATAAAGTAGGTGGAATCTCAATACCAGATTTCAAGCTATATTACAAAGCAACTGTTCTCAAAACAGCCTGATACTGGTACAAAAACAGACATATAGACCAATGGAATAGAATATAGAGAATCCAGATATCCACCCAAACCACTCTGCTCAATTAATATTTGACAAAGGAGGCATGAACATACAATGGAGCCAAGACAGCCTCTTCAATAAATGGTGTTGGGACAATTGGACAGATACAAGCAAAAAAAGAAAATGAAACTGGACCACCAACTTACACCAAATACAAAAATAAACTCAAAATGGATACAGGACTTAAACATAAGACTGGAAACCATAAAAATACTAGAGGAATCCACAGTCAGCACAATCTCAGACATATGCCAAAAGAGCTTCTTCACTGATATGCTCCAAGGGCAATGGAAGCTGAAGAAAAAATAAACAAATGGGACTACATCAAAATAAAAAGCTTTTGCACAGCCAAAGAAACTATCAACAGAACAACAAGAAAGCCCACTGTATAGGAGAACATATTTGCAAATGTTATCACTGATAAAGGTTTAATCTCCAACATCCACAGCCAACTTATACAACTTAATAAAAGGAAGATAAATGATCCAATAAAAAATGGGCAACGGACCTAAATAGAACCTTTTCAAAAGAAGACAGAGGAAGGCCAAGAGACACATGAAAACATGTTCAAAGTCACTAATTATCTGAGAAATGCAAATCAAAACGACAATGTCATACCATCTCACACCTGTCAGAATGTGTCAGAATGGTAATCATCAACAAATCAACAAACGACAAGTGTTGGCGAGGATGTAGAGAAAAAGGAACCTTTGCGCACTGTTGGTGGGAATGCAGACTGGTGCAGTCACTGTGGAGAACAGTACGAAGTTTCCTCAAAAAAAGTAAAAATGGAACTCCCATTTGACCCAGCAATCCCATTCTTAGGAATATATCTTAAGAAAGTAGAAACACCAATCAGAAAGGATTTATGCACCCCTATGTTCATAGCACCACAATTTACAATAGCTACAATTTGGACACAGCCTAGGTGCCCGTCAGCAGATGAGTGGATCAGAAAACTGTGGTACATCTACACAATGGAATTCTATGCTGCCATTAAAAAGAAGGAATTCTTACCATTTGCAGCAACCTGGATGGAACTGGAGAGCCTCATGCTAAATGAAATAAGCCAGTCAATGAAGGAGAAACACCACATGATCTCACTCATTTGTGGATAATAAAGAACATTATAAACTGATGAACAAAAGATAGATACAGAGGCAGTAAAGCATCAAACAGACTGTCAAACTACAGCAGGAAGATTAAGGAGAGGCGGGTAGATAAGAGATCAACCAAAGGACTTGTATGCATGCATATAAGCATAACCAATGAACACAAGACACTGGGGGGTTGGGTTATGCCTGGTGGGGAGGCAATGGGAAGATATGTATACATATAACACAATAAAAAATTAAAAAGAAGACAAAGAAGAAAGCAAATGTAGATAGCCGGTAAAAATGTTTTCAGAAAAGAAAACAAAATCCAGCAAAAAGATCTTAGAAAGGAAGCATGCCTAGAATGTTTGAGAAACCAAACAGGCCAACATAGCTGGAACAAATGGACGGAGGTAGATACTAGAAGGAAGGGTAACAGGAGACTTTATCAACTAAGATCTTGTAGAGACATAAGCTCTTATCTTGGGGGAAGTGGAAGACTTTGGAGGATTTTGAACAAAGGGCTCATGCAATGGCTTCAATTTTAAAAGTCCTGATCTGTTTTGTAGTTAGAAAAAAAGACTGAAGTGGGGCAAGTGTAAAGTTAGAAGACTTCTGCAGTCACTCTGGCAAGTGATGATGGGTGGCTCTGATCTAATGACATGGTAAAGGTAGTGACACATAGTTGCATTAGGAATATACTATGAACATAGTCAATAATATTTCGTGATGTTTTAGATTTAGTTTGAAATAAACAGACATATCAAAATGACTACTGTAAATTTACAGCGAGCTAGAAGAGGGATGAACTACTCTGAGATGGGAAAGGAAAAGGATGAATAAATTTTAAGTGGGAAAAAGAGTAAAATCAATAAATTACATAGAAGAAAACAAAGACTAAACTTATGGATTTTGGTTTTAGAGAATATTTTATAAATTTGATTTTAAAGACAAAGGAAGTAAAGGTAAAAATAAATTAGTGAAATATATCAAACTAAAAATCTGCACAGCAAAAGAAACTGACAACAAAACAAAAAACCAAATGGAAGAAGTATTTGCAAACAACAGCTCTGACAAGAGTTTAATATCAAAAAATATATAAAGAACTCATACAACTCAACACACACACACACACACACACACACACACACACACACACACACTTACAAAATGAACAGAGGACCTGAACAGACATATAAATTAGCAAAAGAAATGAACAGATGTTCAACCTCACTAGCACCTCACACCAGTTAGATATGTAATAACAAGTGTTGAAGAGGTTGTGGAGAAAAAAGAACCCTCATTCACTGCTGATAATAATGTAAAGTGACACAGCTACTATGGAAAACAGTATGGAAGGTCTTCAAAAAATTAAGAATACAATTGCCATATGATCCAGCAACACTATATTCATTGCAGCATTATTCATGGTGTTCAAGACATGGAAACAACTGAAGTGTCCTTCGTGAGATGATTGGATAAAGAAGATGTGGTACATATACACAATAGAATACTATTCAGCCATAAGAAAAGATGAAATACAGCAATTTGTAACAACATGAGAATATCATGCTAAGTGAAATAAATCAGACAGAAAAAGTTAAAAACCATATGATTTCACTCATATGTGGAATATAAAACTGAAAGAAATAAGTAAAAAAAAAAACAAGAAAAACAAAAACAAAAACTCAAATATAGACAACTTTGTGGTGGTTATCAAAGGGAAGACGTGTGGGAGAGTAGTAAAGAGTAAAGGGGATCAAATAAATGGTGATGGGAAAAGATTTGACTTTGGGTGACAAACACACAATGCAATATACAGTTAATGTATCAAAGAATTGTACATTTTAAATCTATATAATATTTTCAAATTTATCTTTATTGTTGAAAGTATTACAGATGTCCCCAACTCCCTGTTCCCCCCCCCTTACACTCCACTCCCAGCCCCTCTCCAGGCCTTCCCCAAACTAATGTTCGTCCATAGGTTATACACATAAGTTCATCAGTTAATCTCTTCTCACCTTCTCTCCCCTCTGAAATACCACAGACAGATATCTCAGATATTTAAAGCCTCTGAAATTATACCACATTAATAGCCTTCATGAAAAAAATAATAATTTTGAAGATATATTTTAAATAGCCAAATGTCATTGAAATATTAACATTATATAAAACTTTTTTATCATTGGTATTAAAAGTATTATATACACCCTCCGTTTTTCCCCCCATTGACCCATTCTAGCTCGCCCTCACCCCTGCCCCAGGCCTTCACCATACCATTGTCTATGTTCATAGGTTATGAATATAAATATACAAATTCTTTGGTTGATCTTTTCCTACCCACCCACTCCTGCCTTCCCTCTGAGATTCCAGGGTCTATTCCACGCTTCTATATCTCTGGATCTATTTCGTTCATCAATTTATTCTATTCATTAGATTCGATATATGAGTGAAATCATGTAATACCTTTCTCTGCATGACTTATTTTACTTAGTATAATACACTCTAGGTCCTCTATGCTGTCTCAAAGGGTAAGAGATCCTTCCTTTTTACTGCTGCATAATATACCATGGTGTAAATGTACCACAGCTTTTTTCCCCAAGGGATATAAAAGTCCACAATATTAATTAATCAGAAAATTCTTACCAAGAATTACTACCTCTGATACCACACTAAGCTTTGAACAGGTCTGCCCAGTGACCTACAAAAAGGCAGGGGACCAGGGGTGCCTTTCATAATAACATCTGAATGTCTGGATGAAGCTAAAAGATAAACTACTATTAGGCTCAGGCTATCCTCCTACCTCTGTCAGGTAGAGATCTGCGGAGCTAAACCACGTGCAGGCACTGAGTCCTGATATTAAGACTGAAATAGCCCTCATACTCCCTTACCACTTTAGGCAAAAAGCTGGCCAAAGGGGAGGGTCCTGGATATAGCAAAGGAGTACTTGAAAAGTCAGGCAGACCCCAGGACTTTACACTAAATGACATTCAGCCCCAGAAAGGCAAAAATAGCAATATCAGACACTGAGTCACTTTATAAGGGTCATTCTGTACCTCCTGAGAATGGAGTTTCCTTCCAGATTCAAGCAGATCAGAACAAGACTACCATAGCAAAGAAGAAGCCTAGTTATAGCAATATGAAACTCTGGTCAGGTTAGACCAGCATCAGGGGGATCTGAGAATCTTCTGCTTCACTTCAGTGCTGATCACCCCCTTATCAGAGTTGGAATTGTGGCTGGGCCGAAATTGAGAATTGGATGTGAGCTTACAGAAATATACAGAATTTGGGACCAAGCCAGACCTTCAGTGGCTCTCCATGACAAAAGATTTAGTTACAAACTCCCTAACCTGACACACAAGGCCATGGAAGGTCAGATCACACCTGTCATTTTTAAGTACTCTGTGCACATGTGTTTCTTCTCACTGAACTAGACTCATTCCCAAGGAGCTTCTGCACCAATTAGTCGGTGACTCTCTCATCCATGTACCCAACTCTGTAATGACTCAATTACATCTGTGTTTCTGCTACTTGTCAGAGATCAGCTCCCTTCTATGAAACAGCCAGTTCATAAATGGAGATTTAAATGTGAACTAAAGGACACATGGAGCTACAGGTGAGCTCTTTTAAGCTGTTGAGAACAAAGCATTGTGACTACAATGTGGGGCTGTTGTTTTATTAGCACATGGAACAAAAGGAACCTTGGGGACCAGAACTTGAACTTTACCTGCCTCTGCTTTGATCTAGGCCTATAAATCTTTCATAGAAATTCTCATTTCATCGTCCTCAAGGTAGGAAGGTGACAGGTGCAACTGGCTGTCATTGAGAAATGCTTATAAAGGATAACAAGTTCTCAAGGCTTGAAGAGTGTCACATTTGGGTGTTATTTTTGAACTTCAGGACACAGCACCTATGAAAAACATTTTCTGATGTTATTGCTTCTATGCACAAATAAATAAATATGCTGCAACTTGATTTAGTGGAACAACCACTAAAGCTGTGAGTGAAGGCTTGATTTCACAGATTTGGTTTCAAATTCTAGCTCTGCCAGTTGATGAGGAAGTGAGATAATAGATTATAAAACTTAAACCTTATCCTCTAGCCCACAGAGTTGTGGAATCATTGACAAATTGATGTAATATACCTACTTCTATGTTGGGTTTCTATTTGACTTCTCATGGATGCTTATGTCTTCATCTTTCTGCAAAGAGCATCCCTTGCCCTCTCTTGTCAAGCTTGCTTCACAGCCTCAAAAATCTCTGAATTGAAGCTAAGATCATTTTTAACTTCAAAATAAATATCACATAGTGCTATACCTGTAAGAAAGTTCCCTTGTATTTAGTGTTTCCTGTTCAGTTTATGATTTGGAGAGTCACCAACAAGATGAATTCTAAAATCTGTTGGCTGTAGTCAAATAAAGATGTTAATGTTCCTTCACATCTAATGATGCTGTGAGATTTGTTGGTGCCCATGGGATCCTATATAATAAAAGCCTAATATGCAAATCGACCAAACAGTGGAACAACTGGTGGCTATGATGCACACTTCCCTCCTCCCCTAAAAGGGAGGCAACTGGCAGCGGCAATTGGTGATGGGGCGAGCCAGTAGACATCAGGCCACCAGCCAAGGTGGGTGCCAGCAAGGGCCTCCCAATTGCCCTTCCCATCAGTTTCCCTATAGGTGGCCCCAAACATTGGCCAGACTTACAGACCTTACTCTGTATATTGGGAACAGTCTCTTAGATTTAAAACTTAAAACCTGGCAAGGCTACTCTAACACTGAAAAAAACAGGATGATGTAGCAATGATATGCATGACTCTGGCTTGCACATTTTGTGGTCAGCCCTGATTCTGACACTTATAACTGTGTGAAAAAATCCAATTACTTAACTTCTCTCTGCTTTAGTTTTCCCACCCATAAGATGGGAAAAATAGCACTACTGCCTCAGAAGGATCATATTATGTACTACTTTTTATAATCAAGGCAAAAAATGTAGCTTCCCATACAACAGTAAGATGCCATTCACCTGTATGAAAAGTGTGGTCACTGGTGCATGCAGCATCCCAGATTGCGAGAGGAATGTCTGACTGCCACTTTAGGCCTGATATCCCCAAGGAGTCCCAGATTGTGAGAGGGCATAGGCCGGGCTAAGGGGAACCCCCTTCCCCCTCCCGTGCATGAATTTCATAACTAAGCCTCTAGTCTATGAGAATGAAAAATGATAACTGGATTCACTTCTGCAAAAGGCTTAAGCTGTGCAGGCCCTAGACAAACACACATCAGCATCCTCAGTAGTAGCTATCTTCACTCATCAATCCTCAATGAGAGTTTGGGAGGTTCCCAGAGAGACTACAATAGAGTAGAAGCTGGAAAAGTATAACTACAAGGCATGTAGGAACTTCAGAGGGTTAAGAATGTGGAAAGCAGTGAGTGAAGAAGTCAGAGATGAAACAGCTTGTCCATGGCCTGAAAATCTGCCCTGTGCTAGGCTGTGATGGAGCAGGTTTTACCACCAGCAGATCCTGCTCTCAAAGTTCAACCTGGTGACTAAAGCAGGGCTACAGAGGGTTCCCAGCGCAGGGCATGATCAGGGTCAGAAAGGTCAAGCAGCCATGTGCCTTTCACAGTCCTAATTCTGAAACACTTAGCCAAAGCTTACCTCTTCATTCCTTCTGGCTGCATAGCCTGTGGTTGCTCTGTTGTTTCTTTCCACTCGGTGCTCCTGTCAGTACACAGGTAGGAATTACTGTCAGTAAGTAATGCTGAGGAGGCAATACTATGGCTCCATTTTGGACACAAGGCTGCCTCTCTCCAGGGAAGCAGACTTCAGCTGTCTTGGAGCAACATGTTTCTTAGCTTAACCTAACAAAAACAGTCATGACCCTCCCTGTTCCTGCTCTCCCTGTGTCTAACTTACTATCATCATTCTGGGTGATCACTATACTCAGACTGGGACCCCAGCTGAAGCAGCAGGTGTATTAATGAGCTCATCCCTGCTGGTGGTGAGACTAAAGGTATAGGCAGGCTCTTACTTAGCAAGGAAGAGGAGGGCAAAAAGAAGCTCCCGATTGGCAAAACTAGAGATTAGGGCAGTTTGGGTTCTAAGGATGCCCTGGGCTTCCTCAAGATATTCAAAATACCAAATATATAGTAACTTGATACATCTATCTTCAACTGGTAGAAATGGGAATGTCCTTGTCCTCACAAGAGTTGATCTTGACCAGGAAGATCCTGTAGGGGGAGAGGACCTAATGACTAGGGGCTACACCCCAGAGTTATGGCCATCCTGGCCCTCTCTCTTTCTCACCTCTTGGCCTTTGTGCAGACTCCTTCCACTGCCTTTCTCTCAACATGGGGGCTTCCTGGTAATCCTTGATCTTTTAGCTCTTCCCTGAGCTCTAGACTAGACAAGGCCACTTTACTAGTTATTCTTATAGTGCCCTGAACTTTTCCTTGATAGTCCTTATCAGTTGATAATTATAAATTTTTATTGTCACTTGATTAATGTGTGTTTTCTCTAGGTTGTAGGATCCATGAGGCAGACATGGCACTGATTTAATTATTTCATTCCTGATACCAGGAGCCTAATGAGTGTACAATAAACATTTCTTGAGTTCATGCATTATTGAATTTGTGGAAGACTTTTCAGGTGACAGTGTGCTCAGCATCCTAAGTTATATCCAGCCTATACAAGGACCTGAAGTGGTTGGTAATCTCATTGTCTGCATTTTACAGATGAAGATACTGAGGCTTAGAGAGATAAATTAACTTGCCTCAGGTCTCAAATCTAGGATGGGTGGTGCCATGATTTAACCAAGGTCTGCCTCACACCAGTGCTTGAGTTCTTAAACAGTGACCCACACTGTTTCTGTGAAAGGGCAAGCAAGGGCATTATCTGAATTCCTTGGGCTCACTAGAGTCTTATCTGCCATCCTAACTGCAAAGCTTTGGCTTATCACTTCCCCACACTCTATAGGCCTCAGTTTTCCACTTGTCATATAAAGCAGCTGTACTAGATGATCTCCAGTCATTTAGTGCCTACTAGGAACCTCCTGAAAAGTTGCAATGTGTCTCCCAGACCCAGAGGGGAGCTGTGTGGCTTTTGTATCCTTGAATAAAAATGTTTAGAACACCAAGGACAGAATAGCAGCAATGGAGGAAGAGTTCTCTTCAGATTATCGTGGTCACAGGCAAGTTGCTCCTTCAGGACCAAGCCCTTGACCTGTGCTTTCTTTCTCTCTACTCTCTGCCTTCACTGTGTCTCAGACTTGCAGCTCACATGTTAGTGATCTCCAAACAGAGGACTCCATTCCTTAGAGACACACTCCCACATTTACAAATGCCTATTAAGTGCGTACATTGTGTTGTACCATTATTTCAACCTCTCCAGGTGTCAAATTGCTGGCGTTTTTGTTCCAGCATTAAAAAGAGTTCAGCAATCTGGAGAAAGGCTGTGTGTAACTGAAGAAAGAATCCAGAGACAAAAGATAATTTTGAAAGGCATTGGGGGTCAGAGGAGCCTGGCTGAAGAAATCAAGTTCTTCTTGTCTCAGGACCCCTTGCTTTTTATTAACATAAATTGTCCTAAGGCAAGGTGGAGATATACACTTCAAAGGTTTCCATACAGAAGCATTGTCAGATTGGCAAATAGCCTATGGCTGTCCAGGAGTTTGGCCAACAGGAGGCAGTAACATTAGATTAAGATACCCTGAGCTGTCTGGTAGCAAACAATCATCCTATTCAGGTTTGGAGGCAATGCCATTAGCCATTCCAACAGGCAATAACATATGTGACTCAGCCCTTGTTGAGTCCCAAAGTTCCATCAACCTTTTAATAAACCTCTTATAATTATGACATACTGGAATTGGGTTCTGGCATCAAACTGTACTCTTCATTCTTCCTTCTAAATTGACTCAACTTCAAGTCCATTTTATTTCATTTAGGGGCCTGTCAAATGTTCTTAGTTGCCAAGGCTAAAACCCTTTTCAGAGAAAGTATTATTATTGCCTTTCTTCTCAACATCCCCTGCATCCAGCTGGTCCCAGGTCTTCCAACTTCCCCTCTGTAGTATTTCTCAGAGAGATCCCTATATTCCTAGGTCAAGGCCAAGTCATATTACATCTAAATTGCTGTGAGAGCCTTCCTGTCAATCTTTTCTCTTTGTCCCCTCCCATTTCAACCCATACTGGTCTCCTTTGACCTGTCCCAGCCCCTTGCTAGTCATTTGAAGTCCAAAGACAGTAAACTATAGAGTTAAGAGATAGTGAAAGAAGAATGAACCAGGGATTTTGGTTTTGGTTTGAGCCACAAGCTTGATGGTGCCTTTCTTGGGCATGACTGAAACACAGCAGGGCAAGTTCCTAAAAGAGATTCCCACTGTGGTACCATGATACCTACAAATGTAACTGCTGGCTCCTTTTTTTTTTTTTTACTTTTTTTATATGGCATTTGAAGTTTAATTTACTTGTCACTACTATCAACTTCACTTCACTCCTCTGTAGTCTATACCTGGTGGCTCCAGCTGTGATGCTCTGGGCACTGTTTACCCACACAATGCATATTTCTGTCCCTTTCATACAATTTACCTCCACTCTAGAGACTATACCTTCATTTTCTACTCATCCAAATCCAAACATACTTCAAAGCTTAACAATCACCCTGCCTTGCTTTAAGTCTTGTCTAACTTTTCCAGGTCACGCAAGCTCCTCAAGCACAGATGATTCTTATAGATCATTTAGCTTGAGTTTCAGTCTCCTCAGTGGGTTTTGAACTTCTGCTAACCTATTAATCACTTCAAAAAGTAAGCTTCTTAAGCATGGCAACCCTTCCTCATCCTCACTTGTTTCTTCCCCAGTCCCACACTGCCAAGTCTATGACATAGACTCACCAAAACATTGATTGGTCGTGATAATGGATCAGGTGAGTTGCTCTATATGAAGGATGTGCACAGATCCACAACTTAAATATACTAGGAACAAAAGGGCAACAGGTTTGCTGTCAACTCAAAGCCAGAATCTCCACTTTTATCTGCATGGCTACAATTCTGGCTCCTTATCTTGGAAACATCTCACTGTTGTCTCAATCAATGAAGGTTCTAATGGCAACATCCACAACTTGAAGTTGCTGCATGTATCTTCAACCAGAAACCTTAGGATGTGCAGGCAAAGGACACCCCAAGGGAGACATCTATATATGTAACATCATCAGAAGCTCTACATGGAGAGTTACTTAAGATTCAAGTTGATCTTGCAACTGCCTGAAGCTTCTCTAAATTCTAAAGCCACATGAAGGACTTTCCCTTTTAAGAAAAATAAGTATTCAAGCATGACTATACTTATTGCTTTATAAAGGACCCCCCAAAAACACTGAAACATACCTTGGATTTTTAGTGACATAAAAAGACTATTAGCGTTATACGTATGTAACTAGCCCACAGATCAAAAATAGTGCAGGTAAGGTCTGAGGAGGAGCTGGAGTGGGGGTTTGTGGACAGGAAGGGAAGAGGGTCAATGGTGGGAGAAAAGGGGGATATCTGTGATACTTTCACCAATAATGATAAAATTTTTAAATGTATCTAACAATAGAAAGTGCAGAATGTTAGTATTCAAATTCAATATTTAAACTTCCCTCAAGTCTTAGACCCTAACCCAGATTAAATATGTTCTCTTACCTAATCTAAAAGTGTTTCATTCACTCTATTCTGGAGATAGGAATGTTCTCCTTATCCTGAAAAAGAACCCCCTTCTCCTTTTTCTATATTTTGTTATTCAATGTCCTTTAATATAACTCAGACCCCAGCAGTGCTTGTCAATTTCAGACCCAAGACCCTGTCCAGGTCAACCTCTGTAAATATCTTCTAGCTAGACCACATGCCCAAATGTCGCAGCCTGCAATTCTGCTTCCTGGAGCCAGGGGCAATTCTGAGGGCTTGTTTGTTGAGTGGAGGAAGCCTGTATCACAGAGACATCTGCTGGAGCTGGCCTCTGACTGCAGTTCTATGACAGATGGCCATCCTCTGCCCAGGAATCCAACAGGAGTCTGGAGGTACCATGCAATCCTGTGGTTTTGAGATAAGTTTACACCTATATGTGCAGAAACAATGCAAGTTACTTTCCATACACCACTGTAAGACCCTGTCACCACTCCAGAAACAGCTGGTGAGATTCTTGTCCAAACAGAACAGAGGCACATGTAATTTGATGCTACTTTCTGACTCTGTGTCAGCAGATGTGAACGCACAGGGTCAATCTAGGTAGACTCCTTGTTTATTGTTCTATTGGTGTTTGACAAATGATCCATGATTAATCCATGACATCATTCGTTGATTGACATTTCTATCCAAACACACATTAGCATTATCACATAGGATAGGAAGAACAGAACCAAGGCAAGCACTGACTAAGAGCCAGGTCCATTTCATACATCATCACATTTAATCCTCAAACAATCAAGAAGTTGTTATATCTAGTTCATAAATGAAGATTTGAGGCAGCTAATTAATTTGACCAAGTTCACACAGCTTGTAAGTAATTATCCTGAAATTCAAACTCAGTGTTCTCTCTTTTCCCAGCCTACTTGTGGCCTGTTCTTTCTCCAGCAAAAAGCCGTGCTCACATTTTTATGAAGTTGGCCTTCAGTATATACAAAAAGTAATTTTTCATAGGCAAAGGCAGCTTAATTGTAAGGAGCAGGGCCCCAACATTAGCAAGAGTCAAAAAGAGAAATGGAGGCTTAAATTTAATCTGAAGCAGAATTATAGATCCACTGAGTGTGTTTTCATAACTAAAATGCATCACTGCCTTTTTGTGTTTCTTTGTAATAAGCAGGGGGTGAAGAAAATAGTGGAAACCATGCTGTGACCATCTAGTTTGTGAGAAATAACAAATGAGCTGAAAACATCAGGAGATGGATTGGTGCTGAAGCAGAGCAGCCCCTGATTCCAAAGACAGGACTTAAGCAGCTTCAGCACCTGAAATAGGTGTACTCCCCACAGGCATCTCTGATGAGGCAGGGGGAGAACAGCCACTCAGGGTGGAAGGAGCAATCACAGGCAGAGAAAACCTGTGAAATTCCGGGTCACAAAGGGGACTGCACAATGGAGATGCCAATGAGACCTAGAAAGAGTAAGCTCAAGGAAGCAATGAAGAATACAGTGAGGATGGCAGAGGATGCCCCTCTGCAAGAGGCAGAGGCAGCCAAGCCTGGGATATATGCATATGTGTATGTGAGTGTATGTGTATGTTCATGCCTAATGTGAAAAGTCATAATTCACAGGCTTGCAAGGAATCTCTCTGAATAGATATGTTGGCCACAGCTCCCTGAGTCTGGCCAGCACACTACTTGCTTGGTTCCTTCTGACTCAGGATGGCCAAATCCCCAGGATACATGGGCCACACTGAGTAGAGCAATGCATGGAATGCCTCACAGGATTCATCCTACTACTATGGCCAGGCTGCTTACTGTGCATCCTCCTTCATGTCTTTCCATTTCAGCTCTCTTAGTTCCAGCAAAGTGACCCACACAGAGCTTTCAAGGCTGCATGGACTACTACCCTCTCCAAATTGCTGCACGTGTGTGTGTGTGTGTGTGTGTGTGTGTGTGTATGCGCACACGTGCGCATACACACACACACACCTGTCTGTGGGTCAGATGTTCATCTTCCTTCGAGTGCCACAGCTTAGGTAAGTACCTGGGAGTTTTCCAAAGGCAGGGAACATTTTGTTTTTAACTGTGTTTCCCTGAAACCTATCATTTTAATAAGAAAAATAACACCTTTAGCAGAAGATATGAGTTATTTATATTACAGTGTAAATTAGTATCAGGACTTTCCCTCACATTATCTACAAAGAGCAAGTAAACTGCCCAATTAGAAGAACTGAGTTAAAAAAAATCCGAGACTTACTCCTAACTCTGCCTCAGCCACATTGTAATTAACCTTGAGCTCTCTGAACATTAGTTGTTTCACATGTAAAGTGAACTTTAAAAATTCCTTCATGTACACTGGGATAGCCAATATGGGAAACAGTATGGCAGTTCCTCAGAAAAATAAGAATAGAATTACCATATGACCCAGCAATCCCTTTCTGGGTATCTACTTTAAAAACATTTATTCACAAAGATATATGGACTCCTATGTTCATTGCAGCACTATTCATGGTGGCCAAGACATGGAGACAACAAAGTGTCCTTCAATAGAGGATTGGCTAAAGGAGATGTGGTACATACATATTATGAAATACTATTCAGCCATAAGGAAAAATGAAATACTGCCATTCATGGCAATATGGATGTACCTTGGGAATGCTGTGCTAAGAAAATTAAGTCAGTCAGAAAAAACTATGAAGTATATGATTTCACTCATATGTGGGATATAAAACTGAAACTCATGGAAACAGATAACAGTATGGTGGTACCAGAGGGAAGGTGGTGAGGGTAGTAAAAGTATAAAGGAGGCCAAATATATGGTGATAAAAGATTATTTGATTTTGGATGGTGGGGACACAATGCACTATACAGATCATGTATCATATAAATGTGCACTTGAAACCTATATGGCCCTATTAACCAACTAGAAGCCCAGTGCTCAAAATTCATGCACTGAGGGGTTCCTAGTGGCTGCTGGCTGCTGGCCAGGTACTTCCTCCCTTTCCCCAAACACCTGCCTCTAGCCACTGCTGCTGGTCACTGCCTGCAGGAGCCCGATCACCCCATCTGGGAGCCCAGCTGCAGTGAGCCAATCCAATCAGTGGGGCAATTAGCCCCCACCCAGTGACCAGGGGCTCACATCCACTTTAGACTGATGCCACCCACTCACCTGCTCCACCATCCCATCCCAGTCCTGCTCTCATCGGAGCCCATTGGGGCCCACAGCACCTCCAGTGCCTCCTGCTGCCAGTGTAACAATGCCAATGGTCTGCACCACCCCCTGATAGTCAGTGTACATCAGAGCAAGCAGTTGACCTCCTGGCAGAACTCCCAGTTGAGGAGACAATTTGCATATTAGGCTTTTATTATATAGGATATCACCCCAATACATTTAATTTAAAAAAATTCTTTCATAATTTGGGAAAGATGGAATGATATCATGGTAGCAAACACACTGATGTCAACTGTGTACCATTCTACAAAACTTCCCAAAAATTTTAAAAGTGAGTATATTACTCTAAGTATTGAAATAATAATTATAAATTTGTAGTTGTTTCTACCAGCTGTAGCTGATTTCAAGCCCAACACTGGTCCCATACTTTGGGAAAGCTGGAAGCCAGCTCATTATCATCATCACCACCATCACCATCATCATCACTATCACCACCACCATGATCACAATCATCATCAACATCATCACTATTATCACTGTCATCATCATTATCATAATCTTTTATTGAGCATACTATATGTCAGGCCTAAATTTCATACAGTATCTTATTGAATCTTCAAAAACCTCCTGAGGTAAATGTTTATATTATCATTCTTGGCTGATGATGAAGCCTCAGAATGGTAAAGTTCCTTGCCAAAGATCTCACAGCTAGTGTGTAACCCCATTAGAATATGAATTCAAGTCTCCAAGAGAAAGCACATGTTTTTACCAATAAGGCCTTCCAGTAATGGCTCATGGGATTGATTCTGCAATGGGAATTCTGGCTGATTCTATGCAGGATAACTTACCTTACTTCTCAGCTAAACTGCTTGGCTGCCAACAGTTGAGAATTATTTCATGAGTCTTATGAGTGCTTTAAACCTCAAAGCCACTAAACTGAAGAAAACAAATCACATTTCCTTCCAAGTGCCAGCACTCCAGGTGTCCCTAGGGCCACTCCTGCTGAGAAAGATGTTGTTTCTAGGCCCAGGTGACACCCAAGGGGGAAACGTCAACATTGAATTAGCTGATTGGATTCTTGCTTCATAACCTAAAGGCAAGTATACATCGTTCTTCTTCTGTGTGGGGAGATATCAACTAAGAGGCCTATAGCTAAGCAGATTCCCTGTTTATTGATCTTCTGTGGTTTGCAAATGACCCCTCTGGTATCCTTAAAAGAACCATAAAATCAAATAGCCACTAATCTGTAGCTAACAATGACAATAGCTCAAACCATTTTTTTTCCCCAGTGGGAAGTTGGGGCTCCCAGCCCTAAGTCAGGCTCTCAGTCTATAAACACCTTTTCTGATGGGACTCAATCAGCATTGAAGTCATGGGGAGTTCACAAATGGAGTCCTCATTAGCAGAAGAGAAAGTGAATGGTGCAAGATTATACCATACAGATGTGGGGCATCCAGCCAATGAAGGAGGAAAAAAAGAAAGTAAAAAAGGTTCGGGGACTTTCAGAGCTCTTTGATTTATTCAAAAATACTTAATGGTCATAAACACTCAGGTGCAAAGCCATGGCTCTGGATGAAAAAAAGAAGGGGAAGCAGAACAAATAAATCAGGGGGAGGGAAGTTGAAAGTTTTCTACGTGGAAGTCAACACAGTTCATTCCAATGATTATCTTAAAACCGGTCAAGCAGATGTCCAGTTTTACAAATGTAAATGTACTACAAATCTGTGAATCTTATTTCAGGAAATAGGCAGATATGATAAAGGAGAATGACAATAGAGTGTGATAAGTGTATCCATAAAGAGATGTACAACCCTGGCCAGTTTGGTTCAATGGATAGAGTGTCAGCTTGAGGATTGAAGGGTCTGGGTTCTATTCTGATCAAGGGCATGTACCTCAACTGCAATCTCCTCCCCAGACCAGGCCCTGGTCAGGACTTGTGCAGGAGGCAACCAATTGATGTGTATCTTTCACATGGATGTTTCTCTCTGTCTCTCCCCCTCTCTTCCACTCTCAATTAAAATCAATATAAAAATATCCTCAGGTGGGGGTTTATAAAAAAGAAAGATGGACAGACACATTTAGGGAAATATCAACCTATGTGTGAACAGGAAGACTTCATAGAGAAAGTGTCACATGAATTGTGTCTTAAAGAAAGTATAATTCCACTAGAGATTGCCTGAAGGTCTTGCGTGAAGTTGTCACTCTCTCCTTCCTTGAACCCAGAGTGATTTATCACTGGCAGGGAAAACTGGAAAGCAACTTAATATGTTTCTATATAGCTGTTTAAAAGGGAAACATTGTAAAAGTATGCATGAAGTAAGAATCCAAAGCAGAAATGCCTAAGTCAGAAACTGAATGGCCAAGAACATCCCCAAAGACCAGCAGTATCCAGATTGGGATCTAGGACATTATCTCCTGCAAGACCTGGGGAATAGATGTGGGAGTGTATTCTAATGGAATTTTAAAAGTCTACTTTAATATCTGTAAATTACAGCAGCCTCGTGGAGTTTTGCTCAAAGGGCAGGAAAAGAAAATAAGAGTTGGTTGCTACCTCTACTGTGAATATTGGCTGCAGTTATTCTTATTATTTCTTGCACTGTAGCTCTTACCACCAGCAAAAACATGAATTTTTCAATAAGAGCCTTGCTATGCTTTTCTCTGTTCAAGCCCAGACAAGAAAAATAATCATCTGTTAAAACAAAACAGAGAACATTAAAAAAAAAAACCTATCTTCATTTACAGGTTTTTTTCATTAATATACAAATACCTTTAAAAACCCTCTTGATAGGATTAGAGAAGGCAATCCAAGAAAAGAGGATTCCAGGGGAAAGTGGAGAGAGCTAATAATGCAACAAGGCCCAGGGATTCTGAGGCAATGAAGATGGAACTGCTCCAAAGTCAAAGGAAGGGGAATGCTGCCAGACTGAGTCAGTCCGTTATGTTGTGGGAATCTGTGAGGGTGGTTTGGGGATCTGTGAGGGCTCTATGGGCAGTAATTTTCATCCTCTATGCTCCGATTGGAAAGCAAAAGCCTGTGGGAAATAATGAGGTTGGCTTTACTGGTGATTGTGGTGGCCATTGATGTGTCTCAGAGAAGTCTAATCAAAGGCATCAATGGAAACTAAGTTTGTCTACTATATACTTTTCTAGATTATCTCATATAGTAGAGCCTCTTAAATCTTCTCTCCCCTACTACCCTAGCTCAAAGAGACCATGACTTACAAGCCTACTATAAGAGCACCTGTTATGGAGGATGTATGAAATCTCATACTTACTAACAAAATAACCTTCTTGATTAAAAACATATAATGAACAATGCTTCTTCCCAAATCAAGTAGGATATATGCTTAAAACGAAGACTTGGTTAGTTATGTCTGTCATATCTCACTGACAACCTTTTTTTTTTTTTACCACATTATAGGAACTAGTTTCAGGGAAGGATGCTAACTCCAGCAACCAGATGTTCTGGCTCTAGGAGACTTGGTGACTCTTAACTACAAAAACTGAACATCTGCTTGACCCGTTTTAAGATAATCATTGGAATGAACTGTGTTGACTTCCACGTAGAAAACTTTCAACTCCTCTCCCCCTGATTTATTTGTTCTGCTTTCCCTCTCCTTCCTAATAAAAACCCCTGCCTGCACTGAGATTTTAAAAGCAAGCCATGTGACACTTTCTCTATGAAGTCTTCCTATTCATACATAGATTAATATTTCCCTAAATGTGTCTATCCATCTCTTTTTTTTAAACCCCCACCTGAGGGCTCTGGTACTGAGAGCATTATGTTAAGTGAAATAAGCCAGTCAATGAAAGAAAAATACCACATGATCTCACTCATTTGTGGATAATAAAGAACATTATAAACTGATGAACAAAAAGATAGAAACAGAGGTAGTAAAGCATCGAACAGACTGTCAAATTACAGCAGGAAGGTTAGGGAGAGATGAGGGAGATAAGAGATCAACTGAAGGATTTGTATGCATGCATATAAGCATAAACAATGGACGCAAGACACTGGGGGTGAGGACATGTATGGGAGTGGGGTGGGAGGGGGGAAATGGGAAGATATGTACACATGTAATACGTTAATATAAATAAATAAATAAATAAATAAATAAATAAATAAATAAATAAATATTTTTAAAAAAAGGATGGGCTCTAGGATGACTCCCCCATCTTCTCCAGTTGCCAGCATTTGAATAAACTATTTTTCTTCTCACCAGCACCTGTCTCATGAATTTGGTTTTGTTTGCAGCAGGCAGCTGAACCTGGGTTTGGTTACATACTCACTTCAGTAGAGCATTGCCTGCTTGTGTACAAGTCATCTTCTGCTGATGGGACAAGAGCACCTCACAGGGGTGTTGACTTTAATCCATGTCCTCTGCATTTGGCACAGATCTTGGCATATAATGGTAGCTGATTTAACCATAGTTGATTATAGTGAGAGCTCATGGTGAGTTATATAGCTGGAGCACTGAGCAATAATATTAAGCAAGCTCATTATATAACCAGTGCCACTAAACACATCTCCATATCCATTGCCCCAGGCAATCTTCAGTATTACCAACCACATGCTAAATTGCTCCACTTCAAGTTCAGAACTTGCCAATTGAACTCCCTGGCTTCTTTTCTCAAACTTCTCCTGACTCTCCTCATGCCACTGGTGCCTTCCATTTTAGCCCCTGAGATACACTACTGACTCCTCATTTTCCCATGTCTCCGTATCCCTCCATGTAAGAATATGGTCAGTAAGACATTTTAATCAGGAAACATAAGAGATCCATCCAGTTGGCTCCTTTCTTGACACACTTAGAGTATTTAATGTAATTATACCCCCTTACTTCCTGGGAGGTTTTGCATACTGAGCTCCCCTGCCCTCTTGAGAAAAAAGAAACCAGTTTTTGGTTATTAATGACTGGGTTCTGTGTTTCATGGGCCTTCAATATCTCTCACAAAAGAATTGGAGGATAATATAGTTGAGGAGAAAAGAAATAATAAACTGGATAGAGCAGTTCTGAAGAAACAACTTGACAGGAATTTTCCTGAAGTTACAAAGATGTCAAAGAATGGGAGAGGAGATAAACAGTAGGAGTGGTGATGGAACTGTGCCAGAATCCTGAGGATTTCCTCTGAGGAAGCTGGCTACAAAGGGACAGGGAAATTGAATGTGGGATCTAACAAAGGGATACTGGGAGGGACATTATGCAGGTTCCCTGGAACTGTGGGGGGCTGGTCATCACTAGAAGAACCACTACTTACAGCCAGTCTCTCTCTGGCAGAGTTCCTCTCATCACTATTTAACCCCTTGCCTATTGCATGCTAGGAGGGTGAAACAGTCAGCTATGTCATAAGGTTTTGCTCTAAATGCCCTCCTATGATCCCTGCCTTCTGTCATTCATACCTGTCTGTAGATACACACACACAAATTATGCAGGGTTGGCTTGTGGGAACATAGAATAGCAGACATGAAGGATTGTGACTTACAAGATTAGGTTGTAAAAAACTTCAGCTTTTGTTGTGTTCTTTCTATCTCTATCATATCATGAGGAATCTCAGATAGTCAGTGGAGAGGTCTATGGGGCAAGAAACTGGGGTCTCAAGCCAACAGCCAGGGAGGAGCTGAGACCTCTTGCCAACAGTCACCTGAGCAACCTTGTAAGCAGATCTGCCCCTGACAACTTTGAGATGACTACAGTTTGGACCTAGAGTTTGACTTCAACCTTATGAGAAACTCTGAGCCAAGACTCCTCAGTTAATCTATTCACAAGTCCCTGATCCACAGAAACTATTTAATAATAAATATTTTTGTTGAAAGCTGGGATATTTTGTTATGCAACAAGATAATGAACACCCCATGTACTTCATCTTATATGGACAATCCAGTTTTTAATCCCCAAATATTCCAATAGCCAAGAAGCAAGGACATTCACTCTTAGACACAGGACTGAGGGAACAAAACAAAGTTATACCTGCCTCATAGGGCCTCTTAGCTCCATCATTTCTCTCAAGGCACACTCAGTGTCCACTGCTACACAGACTTAGCCACAGCATTTTCTCTACCCCCCTAGCCTTCTGTCATCTCTTTCTTCCCTTATGTGTACAACAGTTGCTGTCAGAGCTCTTTACCAGCCCAATCATGGCATTTCCTTCTTTATGATCTTTCACTAATTCCCCTTCATTTTACAGAATAATGTTTAATTACAATTGGAGGCCTGAAGTTCTCTATTCCCAGGGTAACCTTCACATGTTTCCAGCTAGACTTCCCACATTCTTCCTAGAAAGGAACAGGGGAGAAAAAAGAGGAGATGCAATGTTTTGTTTATATGTTTTTATTTTTGTTCAGCTGTAACGCTAACCTAAGGAGATAGGTAGCTTCCCCACTCAATGTCAGAGAGAAGGGGTTGGCTCATACCTTGATTTTAGCAGGTATCTGTGTCCCTGGGCATCAGATCTGGCATGAAATGAAGCATTTACAGAGAATAGGGTAGACAACTACAGGTGTCTACAAGCAGTAGAATCCTGGCTCCCAGGGACACACAAGTATCTGTCAAGACCTCTGCCAGGAACCCAGACTGGCAATTGTTTTGCAGTGTACCAATCAAGTGGGCTGGATCAGCCTGGCATGCAAGACAGGCTTCTAGCAAGCCTAGGAAGGTCCAAGTGTAGCAGCTTACAGGTGCTGGGGATTTAGACAAACGCAAGCATCATCATGTCCTGGACTGCTAGACTAAATGTTGAGCCCACCTGCTATGTACCTGGTTGGGTGAGCCCTGGTCTGGACACTCAGGTGCACTGGACTGAGCCTGCAAGTAGTCGCTCCTCAGGCATAGTGCTTTTGGAACAGAACCTGGACCTCAATTAGCATTTCCTCAGAGGGAGGTTAGCCACTGTTGGAAATAGCATTCATATTTTTTAAAATACATTTTATTGATTTTTTTACAGAGAGGAAAGGAGAGAGACAGAAAGTCAGAAACATGGATGAGAGAGAGACATCGATTGGCCGCCTCCTGCATGCCCCACAGTGTAGATGTGCCCGCAAGCAAGGTACATGCCCCCAACCAGAATCGAACCTGGGACCTTTCAGTCCGCAAGCCAATGCTCCATCCACTGAGCCAAACCAGTTTCAGCAGCATTCATATTTTTTATCATGAATTTTTACTATCAAAGGATAACAAACACCATTACAGAAGGGATGCCTCTAGCTCACTGGCAGAATAGAGTGCTCGCTAACAGGTGGGGATGTACTCAGTCACCACTGAAGCCTGGAGCAGCAAGGATGATAGGTACTGTTTTTCTGTTCTCTTTCTTTCCCTCTTTTTCATTTTTTCACTTTATCTTCTACTTTCTATCTCTTATTGTTATTATTGTTTCCTTTCTCTTTCACTCTTTCCTCCTCCTCCCATTTTTTTCATTTCTATCCCTTTCTCTTCCCTCCTTTCTTTTCATATCAAACTTCCTGCCTCTCCTCTTCTAGACAACCCCCGCCCCTTGGTGACTCCCCATCATCCTTTCACCTCTCCTCCCTTCACTCCCTCCCATTCTACTAATCACTCTGCCTCTTCCATCACAGGGCTCAGCCCTGCAGTTTTCTCAATGAAGTGTTGGAGGGAAGGTCTAATTGCTGTTCACTGGCAAAGATGCCCCTTCACATTCTTGCCAGCCTCCCAAAACTCATCTCAATATCTACATTCCCTTCTACCAGGTGGTTTCTCCTGGTGAGGCCCACCTCCATTCAGGCCTCTTTGTACCCTCCTTGGAACACAGCCAGGATATTGTTTCATAATCCATTTACCAAAAGAAAATGGTAAAGATAAAAATTATGAACAACAAAGGGATAACAAATACATACCTATCAACAAGTGAATCTAAAAATCAAGTGAATAAAAAAATCCAATGAACAGAATAAACTGATGAATATAATAGAATTAGGGGCATAGAAAGGAAATGGACTGACAATTCTCAGGGGGAAGGGAGTATGAGGGGTGCAGGAAGAGATTGGGAAAAAAATCTTACACCTATGGATTAGGACAGTGGCGGGGGGTAAGGGCATGGGGTGGGGGTGGGGAATCAGGTGGAAGGGAGCTTTGGAGTGGAAAAGAGGAACATCTGTAATAAACTGAACAATAAAGATTTCTTTAAAAAATAATAATAGGAAGAGAGCAAAGGGCAGGCCAGACATTATAAGCATGGTCATCAGGGCAGCTTCACCAGGAAGATGCAAGATTCATACTCCCCAGGGAACTACTGGTCCATTCCCTGCAAATCTCTTTGGAAAGGGACCCAATAAGGAGAAGATGGTCACATGCCCAGTACAGTTGGGGAGACCTGGGGAAGGTGTTTGTCTGTCAGTCTAACCTGGGAACAAAGATCATTGGCTAGGACAGTGGTTAGCAAACTCATTAGTCAACAGAGCAGCAAACTGTAACTCGTGAGCCGCATGTGGCTCACGAGTCACGGTTTGCTGACCACTCGACTAGGAGGACAGAGCCACTGCACGTTCATGAAATCCTGAAGCCTTAATTGGTTAACCACCTAGTTGAAATCCCCAGAGAATTCTCCCTCTCTTGTTTGCTCTTGAGCTCTTGTTTCTCGCTGGCTTCATGACCCCCACTCACCCCTGCCTACTCAATAGCCATGTGGCCGTAGAAGCTGCAAGGCCCGTGGACATGTGGACCTCACATGTAATGGACTGCAGCTGGGGACCAAGCTGAGCTAGTCAGATGCTGGACTGTACTGTGCTTTGTTATGGAGTGAAGACTTTGGTCCAGTGACTTTTATTTTAGCCCTGCTGAAGACAAAACTGAACCTTTTCCATGTCAGGATAGAGGGAAATGGGGACTTGGAGGGGAACTCTGTAATCTTACATCATCAGTAAAGCTGTCCACAATGCCCTGCCTGGTGTGGCTCAGTTGGTTGAATTTAATCCCATGAACCCAAAGGTCACTGCTTCAATTCAGGGCACATGCCCAGGTTTTTGAGTTCAATCCCCAGTAGGAAGTATGCAGGAGACAGCCTATCAAAATTTCTCTCTCACCATTGTTTCCCTCTCTCTCTCTCTCTCTCTCTCTCTCTCTCTCTCTTCCCCTTTCCCTTCCTCACTCTAAATAATAATAATAATAATTTTAAAAAATCAATAAAAGCATTTTTTAAGCTTTCCACAATACCTCATTCTCCCATGGGGGCCTTAGGAAATTCTTGATCCCATGGCGCTCCAAGAGCTCTGATTCCACCAGTAAGAGGTGGGAACACAGAGGACACCCTACTAATAACACCTTCTCCTCCTAACAAGTACACTCCTATTGCTCCACCAAGATGTAATCAGGGACCCTATAATCTTGACAGTCATTTGCAGGAGCACTATAAAGTCACATGATCTTCATTATTCTCTAAGTAACTAGAATGAAGAGGTTTACAGGCTGCTTATGCAAAGAGCAGTGAATCAAAAAGGAAATTCCCCAATCCCCCAAAAAGGTGGTAAAGTGCAGCTAAGTTGGTAACTGGCATTTTAAATGTTTTGCAGAATTTGCTTGTTTCAGAAGCATATAAGAGGGAAAAAATAGAAGATTAATTCTTTTCCCTTAGTTCTTTCTCTTAAAAAACTGCCTTGTTTCTTTGACTTTTTTTTTCTTTATCTATGCAAGGGACATAGTTATTTATAACCTTTAGGCTCTACCATGAGCATATTAATTAATCTGATTTGAGATATTTCCTTCAATTAGAAATAGTGAGCTCTGAGCCAGCTCCATGCTTTTGAAATTGCAGCCCATGTCACTTACTTCTCCTGCAAAGCCCCAAGTTCCCTAGTGGAATTGGAAACCTAAATGGGCCTTCTTCTTTTACCCAGGCAATTAATAATGCATCTGGCAAAAATCACAGCTTGTTTGATAGGCTCCAGGGACAGCTGCCAACTTTCCTTAATTGAGTTCAACCTGCTGGGCTAAGGTGCTTTTCCACAGGAATCTGTTGGGTGGCACCTGAAGTGGGGCTTGCCAAAATGTGCTCTCTCTGAGAAGTGAATTCTGGCTGATGATTTGTGTAATCAGACCAAACGCCTGGCATGTGCATGGCAACTTGCAGTACCTCAGTTAGTAGTTATTGCTCAATATCGCCTATTTGCATTTCCCCAAAATGGACAGTTTGATTTGCTCAACCACAACTTATTTTCAGGTGGGATCTGATTTCACATACAATTGGTCAACACAATTTATAAATTCCAGTCCTCCCTTAGGTACAGTAAGGTTTCCTCTGGGTCAATCCACGTCTAATGATAATTCTTTCCACAAAACACACACACACACACACACACACACACACACACACACACATTCATCTCCAAAAATAAGTTCTAGGCATATCACAATTTCTACTTAAAGTTCTATAACTCTATTGTTCAAAAGATAGAGTTTTAAATCTTTAACCAGATCATCTATATTGATGCATATGAATCTAAATGATTCATTAAACCACTGTGTTAGTGTTCCATGCACTGTATAAACCACAATATATTTGCCCATTTCCTTCCTGAAACCAGTCTATTGTACCATCTTTTAAGCTGCTACAAAGTGTTTAAATGAAGGTGTTTCTATATTCACACCAAAGGTTCTCCAGGCTAGAAGTGAAGTTGCTGGTTCCTATGATATGCTGATTTTCAGCTTTATTAGGAAGTGGCACTGTTCTCTAAAATTGCTTATATCAATTTGCACTGCCACCAGCAATATATGAGTTTATTTTATGTATATCTTCATCACACTTGTTGCTAGTCAATCATTTTTTAACAATTCTATAAGGAAAAATACCTCATTTTTGTTTTAATATACATTTCCTTGATTACTTGAGAGACAGAATATTTTTAATTTTTTTCCTTTTCTTATTCTTTTCCTGGAAGAGATCGTTTGGACTTCTTCCTCTGTGAGTTATCCATTTATATATTTTGCCCATTTTTATTCTTCTATTGTTTTTTTCTTATTAATTTATAGACATAAATATATTTTAAAATTGTGCACCTTCTTTTTTGTTTTGTGTTAGCTTTTTGGTCACAAAAACTGAATATCATCAATTTTATGTGGTTCAAATTAATATTAGTATACTGCCTCAAACTTCCAGTATAATATTAAGTAGAAATAGTAGTAGAGAGTATACTTGGTTTACTGCTGAATTTTAAAGTAATGCTTCTAGTATTTTACCAGTAAATGTGATAAATGCTGTAGGCATTTAGTTGGTGCATTTTTTATCTAGGAGGCATTTCCTTCTATATCTGTTTTGAAAGATTTTTGGTTACAGTTTAATTAAAACCAGCCTTACATTCTTGGGAAAACCTACATAGTATGCATATGTTCATGATATGACTGTGATTTGATATCCTCTCTCTCTTTCTCTCTCTCTCTCTCTCTCTCTCTCTCTCTCTCTCTCTGTCTCTCTCTCTGTCTCTCTCTCTGTCTCTCTCTCTCTCTCTCTCTCTCTCTCTCTCACACACACAGACACACATCCCTTTATATTCAGTTTGTTAATCATTTATTTAGGATTTTTGCCTCTCTAATCACAATTAAGCTCCAACTTCTTTTCATGCTACCTTTTGCCTGGTTTCAGAATCAAGGTAATAATGACTTCATAAAATTAATTGGTACATTTACTTCTTTCCTAAGACTTGATGGATGTGTAGGATTATTTAACCAGAGCTAAAAGGGGGAGGAAGCATGCTTAGTTATAAACAGCTATTCACAGTGTGAATTAAAGCAACTCCAAATGATGGCTATTTGAAGGAATATGCTAAACAACAAATACTGATACAAATGGAATAAACACAAATTAGGTGAACAAGAAATAAATACTGAATGAATTAAAAATACTCCATGGTCAAGAACTCCCAAATGAAATAAAACTGTTTATTCAGCTATGTTCAAACACTGACTGAAAAAAAAAAAGCCATTCCCTGAATCTCTGGCCCCAAACAACACTGTGTTGAGTCTTTGTAGTTGGTGCTGTGATAAGAGCCTGATGATGAAGTGATTGGATCTAAACTGAAAACTGGCTACCTCAGTGAAACTGAGGAACAAGATGTGCTCAAACAAAAGTCCAATACCTAAGGAATCATGGCTGTGCAAAAGACATAAAGCCCGAGGTGAAATCTATAATAATAAAAGCATAATATGCTAATTAGACCTGACATCCTTCCAGAGGACCTTCTGGAGGAAGTCAGGACTACGAGGGAAGCCCAGATCCCGGGTGCCAGAGGGAAGCCAGTGCCGACAGCCGAGGGAAGGAAGGCCTACTCTTGCATGAATTTCATGCATCAGGCCTCTAGTAAACTCATAAATGACACAAACATTGATTAAGCTTTATCTCACCCTAAATACAAGCTCAAGCCTACCTTCTGCCTTGGAAAGTGAATCAGAAGCATTTTTACTCATAAAGTAGATAAAACCTAAGGCTAAAAACTTTAGTATTCTAGTTGTAAATATACATTTTATAGGTGGTCCAAGAGTGTGAACAAAGTGATAAAATGGGGGGAGGGTGTGCCTGGACTGTTTTCCCATTCGGATTAGGAGATGACAAATATAAACATACACTAAAGCATTTTGTCTTTTTCTCACTTTGGTCCAAAATAAAAGCAGGAGATGAAATTGTGTGTGAGCTAAATTCATTTTAAAAGGGGAGTATTATTGGATAATCCTAGACAGATTAACGGATTATCAGGGCCTATTGATATTAAATAAACATATTAATAACCAATCTCTTTGAACATCACATTTAGAGATAAAAATCTTAATTATCTGAAATAGGCCATTTAGTAATGTCTTAATCATGAAAATCTGAGCAAGTCCAGCAGATACTGGAATCTCACACCTTCCCTTCTCTATGCAGGTAAAGACATTCGTGACTAACTGAAGAAAAAGTCTGAACTGAACCCCCAGACACATCAGCAATAGATTCCTCAAGAAAAAGTGTTAGACTAAGAAATTCTATTGCAAGTAATTACTTCTTCATTACTTTAGTAAGTTTTGTAGATACAAATATAGAATATTCTTTTTGCTAAGCTTTCTATTTATCCTATCAAAGTTTTCTGGGGAGCAGGGTTCATTCAAAATCTGTTTTAGTCACTGAAAGCAAAGAGTATTTTGTGGTAAGGATGCAGTTTTTTGGTTTCATGCTTTCCCTCAAAAGAGAAGGAATGGGCATGGTCAAGAGAAGAAAAGTTAAGAAATTCTTGAACTAAGACACTAAAAATAGTGAAAAGAAGCAAAATGACCTGATTTTAGCATTCTGCCATAGACTTGTACTTGCCATAAAATGACAGCCAAGTTACTTAACCTATATAAGCCTCAAAGTCCTTTGCTATAAAATGAGGATATTAATGTGGTCTAGCTTACCTCACAATGTGGTATTTGGGATTGTATGAAATAACACATGTGAACATACAAATAAAAGGTAATATTACCTTAAAGGCAGCATGACCTGAAACGCCGGCCCAAAATTCTTAGTTCACATTCGACCTACATTTGGGGAGCACTTGCTCTATGTAAGGCACAATATTGGGTATCAGAAATATTCATCATCAGACCTGCCTTCAAGAACTACCCAGCTTGGTATGGGCTCTAATCACATGTGTATACACAAAGTAGAAGGCAAAAAGTGCCTTACCAAGGAGAAAAAAAAAAAAAACTACAGGAGTTCGGAAGAATGAGAGGCCCCTTCTAGCTCAGTATCTTCCAAAACAGTTTTTACCACACTTTATCCTATTGGAAGTTAACAGATGGTATGCTTTTTTAAAAAAGATAAGTGAAATGTGTTTATAAAACATTGGCTATTAAAAAAATGATTTCTTTTCAGTAGGACCTATCATAACTTTTAATATTCAAGTAGGCATTATAGATCTCCAAAAAGGAAATAAGGCATTGATTGAATTTTTAAATGATTTGTATGTAATACCCATTAGTGCCCTTATAAGTTATAAGAGAGAATGCTTCCCCTGTGAGAATACAAGAAGTCGCTGTCAGCAAACTATAAGAGAAACTTCACCAGAACCTACATTCAGTCTCCAGAACTGTAAGAAATAATGTCTGTTGTTCCTAAGACACCAGTTTTATGCTGCCTTGTTTGGAGCCCAAACTAAGACACAAGGTTAAGGAAGTATGGACTCAAATCAGAAAGAGACTGCAATGGTAAATAAAAATACTTGGGGATGGCTCATGACCTTGTCAATTAATCCTTTCATTTATCTTTTCAGAGGCCTGGAAAGAGTTAGAAAATGTTTCTACTGTGGAACCACTTTCCTGGAGGCTCACTCTCTCCATCCTAAAGCCAAATAAAATCCCATGAAAACAGCAAATAAAAATAAACACCTACAGATTATTTAAATATCCTCTTTACCCTTTTCATGCCTGCATTGTTCAATGAACAGTGTCTCATAAACCCTCATAGAAAGCATCTGGAATCTCAATACTGAATGAAAGGCCCTCCATAAAATCTGGGTGCACTGATGGAAAACAATCACCATATGCATGAAAATCTTTGCATTTCAAAAAAAAAGAATCCACATTTTTTCCAATTCCCTTCCAATCTCCGCCCTGTATCTCTTTTCCTCTTACTCCCACTGATAGCCTTGTTTGTCATGTCAAGGTGAAAACGGATGCCATCAGAAGAGAAACTCCTCAAGGGTCACCTTCAACCCTACTGGGTCATTATTACCAGGTGAAATATATTGTAATACCTCCATTCTTAAAATAATTCCCTCTCACCAATCCATTTGTCCTGCAGACACCAACCCCCATTTTCTGCTTCTCTTTAAAGCAAAAATCCTCTAAAGAATTACCTATACTCACTGTCCCAAGATTTTCTCCTCCATTTCCTTTTAAACTTACATCTATCAAATCCCCACACTCCCCTCACCTCCAGGCTCTAATGAAACATCCCCTCTTAAGTTTATCAATCTAAAGCCAATTCTTCATCCTCTTCTTACTCACCCTCTCAGCTACTTCTGACATGACAGCATGGTACTGAGAAAAACACCCAGTTCTTTCTCATGTTTCTCCTTTACTCTCACACAGTATTACTACATTCACAATTCTTCTGACACCCAATGAGTGAGTTTTCCCAAACCAAACAGTTCTGCAACACTCAAAGCAGTTGTGCGACATCAGCTAGGTGTCCTACAATTTAACTCAATTCTGATACTGTCTACCTGGAGATACCACAGGGTTAATTGCTGAGTTCCACCAGACTGCCCCTCACACCAGATGTCAATTGCAAGTCCAGGTTGTTTACTTGTGCTTCTGACTCATTGGCTCTAAGGTTTTCACAACTTTCTCCTCCGGTTTGATTAATTTGCTAGAGTGGTTCACAAAAATCAGGAAAATAGTTACTTAAGTTTGCCGGATTATTAAAGGAAGTAATAAAGGATACAGATGAACAGACAGAAAAAGAGGTACATAAGAAGAGGTCTGGGAGGGTCCTAAGCAGAGCTTCTGTTACCATGGTAATATGGGGAAATGTTCAACAACCTGGAAGCTCTCTGAAATCCATCCTATCGAAATTTTTATGGAGGGCTCATCACATAGACATGATTAAATATTCCATTTCCAGCCCCTCTCCTCTCTAGAGAATGGGGTGGGGACTAAAAATTCCAAGGTTCTAATAATGGCTTGAAACAGCCCTGATCTAGGATTGGAGCTTTCCAGGAGTCCACTAAGAGCCCACTCATTAGAACAAAAGATGCTCCTGGTGCCTTATCACTTAGGGATTCATTAGGGTTTTAGGAGCCTGATCAGGAACTGGGTCTAAGACCAAACATTAGGAAAAAGCTGCTCCTAGTGCTTGTATCACTTAGGAAATGACAAAGGTTTTAAGAGCTTTGTGCCTGGACCCAGGAGCAGAGACCAAGCTATACTTTTTTTTCCTATTATCTCAAGAGCACCCAGGAGTATTCATTTCTCTCAAATATCATATCTTTTGCAAATAGTTTGGGATAAATCCTTTTGTATTTATCATTGCAAAATATCAATAGTCTAATACACTTCTCACATTCTCCACTGACACCAAATTAGTTTTCTCTACCCCAAGCCAACATCATCTCTCCCCTTGGTTTACTGTCATGTCTCCTGCTGAAGTTGGTCTCTTTGTCTGACTTTTGCCTCACTCCCTTACATAATCTGCTTTTTCCAAAACAGCCAGGACGACTCCTATAAGTCAAATTTTGTCACTCCTTGGTTCAAAGCTCTCAAAGGACTTGTCATGTTACTGACAGTAAAATCCAGTCTTTACTGTGTTTCAAAAACATCCTCATTTCCTCTCTGAACTCACCAGCTACCACATTCCCCCTTGTTCACTCTACTTTAGCCCTCATGGTCTCACTCTTTGCCAGACACACAGGATTGCTCCTACCCTGGGTCTTAGCGCTTGCTATTTCCTTGGTCTGGAATGCTCTTTTCTCCAGAAGGCCACATGTAGCTCCCTCACTTTTGTTGGTGCCTCTCAACTATCAATATACCAGAGAGGACTTCCTTGACCCCCCTTTCTAAAATTGTGCATGCACCCACACACATCTTTCTATGCCCTGAGATAAGACCTGGACATGGCTGGAGAAAAACACATCATTACACATACTTACTACATTTACCATGAATCTTAAGTCCAACTTTGGTACTACTAGACAACCTTTGGGTAGTCTGAGATTACTCTTTTATTCTTTCTCTCTCTACACATCCCAAAGCTTCCTTGCTAGGCCTTGCTGTCAGCTGATTGCTTTATTTTCTACTTAACTGTAAAAATTGTTAGTTCCTAATGTTGGCTTTGTAGCTACATTTAATATTATTTTAATGATTGTTCTTGGTATTGTAGCATGTATCCTAAAGTTATTCAGTTTTCTTATAGGAAAAATTTTATCCCTGCATAAAAATCTAAGAAATTTTTAACAGTGTAGTTGCATATACTCCCTAAACTATGTAGTGTTGTTATCATGTATATTACATATGCCTATGTTATGTAACATGTATGCATTTTTTTGCTTTTAAAAGTCATATGCCTTTCACAGAAATTAGGAAATAAAGTATTTTACTTTATTTTTGTTTCTGTACTTTTTATTTCTTCCCAAAGATCCAAGAAACTTTTATTAACATTTTTATGATATGAATTTTCTGGCAATAAATTATCTATGTTTTTGTTTTTTTGAAAATACCTATTTTCCCTTATAATTTGCTTTTTGACTGGATGCAAAATATTATATTGACCTTTCCAATACACAGTAAATATGGATTTCATTGTCTTTTAGCTTCTATGCCTTTTTATGAAAATCAGCTACCATTTATATTATTCCTTTATATGTAACGAAACATATTTTTTGTCTAATTTGTTTCAAGATTGTCTCTTCATCTTTAGTTTTATGCAATATTCCTATTATGTGTATAAGTTTAGTGTTTATTATATTTTCCTGCTTAAAGTATTCTGAGCTTCCTGAATCTATAAATTTAATATTTTACCAAACCTGGGAATTTTCCTGCCTTTCTTTATTCAAGTATATCTCTTTTTCCTTGACTTTAAATGAGTCATGATGTTTGCTTTATTAGTAAGGGCCTACATTTTAATTCAGAGGATATTATCCTTAACCCTAGGGCATGTCGTTCTTACTCCTGTGATATATTTCCAGTTTTTCAACTGAAAGTCTATGATATTTAGGGGTATCTCTACACTATGTCTGATCTGGAATTCAGTGTTCCCTTCTCTGTTCTCTGATATCACCATTCAGCTCTTGACAGTAGGCAATTTGTACTAGGTTTCATAAAGTCTTTCCTGTACGTGTGCAGTTCAGACGTTGGTCAAATAGTCATGCTGTGTCTATATGTAGATTTCTCAGGCACTCCCCATCCATTTTCACACAACTCCCTCTCCTCAGGTAACCTGCTCAGAAAATTACAACAGCTTCAGAATCCTAGAGAATGCTGCTCCATTTGAGACCACCTTTTCTTTTTTATGTCAGGAAAGTGACTCCAAAAGGCCCTAGCAATTATGAATCTCATCTTATTTCCCCTTCTCTCAAAGATCAGCATCTTGTACTACCTGTTGCCCAGTGTTTCATATAGTTTGCCTACCTTTATAGCTATAACAAAAAACAGCAGAAAAATAAAGTCAGTATCCTGCTACACAATTATTTTAAGTATTGACATAATGCATGAGCATGGTGGACTTTAGCTGAAGGGCAAGGTGACTGCAGTCCAAAGAGACAGGAGACAGTAGGGCTCAGGAAGTTGGTTCACTGTTCCAAGACAGGAAATCATGGACAATTGATACCTGCTCTTAAATGCCTTGACAAAAGGTGAAAGAAACACTTCATTTCTACCTAGAGCTCATTGGATAGAAGTAACTGCATGACCCTGCCTAACTGCAAGGGGCTGAGCACGCATATTTCTCCCAAGGGTTCAGGGATTCAGGAAAAAAAGAAGCAAGTATTAGTGAGCACTGGAAATCTCTTCCACAACCTAATCTTCTAGTCCTCACGTATTAGGTTCATTCTTCTTTCACACACACACACACACACACACACACACACACACAC